>JAHLJT010009419.1:149716075-150088450 GCA_031308135.1 Acheta domesticus
GACTTTGTATTGCATTGAACAACTGATTTAGAACTTTCTCCTCTTCTAGTATTTCCCAGAGTTTCAGTCTATTAACTTTGTCATAAGCCTTTTCATAATCAATAAATATTATAAAAGTTGGTAGATTCCTTCCCTTCTTTTGTCTATTAACATTTTGATTGTAAAGATGTGTTTAGTGCTTCTACCCTTTTTGGGAATCACATTGCTCTTCTCCATGAAATTCTCACATATTTCATTAAGTCTGTTCCTCAGCATATTATAGCTTAGAAGCTGGTGATAGCTAAGTAATGCCCCTATAATTGTCACAGATCTTTTTTGAGCCCTTATTGTGAATGTTAATAACCAAACCCTCTTGCCACTCTATTGGATTATTTTCACCTGCCATACTTTGTTAAAAAATTATTATAACATTTCTTTCAGCTCCTTTCCTCCAAATCTTAAGAGTTCTACATGAACCTCAACTGGTCCAGGGCTTTCCTATATTTTGCTTTTCTTACTACTTCCTTGAGTTCTTCTACATTTAGTGAGTGGTCTAGTTCATCATTGTCAGGGATTTGGCTTGTTCCTTCCAGCACTTCATTAGATCTGAGGGTTGGATTGATCCACAGGGTGAAGTAGTGTTTCATCCAGTTTTCTTCTGATATGCTATCTAGTCTGATTTTATATTTAACATTCATGTGCAGCAGTTTCAAAACCTTGAAACCCATTCATTCAGGGCCTAATATATCTCTTTCTACGCTTTTAACAAATTTCCTTCAGTCCTCTCTCCTGTGTATTTGACTGACATGTCTCCCTTTAGCCAGTTATCTTTTATATTCCGTGAAGTTTTTCACTGTTTATTTTTCGAGGTAGGTTCTGTATGCTTTCTTCTTTTGATTTATCATCTCTTTTAGATCATTGTCCCACGTTCTCAACCATTTAGTTTTGCAACTGCAACAAACGATTGTATGTAATGTTTCTAAGTGAGGTAGCTAACTATGGGAACTCAGCCAGCAAATAAATTTACGATACAGACTGTGCTACTTAATGTTTTTGAAGTTGTGGCAATGTTTCACCCATAGCAATGTTACCTGTCATTACCTTATATATTATGTAAGGAAAATTCTGTCTGTAAATGAGTCATTTGAATATGAAGTTATATTTTATAGCAAAAGTTTAAAGCTAGAGACCAAATTTATTTTGCCTACTGTTCCTAACATTTCTTTCATTGATAAGGAATGGATAAAAATGCTTTTTCCTAATCCCACAACACATGGGAAAACAAAAAGACAACAATCTGCTATTTTATTTCCTATAGATTTTGCTACATATGATGTTTGCTAGGATTTAATACAATGTCTCTTTGTTCCCACTAATGTTGATACACCGTTCCCACTCGCAGATTCTCAAGGGTGCAGTGAAACAATTTCATTTTCAATTTTTTATACATCAACAATTGATTGTGTAGTAAATCAATTAATGTTGTCAGACTTCTGTATGCTATGTATTGCACCAAAAAAGTTCGCAGAGAAATTATATTTTTTTCAGTATTTAATTTGTTATCCAATTTTTCTGTATCACTGTTCCCATTTTCTCCCTAGATTATAGCATTCAATTATTATATTGTTCTAGTTGATTCTAAAGAGCCCAGGAGCTGTTTCAAATTTATTATGCTTGAAGTTTCGTGTGTCATTTAAAGAAGTGTAAGCTAGTGTCACTACAAAATGCTTACATAAGTGCATGATTTGTACAATTGTGTTCATACTTTTATTTTATTATTGCATCATATAAATATATTTGTTGTACCAAATTTTAATATTTTATTTTTATTTACCTTGTGTTAAAATAAAGAAATTAATTCTTATGAAAGGCATGACATCATCATGAATGCTGAACTAATTTGCACTTTGCTTCCTAAATTAAATCCTCACGTAGAAATAGCGCAATTAATCTTTCAGAATGTATTGTACATGCACTCAATGCAACCTGATGCTAATTACATTGCAATAGATTTACCAATAGGACAACAGAATTGTTTTGAATAGGAATATAGAACTTATTGTAAACTTTAACTGAAATTTATAACCCCAGCACTGCACAAAATGAGTTACAAAAACAACATTAAATGTATAGAATGCAGGGGAAACTGTTGTACCTTGGATCACAATTTATATTTATATTTTTAAAAGATATATTTTTAAATAAAACAATGGACAGAGTCTCTCCTGATAGTACTATTTTTCTTACTCACTTTTTATTTATTTGAGAATTTAAATATTAAACAGTCATAGAGAAAAATTATATTTATGTTTTATTGATTTAGAGTCAATTAAAAAAGATCATTGTATACACCCTAGTGTACTTTGGCATTAATTTCTTGTACTTGTAAGAAAGAGAGTAGGTGTCAAAACAATAGTTTAAAACAAATAACAAATATTTGCATTTCATGTTTCATTTCAAAAAGAAATAAGATTGTTTCAAGGTGTAACCTAATTTTTATTTGAAAATATGTACAAGAAGTCACAATACGAATCTTATAACTTACAATTTGCAATTGAATAATAATGTATGTATATTAGATTTTAGTCAAAATTAGCTAACTAAATCATTAAATGTTAAAGCTAGAAAAGTCTATTGGCTGTCTGCCAGTTCTAGGCGATCCTTTTAATTCTACTGGGTTTAGCTGTTTTACGACAATATCTTCTGTTACAACATCAAATATTTCTTTGGATTCTTTCACAAATTTATTGCTATTTCAAATCATTTGTAGAATTTAATTTGGTATTTGAAATACTGTTGACATTTAGAAATGGCAAGATTTTGCACTGTCTTCACACCAGTCTCACCTTGGTTCCAATTTGTTTCCAGAGGGAATCATTGAAAGCACTTATGAATGTCATTGAAATTATCAAAAAATCTACCTACACTTGCAGTATTAAATCTAGTTGCACATAAGATGCTTTTTTTTTTTTTTTTTTTTTTGCTTTCATATTTTCTGATGTTTCGGCCATATCAACAGGGGTAACGTAGTGTCTGGTTTATAAATCTTCTAAGGAATACAGAGCTTTTTGATTAGTTATTCTTTAAGATGTTTTTACTTTCTCATAACATACATGTATATGGAGGAATATACATAGTATAGGGAAAGCAATATGTAAACAGTGGATTTTCAGCAGGAAAGAATTCATTGCCGGGCCCTGATAATGACAAAGTGGATAAATCCAGTTGCTAAATTAAGAAGGAAAAAAATCCTCTAACTTGTGGTGTAGCCATAATCCGTTTTGTTGGTCCTTCATACTGAAAAACCAATTGTCGGTAAAATGTCAGTCCGTTTGTCTGTCCGGTGTATGAGAACAACACTAGCACCTAAACCATGCTTAGGGTTTTTTCCAAATTGAAGAAACCCCTGTCCATCTGGTGTGAGTCGAAGCTGTGCGATTTTGAAGAACATTTATTAATTTTTGGGAGAAGGCCTTCGTGAAGCCCCCCGAACATTTTCAAAATTTTCTCAAACACAGCTCCAAATTTTTCTTATTGTTGTCAAAATTTGTTGTAAGAATAGAGTAAAATACACTTACAAAGGTGGCACAGGAGTAATTTGTGGTAAAGGTGGCACAGTGTCTTTAAAACTGTGGGTGTATTTATTTGTGGCAGTCATCTATTAAGTGGCTATGCCCGTAACGGTCACTGTGCCCTCTTAGTGCACGTTATATGCGGTAAGTGCATTGCGGGTTGCATAACAATTTTGTTTGTAGATATCACTCCCTTATCCATCTCTCTAGGGGTGTCTTACCCCCCAGTGTATTCTTTTTCCCATTGTAATTGCCCAGTAATAAATTATACCAAGTTTTGTTGAAATGGCATTGTTCCCATGTTGAAGAATTCAGCTGGAATATGAACACACCCATATACGGTACATCATTTTTTCCAAATATTAATATTTTTGGCAATGGGTACATTCATGAGGCAATGTTAACACAGGTGATGAGGTAAATGATAGTATTACATATAATAACTGTTATGTTTGTTGTAGGTTGATTATACTCTCACAAAAAATGTGTATGTTTATGCACATTTTTGAGAAGTGAAAAAATAGCGTTTTTTTTCGAAAATCTGTAGCTCGCTTGGTAACTGATTTCGAAAAAACTGTTTTGTACAAAAGTTGTAGGAAATTTTATCTTCTTTAAAAGTCATTTGAAACATTTTTCTACATGGCTTAAGGTTAAAGAGCTATTGAGAAAAAACCGAAACAAGTCAGAAAAAATACCAGTTTCTCGGGCCTCCTGGAGTTAGCACAGGGTCTGGAAGGTTGAAAACTTGGGGTTTTAACTACTGCCTGGGTACATACAATATATTCAAAGAAAAAGTTTTTATGACCTTTTTCCAGGGAACTCCCCTTTTTCAGTACCTACCGACTGGACTGTGTTGTAATTGTGTACATTGTTGTTCACTAATGTATCCTTATATATAATGTGCAGAATTGTATTGTATATGTAAAGTCCATAAATTGTGAGGAGGTTTCCATTACAATTCTTTTATCTTCATTTTAAATGTTGCTCTAAGAGCTTGCTTCTGTAGAGTAAATAATCTGGACATGTGTGTAGTGTATGTGCCTCCCCAAATGTGTCTCCCATAGGTGAGATGTGGATAAATTATTCCATGGTTTTGAGGTCGTGTACTTGTAACTATTGAGTGATTGGGTGTAAAAATCTATTGAGTGATTTCAATATAAATATTCCTGAACAGAATCTATTACAAACTTTGTCTGTTTGTCCCATGTTAAGTATCTACATATTTGAATGCTTAAGAACTTAACTTGCTTAACACTTTGTACTTCTGTATTCTCCATTGTGAAACTTTGTATTGATTTATCATGAGTGTTGTTTGTTAGTGTAATGAAATCTGTTTTACTTAGATTTGTGTATAGTTCTAAATCATGGTATTGTGTTGTAATATGTTGTAGGCTGCTGCGAATTATTTTATTCAGTTCACTCATTGATTTATGCCAACATGGTATCATGGTGTCATCTGCATACTTGATTAATTTGGTGTCTTAAACTATTAACATAGACTAGAAGAGAAAAGAACCAAGTACAGGTCTGATATTGGCTACCATATTAATAATGTATTAACCCTCTGCTGTTGAGATGGAGTCTATCATACTGTCATGTGAAACAAATGTTTTGTTTTCCATTACACATTTTACTTCAAAATATTGTACTTCCCAATACCTTCTTTTATTCTCAAGAATGAGTGCTGTTTCTCACTATTGAGCCAAATTTCACACTGAAATTATTAGTTTCTAAAATGTCACAGGAGTCCAAGAAACTATCATAAATGATGGATTTAGTAAAGATGTGAGGAATCAGTTATGGTTCAATAAAGAAGTTCCAAAGTAACACACTTTCATTAATATCTGCAACAACTAAAACAGTATTTTGTCGCAGTCAGGGCAAAAATAGAGTTGTAGCTTTCATCTCAGTTGTAGCTAAATCATCTCAATTTCTGCACCTGATTGGCAGGTGGCGTTTGCTAGTTATGGTGAAGGTAATGCGTCATTTGCACTATGTCTCTCTTAGCCCTTAAGTGCGGGAATTAAACTAGGGCCAGGAATGGGGGACATCATGAGTTAGCCTGCAAAATCAGACAATCAACCCAAAATACCAAGTATAAACACTGCCAGTCAAAAGTTTTTGGATACCCAATAAAGTTTTTTTATCAGCGCACTGTATTTGGTCATGATAGTACAACCCAAACCCAGGGCACTGAAGTAGGGTTTTTGTCTTAATTTATCTTGTGTAGACATACATTACTGAGGGATTCTTATATTCTCACACAAAAGTGTTCATTAATACAAAGTGTTAGGTGGCTGGGAAAGCCATAGATTACTGTTGTGTTCTACAGAGTTTGGATTGTAGGTGCACCATGGTATCTTGTTCATAGTGATTCAGAATTTAAAAATACCTCAACAAGTTTGTAAAATAATTCATTGAAGCTACTGTTTGTGAGAAACTGAAAAATAGGATTCCAAGAATCGTCAAGATAGTTATTCCAGCAAGGATGGCTTTTTTTTATGAAAAGACAATTTAACAAATAAATTTTTTTTATGTTAAAATGTTTCAGTTTATTGTAAATATATAAATTTTTGATGTAAGATATGTGGTAATATAATAGTAAATTACCATAGTGTATAAGTATATTATTACACTCTCAATCTATTTTCATCCCTAATTTGAAATTATAAGTGGCATCCATACACTTTTGACCAGCTGTGTTTATAATAACTAGAACAGCTTATATTAATCAGACAGTTTTCACATTATGTTATTTCCAATTCTCCTCTGCTCTTATGCAAATTTCAGCAAAATTAGCATGATCCAGTTTCTTCACCACAACAAGCATGACAAGCAAGAGAGGGAGATGTAGCATGGAGATGTAGATGGAGCATGATGTGCTTCATGCAAATGACTCTTTTCCTTTCTCTGATGGAACTCCTAAACATAACACATGGCCTCTCTTGCCTTACAGACTACAGGACGAGTACAGCCTTGAGCTGACAACACTAAGCCACCACCCCTGTGAGTCCCAAGAGAGATTGGGGGGTCTAATTCCATCTGGGCTGCATGGGGTGAGGCACTCAATGATTGATTGATTGTAAGTGATTCCAAGTGTTGAGGGCACTGAGCTACTGACGGCATAAGTCCTGTAAGTGTAACATGTGTTTTTCAATCGGGATGTGGCTGTGATGTTCCCCCGCTGGATGGCAAGATCCGGTGCCGACCTACTGTTGACTAGCAGTTTTCCCTAACCAGGTATCTCCCATCAGCAGAGCACTGTCCCAGCCAGGACAAGCTCTCAACCCCCAACTGGTCTCCCGGCATGTGTGGAGTGTAGAGCATGTTAGTGTAAGTGTGTGTGTAAGGGGTGAGGATAGAACAAGGAAGAGGTTGGAAAGATCACAAGCAGTCCATGGTCCGGGTACTGCCCCAACATTTGCCTGATGTTGATTAGAGAAACTATGGAAATCTGCCGATCAGAGCAGCCTGCCCCTAGAATTCATCTCCAGACAGTGACTGAAGTCGACCTAGCTGACAAGCTAGTCGAAAATACTGCTGTCATCAGGACTCTAACCTAGGACCTCACAGTCAGAGGAACTGCAGTGACATCAGTTGATGCACTGAGCCACCTGTCCTGGTTCAAGACACTCAAGAATAATTGCCCGGCTTCTCTTACATTGCAAGTGTTTTGAAGATGGTTAAAGCACAAGGTATGGCGCTGGCAAAGGAAATGCTTTCTACTTTATGCAGTGGTGCCAGTGCTGAAACAAGTGCATGGGCAATTGTTCCCCCCTTAAATCTCAGGGCTTCCTTTCATGGCAGATGCCAGGTCAACCCTGCCCTTTCTGCCGCAGGCAACCACAACTCTACAGAGATTAAAAGAAATGATAGTTCTCCTTTACAAGAGTGAATCCTTGAGTAAAAGTGCAACACAGCAATGCTTTTAAATTGAGAAATCCATGGCTATTCTTGACCTTCCCATATGATTTCTATTTAACTTTTTCATATACATTATATGCTTTAGGATGTGAACATAAAATCATGACAGTTATTTGTATTAATTGACCTTTGCACTGGGTAATAATGCAATTTATGTGCAAACAGCATTTAGCATATCAATAATATGAACACTAGTATTCTTTCATATTGTTCATTGAAGTATTACTTAGTCAAGGCACTTACGGTTAAGTCAATTAATTTAAGGCCCACAACATCTTTCTCTTCTTTATGTGATAAAAAATTGCTCCAAATTATTACAATCTTCAAGTAGTTCTTGAGTTGTCTTTTGTTTCATAGTATGCATGTTCTCTCTTTCATTAGGATATGTTCATCATATATTATATTTGAATATTTTGTAGAGATAATGTGATCAGATAATAAATACTTGATTTAGAGAAATAATGAATACACAGATTTCTGATTATTATTCAGAATATCAACATTAAGACGATAATGATAAACTAAAATGAATTCGATAATTATTGAAACAATAATAAATTATGCATGTCAGAGCTTTCGTCTGCCAAAATGAATCATTGTTTTATTAATAATGTGATCAGTACCAATAAAGCAAATAAACAAACAAACAAACAAACAAATAAACAAAAACCAACCAACCAACCAAACAAACAAACAAACAAACAGACAGACAGACAAACAGACAGACAAACAGACAAACAGACAGACAAACAAACAAACAAAACAAAACAAACAAACAAAACAACGAACAAACGAATGAATGATCGAACGAACGAACAAACAAACAAACAAACAAAAAGGTTCCAAAATTTCACCACCAAAGGTTTGTGTCTTAGGCGATTGCCTAGTTTGCCTTTAGCTTGTAGCTTTTGCTTGTAGCGCTGGCCCTGGCCCCACTTCAGAATCGTTCATATTTGTTGGAGGCTGGGAAGGTGATAACCTGAGCTTATTGTAAGAAAATGTAATTTTGCTTTGTTAAATCTAAGGGTTATTCATCTGATGCAATCTGTTTCCTTATGGTTTGAAGCAAGTGGATATATCTGCAAATCAAGATGGAAATAGAACCACAGTACATTTTCAAAGAAGTGGATTTTTCCACTTTTGTCAAAACCTATTTCTTTGATACCAACCACAAATACTAAAATGAAAATTAAGATAATGAGATGTAGTTGTTCATTTTGGGAGTAATTTCGAACCCTTTTGAAGCTAATGCTGCTGAGCCTTGTTGGATGCTGATACAGACCAAAACAATCATTTATCAGTGGATATTTTACAGCTGTCTTGCCAAGTTAATGAGTGCCTCTAGGAAAGTGCTGAGCTACAACCATCTAATAAACGTCTTTTAAAAAAGAAGAAAGTATCTTTCTTGATAAATGGTAATTTCTTAAAGAATTGATTTGCATAGAAGTGTACAGAAATGTTTTTACAAAAGTTTTTTGTCATGAAATTTGTAGAGGACTGTAAACAATTGTTCCCAATAAAGTTTGTGGTGAAGAGAAGTGCCTACAGATGCATTGTTTTTTTTACGTTCCCGTATACATGCGTATACACGGAGTGATACACTTAATATAGGGAACGTTATGTAATGCTGCGCGAAAAAATGGCCAATTTTCGGCGGAAAAAATTCATTGCTGGGCCATGATAACGAAAAAGTGGATAAAACCAGTTGCTAAATTAAGAAAAAATCCCCTAACATGTGGTGTAGCCAGAAACCCTGTTTTGTGGGTCCTTGATACCGAAAAACCAATTGAAAGGAAAACGTCCGTCTGTCGACCGACCGTCTGTCCGTCCGTCTGTGAACACTGCTAGCGCCTGAATCATACTTACGATTTCTTCCAAAATGGATATTCCAAAGTCAATCTGGTTCTAGTCGAAGCTTGGAGATTTTGAAAAAGATTCTGTAAAATTTGGGGGAACTTTACATGAAGCCCCCGGACACTCAAAATTTTCTCAAAAACGGCTCCAAATTTTTTCTTTAAATTTCTTGTACGAATAGAGTAAAATACACTTATTAACATGGCATAGATCCGATTTTCACGGATAACTCTGAATTTTCGAAAATTGCAAAAGTTTAAAATTTTTCCGGCGTCTTTCTGGAACTACAAAAGTGAAGATAGAGATTTTTCTTTTAAATAAAATGTGTTGTACAAAGTGAATTCTTTTAGTAAGGTCATATGCATTTTTTTGAAAATTTTAGTAGTTTTCGCGCAATATTGCTTGCAATATGTGCAATTTAAAAAATTACAAAAACAAAATTTTCTCAAAACGGCTCCATATTCTTTTGGTAGAGGTAATGCTAAATGTGCCCTACGAGATGACATAAACTCCATTTCGCTCTATTCTTTTATTTTTTCAAAAAATGGAAAAATGTAATTTTTTTGACTTGTCTCTCACGTCGTTAATATTTACATTAGCGGCTATTGTTTCACATTATTATATTTACGAGTACATGTGCTTTAAATAATGTCAAGTAAAGTATCTCGAAAACCCAACCGTTTTTACTTTCCCGTATACGTACGTATACACGGAGTGATATACGTAGTATAGGGAAAGTTATGTATTGCTGCGCGAAAAAATGGCCAATTTTCGGCGGAAAAAAAATTAATTGCCGGGCCGTGAAAACGAATAAGTGGATAAAACCAGTTGCTAAATTAAGAAAAAAAATCCTCTATCTCGTGGTGTGGTCAAAATCCATGATTTGTTGCTTCTTTATACTTAAAAATCGATTGACGGCATTCCGTCCGTCTGTCCGTCTGTCCGTCTGTCCGTCTGTGGTCAACGCTAGCGCCTAAACCGTTCGGTCGATTTTCTTCAAAATTGATATTCCCCAGTCGATCTGATTCTAGTCGAAGCTTTGTGATTTTGAAAAAGATTCTTTAAAATTTGGGGGTACTTTATATGAAGCCCCCCGGAGATTTTCAAAATTTTCTCAAAAACGGCTCCAAATTTTTTCTTTAAATTTCTTGTATGAATAGAGGAAAATACACTTTTTAACATGGCATAGGTCCGATTTTCACGTACAGCTCTGAATTTTCGAAAATTGTGAAAGTTTGAATTTTTTTCGGCGTCTTTCTCCAACTACAAAATTGAAGATAGAGATTTTTTTCTTCAAATAAAATTTGTTCTGCATATTGCGTTCTTTAATAAAGGTCATGTAAATGTTTTTCACAATTTTGGTAGTTTTCGTGCAATATTGCGTGCAATATGTGCAATTTTAAAAAATTACAAAAACAAAATTTTCTCAAAAACGGCTCCAAATTTTTTCTTTAAACTTTTGGTAGGGATAGTGGTAAATGTACTCTATCAATGACATAAAAGCCATTTTGGTCTATCGGTTGGTTTTTTCAAAAATTACAAAAATGTAAATTTTTTTACTTGTCTCTCACGTCGTTAATATTTACATTATCGGCGATTTTTTTACATTATTATATTTACGAGTATATATGCTTTAAATAATGTCAAGTAAAGTTTCTCGAAAACACTACCGTTTTCTGTGAAAAGTAGCTCAAATTTCGGCATTTTCAGAAATGCTCAAACGTCATTTTCTCGTATATGGCTGCAATTTTTTTCTTGAAACTTTTGTAACGGATATTGCTAATTACACTCTTTAGTTTAGCGTAAAGTTTATTTTGAGTTATTTTTTTGTTTTTTCAAACATTACATAATTGTAATTTTTTTGAAAGATCTCTCACATCTTTAATATGCACATTACCAGCAATTTGTAAAGATTATTATATTTGTGAGTGTAAGTGCTTTAAATAACTTCAAATAAAGTATTTTGAAAACTCAAAACTTTTCTGTGAAAATGAGCTTCAAATTTCGCATTTTTAGTAGCGCTAAAGCGCCATTTTCTCTTAAACGGCACATAATTTTTAAAAGAAAATTGCCATTTATGACTAGGTTTTTGTGTTCTTTAATATTCTACAATGAATGTTTCCGTTCTACCAATAGGAAACCGAAAAATTAAGAAAATGACAAAAAAATATACTTTTGGCGGTGATAGATGGTAGCTGGCAAGAAAGAGTTTGTGGCAATTCCGAATAGCTGGCGAAGACCCAGGAAAATAGAAAACTAATACGGGAAAGTCTGTGCCATTCTGTTTCTGTTTTTTGACAAATAAATAAATAAAATAAATACGGTCATGCTTAATTTTTTCAAAATACGAGTAGTTTTTCTTTAATTTTGTGACAAACGTAATAGGCCGCTGTAAATTTACTGCGCTTCGGACAGCTGGATGCGTCGTAAATTAGAATGTGCAGTTTTGTATATTATTTCTTTTTTCGTTTCTTACATTCGAACTTTGTTATAGACTTACACATTAATATTTTAGAAATTGTTTATTTTGAAATATTTGAAATAAGTAAAAAGAATTAATAGCTCTCAGAATAGCGACAATGCAGGGTCTGCAACAATGGAATTCACTTTGCGCTCGCGAATATCTGTGAATTAGTGTCATTGTTGTGACCTAATGGAGCTGTATGAAAAGGAGTTATAATTGTCTAATTTATGTTGATATTTGCAGGCAAATATTTAGTTTTGCACCAAATGCTGTACCATTTGTAGTGAGTACAGAATTTGTTGCATGGTTATAAAATACTCTTCCCTAATCATGGCCCAATGGAAGGCATTTCTATATTTCCAGGGTATCAGGCTTCTTTTTCCAATACAGGGTTACAAAACTTTTGCATTCTATTTTTGTGAAGTTTGTGAATGGAAGGCATTTCTATATTTCCAGGGTATCAGGCTTCTTTTTCCAATACAGGGTTACAAAACTTTTGCATTCTATTTTTGTGAAGTTGTAGAATTCACATAGTTCTGACAACACTGCAATGGAAATAGTGAGTTCCAAGCGAAGATGTTAGTAGCGCATAAAGTGCAATATTACAGTACTACTTAGCTGTTTTCTCTAATACGGGAAAGTAAGTGCTGTTGTAGCACCACTAGTTTTTAAAGATCTCTCACATCTTTAATATGCACATTACCAGCAATTTGTAAAGATTATTATATTTGTGTGTGTAAGTGCTTGAAATAACTTCAAATAAAGTATTTTGAAAACTCAAACATTTTCTGTGAAAACAAGCTTCAAAGTTCGCATTTTTAGTAGCGTTAAAACTCTATTTTCATTAAAATGGCACATCATTTTTAAAAGAAAATGGTCATTTAGGACTAGGTTTTTGTACTCTTTATTATTCTAAAATTAATACCTCCGTTCTACCAATAGGAAATCGAAAAATTAAGAAAATGACAAAAAAATGTAGTTTGTGCGGTGAGAGATGGCAGCTGACAAGAAAGAGTATGTGGCAATTCGGAATAGCGAGCGAAGACCCAAGGAAATAGAAAACTAGTACAGGAAAGTCTGTGCCATTCTGTAGCACCACTAGTTTAAATAGTTATTATTTCTCCTCTATTGTACTCTAAATTATATTTAAAAATTATCAACAATCCATTTAAGTAAAATTTCTATGTAGTATAATAAAACAATTTTTCACTTCAGACAAACCTCTTGTTTCATATACAGAAATACTGACAGTCTTAGTTTGAGTACACTAATAGGATATATTTGTTCTCATGTAAAATAATTAATTTTTTTCTTATATAATACAATGTGTAGTATTTTTTAAATAAAAATTAGAGGATGATAAAATAACTCTAGATCCAGCAAGTGTTAATTTTTCTTTTAAACCGTATGTTGGTTTTTATTCCCAGAGAATTCATACAATTTCTTTTGCCTTACAGCTTTCAATAAATAATCTTACTCATTATATAGGTACCAAATATAACATTAGTAAGATGACAAATGACCTGATTGATTTCATGCTGTGTTCATGAGTAGCTAATTTGAAATTAAAACAGAATGATACTCCATTGAATAGAATAGCTATCCAAAGATGATAAATCCAGTTATCGCTAATTTTTAAGTTTATTAAAACTTCTTAACTTTAAAATTAAATACCAGAAGAAATAAAAGTGAGAGGACAATTTGGAATGAAAATTAAATTATTCTCAATTATCCATTTAAGATTTGGAGGATGAATAAATAACAGGTGATTATTATTCCATCTTCTTAAGTAATATTTTATTTTTCCAACAGTTGCATGCAAATACTCACTTTTGTTCGTATGACACACGTGTAAATGATATTTTAAAATTAACAATTTTTAGTTAGTCCATTTATCTCACCAAGAAAATGCATTTTCATTGCATAATCATTGTTAATGAAACTTGTTCCAAATAAAATGCTGTACTTCAACTTAAATTAATATGATGTTTCACATTAGATATAGGTCTTCAGAATTCTTCTTCTTAATGATATTAAGTGAAAGTTCTCTCCAGCAGAAACTCTTATTGATGTGGAAATCTTTCTGGTTATTTGAAAATATAAGCACGTAATATAATTTCTCAGCCTGAATTAAGAATTTATATATTCTTCCATTTGGAATCCCTGACCATTCATTTTCCTTGAATTTTCAAAATACATGCACAGAATTGCATTTCTTGCAAAATGCACTTCTACATCATTATCAATCTAGAGGTTCTTCAACAGCATGGACCGCCCCGTTGTACACAGGTCCACCTGTACATTCGACAACCCCTCACCTCCCCAGTCCACACCAGCTATATACGAGTGCTCAACTTTGGAAGAGATCCAGTCAAACAACACAGCATGTGTTATATGATTCTCCATTCGAGCTCAATGTCAAAGAAACTGTAACCTTAATTTTAGAATGTAAACTGTGCTTTGTGATTTAACTATCAGTGACATTGTCTACTGTTGTGTTCTCAGACACAGTAGGACTCATCCAATTTTTCGAGGCAGGATTTAATATTGTGGGGCCCCCATGCACAAAATTGTGTTGCCCCACCCTATAACAATAGGTCCATCTTTAGTAAATTAAAAAAAAATAATACAAATTCTTTCTCAACAAATGCAAATGCAAATTAATAATTTTTTTATAAAATTTTACTTTTATTACATTGATTACATTAAGTACATTTTATATTACAAAATATATTATGCATATTTTTCCGAAGCGCAGGGCCCCTCATGGATGGAGGCTCTCAAGCATCTGTTTGTTTTGCCTGTAGGTAAATCCGGCCCTGCAATTTTTACAGGATGATCCAAATTTACGCCAGACACTTTGCGAAACAATCACACAAATTAACCTGCAGGCTTCTAAACGTGCTGCGGAATCCACGGTTGATCAGCTTTCTGCACCGTTCCGAGACGCGACCGCGCGTCTTTGCGGTTTGCCCCATCGGCGATTGTCTTTGGGCTCGTTTGGCGTCGGCCCGATTGCCGTAGAATCCCGAAACCCCGAGACGTGACTGTGTGGGGGCTACATTGTTGAAGCTCCTGGAGATTTATCGATTTCATCCTAGAATTGTTGAGTTTTTTAAGGCTGGTATGAAGTCATGGATGACCAGCATATGTACAGCTACAGCAGACAGCAAGTAGGACCTATTAGAAACAAGAAATATTCAGATTAGCAAGGAGATTTTTCAAGATTAATTAACATCTCTGAAATTTTGAATTAGTTTGATCCTACTAAATACACATTTACCGCAAGTTGATTTCGGTTACTAGCTCCAGGATGATGAAATACCAGTAAAATATTTTGTTTTACATCTATGATCTCAGGAATGAAACGATTTTCGCCCAAGTGCTGTCTGTTGTAAGTACGAGGGGTGTTCATAAAGTTCGTACCTTCGACCAGAACTAGTGTGAATATTCGAATGGGTGTGCAAGTGCATGTACTGGAATCGTAATTTCTTCTTCTATTGAATGTGCATTTCGTTTTAAATCGCGTCGCTTGATAGAGTCACTGTAGCACAAACAATCAAGATGGCTGCTTTGCTACGTAATGTCTCCGCGCGTGCCGTGATTAGTCATTTGCATTTGCAAAGCTGGAAGACGTCTCGACCAAAGAAAGCAAAGACCCAGTCGTCTGGGAAGGCGGTGTTTTTTTTTTGGGGGGGGGGATTGTCGCGGTCTTAACAGATTATGCCAGAAAAGGCCAGGCAATTCCTTCGCAGTTATTATCAAGAACTATTGACAAAAGTGCGAGAAGAGATCAAGTGGAAAAGACGAGGAATGATTGCAAGAGGTGTGCGACTGCTGCATGATATGCGGGTGATATGAATAAAAATGAGCTATTACTTCTTTCTCGAATTTTCAAAGCAATTGCTTCAAGCAGTATGAATAAAAGAAGCGAGTAATTGCTTTTATTTTGAGCAATTTCTCCATTGATGAGTAACTACTCGGCGAGGAGCAATTGCTCATTTTTCGTATGAATAAAATCGAGAATTTGCTTCTAGTGAAGCGGTTACTTCGAATGTTCGGAGCAACCTCTGTAGGTGACTCAAATCGTATTGAATGGATACAAGAGAAGTTATATACGACTGTTGTGAGCTGGTTGTAAGGTTTTAGGTAGTGAGTGACTGAATGATGGAAGATTTCACAAGATTTCGCCAACTATGCACGGCAACTGTACCACTTAATCTAACACGGTCGACAAGATCAGGAACAAGCACGCGTCGCCGTGATGGAAAGACCAAGCGCGACGCATCATGCGCGACACGCGGTAAAGTAGACAAACTAAACAACGGAAATCGACCAATCACAACAAATCAGTTAGTGAGCAATTACTTAGAGAGAGAATAAAATGCTCCAAGTTTCGCAAACCTTTTTATTCATATGAAAAGAAGCAATTGCTTATGAGAAGTAAGTTGTTCCTACTTGAACTCGTGAGAAATTGCTTTCAAGTACTTACTCATTTTTATTCATATCACCCAACGTCCCTGCTCACACCGCTCAAGCAACTGTCACCCATTGTTTGCACCTATGCTACGAAATTCTACCACATTTGCCTTATTCGCCAGATTTGGCACCAAGCGTTTTCTTCCTTTTTAGAAAATTGAAAGAATCGTTGCGAGGGCAACGTTTTGTCAATGATGATCATGTGATTGCTGAGGTGGAAAAACTTTAGAGCCAAACGCAGAACTTTTATAACAATGCCAAAAGACAAGTTATACATCACTGGGAAAAATGTGTAAACTTGCACGGATCTTATGTTGAAAAGAATTAATAAATTGGCGAAAGGTGATATTTCTATCGTTTTTCTTTCTGCCGAAAGGTACGAACTTTATGAACACCCCTCGTACATTAAGCAATCACGTCAGCATGAAATTTGGTTTTGACCAATGTGCAAAAGTCAATTTATTAGACGCGAAATTTTATCGACAGAGAGAGAGCTATGGGCCCTGAGATTCAAGGCCTTGAGCCAGATGAAACCTGGAATTGAAGAAAGTGCATCTCAAACGACGAAACAGAGATAAATAAGGTTTCCGGGTAGGTCAACTGTTGTGATCATTAGACCGGTTAGTTTCGCGGACGTTTTATCCCGGGGAGTGCGGCATTCCTCCACAGGTGGATGACAAGATCCGGCGCCGACCTTCACACCGGCTTTCGGAGCAATTCCTCTTTCAGATATCTCCTCGAACTGGTCACCGCTCTGGAGCAGAATGTTTGCAAGTACTACTAAATGTTACAAAGGTTTTTGTATGCAAAAATAATGTTTTCGAATTTTTTAAATTACCCCTAACAAAAATGGAGAGCATTTCGTTAGCTTACTAGCAAAGTACACTTTAAGTAAAGAGTTCAAGCTTTGAGAGAAACAGAATACATTGAATATAATGGCAAATTTTTGAATGTATATTTAATAATAATAATAATAATAATAATAATAATAATAATAATAATGATAACTGATAAATAGCATGAACAGCTATGATTATTGATGTAGCAGTTCCTACGGACGACAATCTAGTGCCAACTGTTGCTGATAAAAAACGAAAATTCTAGCCACTAGTTGAGTTGAAGGATATGTACACACTGCTGAGAGTGAAGATTGTACCTGAGATTGAAGATACACATCGGCAGATGGTGTATACTTCGGTTTTTCTTTCTTGGCGCGTGGGAGTGTGTCATCAAAATGGAATATCTCACGATATTTCGTATCGTTCTCGGTTGTGCCGCTAGGAGTCGCATGATCGCGACTATCGAGGAGTAATGGCGATCCTGCGACTCCTAGCGGCGCAACCGAGAATGACGCGAAATACCGTGAGATATTCCATTTTGATGACGTACCCTCACGCGCCAAGAAAGAAAAACCGAAGTATAGTTACGAAGGATTGGCAGAAGGCTGGAAAGAGTCTCAGGTTACGAGAAAACATCTCAGAACCATGCAAAAGCAGTGGCGAAGCGTCAGGTTAATTTTTGGATAAGCTGAGTGACGACCATATTGTAAACACACATACTACTTAATTTGTGAAATATTGAATAGTTCAAACATAGAAATCAGAAGGCTACAAATTTATTATTATTATTATTATTATTATTATTATTATTATTATTATTATTATTAATATAATAATATTAATATTAATAATAATAATAATAATAATAATAATAATAATAATAATAATAATAATAATAATAATTCAATCATGCAACCATACTCAAATCAAGAATAGGCTTACTGCAGAATTGAAAAGAAAAAGAAAAATTGTAAATGTAACTGCTTACTTATAATTGATGTATACTCGTTGTTTTCAAGAGTTTGCGGCCATCTCAATTGTTTGAACTTTTTTGGACATCAATTCTAAATGTCTGGTTTTCTTCAGAAAAAATCCCACTCTTTCTTAAACGTAGCATCTTGCGAACATTTATAAGAAAGTTTATTTTCTATTAAACTTGTAATGTAACCAAGTTGGTGAGTCTGTTATTTGACTTAGAATTAAGTTAATGTGTTTTAATTATTTTCGGAGTGCTCATTGTGGGTGAGCCACAGCGATATGCAGTTGCAGGTCAACTACATTTCACTTGTAACCTACACACGAATACACTATTTAATCACTTTACGGAATTAAATTACACTGATCAGATCCTATTTGACCTTTCCAGAACACAATACTAGTGGGGGATTCACAAACTCGCCACGATACTAAACCATAAATGCTTAAAATCAACGTTTTTTAAATGATAGTGTTTTATTAAAAGTTAACACAATGCTAAATAATGTGGGAGAAAAAAGTGAATATTCTCAATATTGTACTTAATGAATTAGCGACAGAGGAATTCTAATACTGAAATTTGGAATAAATAAATGTTTTACTTTTGTTGTTAGTCGTGTTATTTGAAGTTGCTTAATGATCTCTAGCGGTATTACCGGAAGTTCCACACAAGCTTGTGGTGAAGAGAGCGCCTGCCGGCAAGAGTTTAAATTACTTATCCAGTTGTAAGGCCGTCCTACCCTTCTGGGCGAGTCACCGTGCCAGCCTACCCAATGCGCATGCACGCTCGCTTCTCCGCGCCCCGTCCCTTGCCTTCAGGTGTCGGAATGGCTAGGCGGAATGAGCTCCGCCTTCACCTGCAGCCTGCCCGCAGCACTGGGCGGCAGCGAAGACATATCGCGTTGAATACGCATAAGAACAGAAAAATTAACTTGGTGCGCGTACGTATGATACTAATTGGCTGCAAAACATGATTTTACAATTTTCTTTTTTTTAGTGAAGAGATATTTCTCGCCTTTTTTGCCTTAGGGATAGCTCATAGAGGAGAGATATATCTCTGTATCTCTCCTCTATGGGATAGCTCAACTAAAAAAAGGAAAGTGCGAGAGTAGTTCTCGGGACTTCTAAAACGATTCAGAACGAGTTGATACAAGTTATGTTAGAAGTCTGCCTGGAAAACATTGCAGAGGAAATGAGGGAAGTAAACTTTTCAGCGGTTATTGCTGACGTAACATGCGATGTCGGGTAATTTTCAAATCGCAATTGTTTTCAAATACATCGTTAACTACAAACCAGTTGAAAGATTTTAGGACATTTTTAGACTTCTGTGTCGTGATGCAGAAAAGTTGACGTCTTGCATTCTTGAAGAGTTAACACGGTACACAATTAATGAATCTCCCAAAAAGCGTATAGCTCAGACGTACAATAGCGCTTCTTAGAATTTCGAAAGGTTTTCAAACAATTGTCAAAAATAGTTATCCTAATGCTCAAAATGCCCCTTGCCATGCACATCAGATCAATTTGGTTATGATGAGAGGTGGATCAATAAATATAATTAGAATTTTCTTTGCCAGTGGTCAGGGCCTATGCATAAACAGCCCACAGAGAACATCAATGTTGGATGAAATAGTTAAAAAGATACTGCCTAAATCTGTTCCCACAAGGTGGAATTTTCATTCGAGAAGCATCGCAATGATTTTTTACCATAGGCAAGCCCTGATTCAAAGCATGAAAACAATATTACAGTCAGATGACAAGAAATGACTTTACTCTCTCCCAAGCTGCCAATTATTTAAAAATGTTGAGAAGTGAAATGGTATACAAAACTGGTCAAGCCGCTAACATCGTCTGGCCAACTAGTATGACAAAAGTCATATTTTAACCCTGAATTCACAAGGCTCATTTCAACTAATGCTAACTACAAGGCGGGTTCACATATGACCCCGCGCTCTCTTAGATGTTCTTTCTTGGTTCAGATTTAATATTCAACAATGAAAGATGAAATCTCTGTTTTAGTGACAAGTAAGTTTATTTATTCATCATTTGCCATACAATAAACTGTATAACAAACTATAAAAACTACTAAATTGATCAAATTACAAACAAGGTTCCTATTCCGTACACATAAACCTATTGGATTAAATAGCACTGTTAGCATACAAATGGAATAAAATGTACGCTGTTTGCATAAAAAATAACTTTAGAAAGGAAACTGTTTAAAGCTTGATACAAAATTACAAATATAAAAAAATATTAGAACATTATAAATGTAGCTAATCTGACTTTCAAACTCTCAAGAAACTTTGGCATAAAACTGCAAGGCGTAAAGAATAAATAAAACTCTAATGAAGAGTATTTTTATTCAACTACATTAATACAAAATTCAAATATACATTTAACAAACCAACAATTTAATTAAAAGATGAGACACTTTCGTTCTTACCATTCCTTGCCTTTTGGAAAGTTGAAGAAGCTCATGTCTGGTTTAGTGTTTGAATTAAATCATAAATCTTCACTTAACATAGAATGCGGTAAAATAATCTACAAATCAATAATTAGACCCTCTCTAACCTATGCGAGCCCCGTTTGGATAAAAGCAGCCAACAGCCACATTAACAAACTCCAAATTTTACAAAATAAGTGTCTAAGAAAAATAACCAAAGCTCCGAGGTTTATAAGAAACGAACAACTGCATAGAGAATTAAAAACAGAATCTATTCAAGACTACATAATCAAAATTCCAAAAAACTTTTATGAATTACTACCAGAATCCCCAGTCACAGCAACTTACCATTTAGGTAAATATTACAGCCAACCACAGAGAATTCATTCATGCTACCCTAAAGACATTTTCAAGCCTCCCTAACTAAACAAAAAATATAAACTGTTGCTCTCTCTCTCTCTTACACTCTCGCATACACAACAATACTAACTCATTTTTTTCTAACAAACTTCTACATAACTACCTTAGGATGTTTCATCCTAAAACGTTATGTAATTGTATATAAACGCCCTTGAAAGGCCGAAATGCCGAGCAAGAAGAAATAAAAAAAAAGTGTTTGAATTATTTTCGCAATTTGGTGCTGAACACCACCGGCCACCTTTCTTCTTATTTACACTCATTGTACATTAACAGATTTTCAAATTTAATACACAAAACGAATTAAATTTTTACATCGAGCAACCACTGGTTAGTGGTAAACAATTTGCGAACTGAAAACTGGAAAAATCACTCTCAATACAAACAAGATCTGAACACAACAATGGAAACATAGCAACAGCGGCAGCCAGCAGACGCAGTGCACTCGGTTAGAATATGGCGGCACTGCGCATGAATTGACACGCGGAATGCAAGGGAGTTTCTATTCTGTATTCTTTCTATTCTATGCCCCAGCCATGTGATTCCAGGGGTAAAATTAATTCCAGGTTCATCAGAGTTTGCATATGACCATTACAATTAAATGAACAAAATAGCAAACGGAAATATATTCCTTAACTTTTAATTAATTTACATGAATTGCTTACGGTTTATAACGGTATATATTAGTTTTCTAAATTTTGGAAGTTATATTCCCGTCATTCGATGCAGCTGCAACCCCCAATTTTGTTGGAGCATGAGACGCCATTGAATAATAATAATAATAATAATAATAATAATAATAGTAATAATAATAAATCTGAAGAAATGTAGCACCTATAGCAAAAATTCCTATAGGTGATGTGAAAATTCTACTGGGTGACTTCAATGCACAAATTGGCAAAGAATGCAGGTACAAGAAAACAGTGGGAGAATATCCCGCACACAAGTACACCAAGAAAAATGACACACGAGTCATCGAGCTATGTCAACAAAATAACCTCAAAATTATGTTAACCTCACTTCGGAAAAAGCTCGAAAAACAAAAAACTTGGCGATCACTTATCCATCATTTAGGGGAATTTCAGATTGATCATATTGCAATATCGTACGACTACCAAAAAGGAATACACGATGTGCAAGTACGCAGAGGTGCCAATATCGATTCAGATCACTATTTAACCAGAATTAAAATTAAATTCACGCCCAAAAGTAAATTCAACAGGAAAACACCAGTGATCCCAAAATTCGATCTACACAAAATCAAAGACTCTAAAATCAGAGATAAATGGGAAGAACAACCTGCAGAAGATTGGCAGAAATTTCGAACTAAAATCATCAAAACAGCAAAAGAGCTCATCTCTCTTCACAAAAAGCCAAAACACCCTTGGTGGAATCAAGAATGTGAATGCACTAGAAAACAGAAAAAGGGCGTTTCAAAATTACAATTGCAACAAATCAAAAGGAACACAAATGAAATTTTTCGAAGTTCGCAAACAAACATCCAAAATGTTAAGAGAAATAAAGAGAAAATATGTCAGTGGGCAACTGAAGTCAATCGAAGAAAACTTCAAAAATTACAACACACGATTTTTACAAGAGTTTTGCAAACCAAATCAAAGGGTACTCACCACAGAACCTATGTTTTCGAAAACCAAAATTTAAACTAGCCTTGACAAATAAAGAAAATTGCCAAGAACTAGCCACTTATTTTTCACAGCTTCTGAATTGTCCACAACCCAAAGAGAGATTTCCGAAAATAGAACCACAAATCACACCAGAAAACTCGCCAACACCAACATAAGAAGAAATCTATTCGCACATCAAGAAACAAAAAAAAAAGAAAAGAAAAAAAAACAAAGCCTCAAGTGAAGATGGAATTGCATCTGAACTCTTAAAACATTTAGGCCCAAATTCACTCAAAGAAATTACACAAATAATCCAAAACATTTGGCAAACAGAGAAAGTCCCGGATGATTGGAAGATTGCTCTAATCCTCCCATTACATAAAAAAGGCAACAAATCAGATGTAAATAATTACAGAGGAATCTATCTCCTACCAGTCACGTATAAAATTCTATCAGCATGTTTCTTGAAGAGAACACAAGAACAATTAGAACCCAAATTAGCAGAATATCAAGCAGGCTTTAGACCAAACAGGTCGTACCCAGAACAAATTTTCAACCTCAAAACCATAGTCAAAATTCAAGCACTCAGACAAAACCCCTAGTATGCACATTTGTTGATTTTAGAAAGGCATACGACTCAATAGACTGGCCCTCATTATTCCAAATTTTAGAAGAAAGGGGAATAGATCCCAAAATACGAGAACTTGTAAAACAAACACTAATTGGCACGAAATCCAAAGTAAAATTCATGGGAGAAATCTCAGAACCCTTCGAAATTCAAACGGGTGTACAACAAGGTGATGGGCTCTGTCCTCTTCTGTTCAATAGCGTCCTAGACAAGGTTATGGAAAATGGGAAAGAGAACTCAAGAAGCAAGGATTTTGGAAGCCAATTTCACTTGGCTTTCCGAAAAACAATCTCTATATATCATACCTCGCTTTCGCAGACGATCTGGCGATATTAGCAGAAGGTGAGGAGACAGCCATTAAACAGCTCGAGATACTTAAAGAATGTGCTGAAAAAGTAGGGTTACAAATTTCATTCGAGAAAACTGAACTCATATGTTCAAAGACAGAAATCGCAAGTCTAAAGATGAAGTACAGTTAAATCAAAAGGGCACCATACTTTAAGTACCTCGGAGAATTCATCGAACCTACAGGGCTTGAAAAAATTTCCCAGCAAAATGGCCTCCAAAAAGTGAAGAAAGCATTAGGACTAGTTCAAAACATCTACAAAAAAAATCCATGTCAAGACAAACCAAAATTCGACACTACAACACTGTCATAAAATCAACAGCCCTGTATGCTAGCGAAACATTGGCTCTTAACAGAAAACACGAACTTCAAGAAATTAAAAAAGAAGATAGAAAGATAATTAGGAAAATTCTAGGAACAAGACATACAGAAAACGGTTACACGCTACAATCAGTCAAAATAGTAGAAAAGTTTTCAAACATTGAAATTGATATTAGAAAAAGGAGAATGAAATTCTTTGGCCATATTAACAGAAAACCGATTGACAAAAAAAGATATTAGATTATGTTACCTCACTTACCTCACAACGTCTTGGCTGAACGAAATTCGGAAAGACCTGAGAAAAGCTACCATAAGATCAGGTGACATAGTAGAATGAGTCATCTTCAGACACAAAGTTGACAAATGGGAAGTTGCACCAGAGCAACCGAAACAAAAACAATACAGACCAAAATGGTCTGATAAGCAAGCTTTCTCGGAAAGAATGAAAGCCTATTGGAAAAATAAGAAGCACAGAAAGAAAACTTAATTGAGTCTCTTGCTTAGCGTCTTCCATCTATGGGGAGAATTCGCCTATAATAATAATAATAATAATAATAATATATAATGCGATGGAATGAAGAGCAGGAGGAAGCACAGTCCTTTGTCGAATTGATGCCTCAAGTCTCTCAACCGGACCCGATAGTCCAGCAAGCGGATGCTTGCCGAAGTGAACATCAAGACTTTGAACATCCTGTTGAAGGTATGCTGCTTGAACGGCTCCGTCAGCATTACCAGACAGCAAAAGCAGAATACTGGGGATTTACATACCAAACAAGACTCAGAATACAAAGACAACACATCTCCAAGAAACTGGCAGAATTGATAAAGCTGGCAAACGAAAACATACTCCCCTCTGAAATGGAACAAGTTAAAAACATCACACACGACCTACTTGATTCCACCATTTATTGCATGGCAGTGGCAATTGTAAGGGCAAATGGTGGGAAAATCATTGAAAGTCGAAAACAACAAGCGCACCGACAACCGCATGAACCGCCCTGGAAGATAAGGCTAGAGAAGAGAATAAAGCAGCTCAGATCAGATATAGCGGTTCTGGAAGCCTATCTGAGGGGAAATAAAAGCAACAAGATGAAGAGAAAAGCATCAAAAATCATGAGAATGCATCGCAAACACGCAGCGTACAATCCTGCAAATGAATATATTCTAGAATATATTGATACTCTGAAACAAAAATTAGCCTTTACAGCCAAAGATTGAGACGCTTTAATAAGAGTTTAAAACGCAAAAATGATAACCAAGCATTTAATAGAAATCAAAAAGTGTTTTATAGGAGATTGAAAGGAGAAATTGAAACCGTTCAGTTGCCAGTGAAGTCAGCTGTAGAAGAATTCTGGAGAGGAATATGGTCAACAGAAGTCCACTTTCAAGAAAGCACATCATGGATGAGTGATGTTACGAATTCTACTGATACTGTCAGTCACATGGAAACCAGTGAAATTTCTATGGATACCTTACGGGACACTATTCGTAAGCTGGATAATTGGAAATGCCCTGGTCCTGATGGGCTTCATAACATCTGGTTCAAGAGATTCACATATCTCCATGAAAAGATCTTGACACTTGTGAATCATTACCTGAAAAATCCGAAAGAAACTCCAATCATCTTGAGTGAAGGAGTTACATACTTAAAATCAAAAACAAATGACACTACTCATCCAGGGAATTACCGACCAATCACATGCCTCAATGCATTATACAAGATCATGACTGGCTGTCTACATATGATCATCGAACAGCATTGCACAAAAAATAACATCATCTCGAAGACGCAAAAAGGCAGCTGCAAGAGTTCATTGGGAAGTAGAGAACAGTTAGTAATAGACAGTGTTATCATGTCCCAGGCATGTGGGAAAAAGCGCAACCTGTTTACGTGCTTTATTGATTTTAAAAAAGCATTTGACATGGTCCCTCACGATTGGCTCATCCATGTCCTTAGAATATACGGTATAAACCCTGTGATTGTGGAATTCCTCAAGACGGTAATGAAACACTGGTCTACGAGAATACAGATGCAGTCAAGGAACGAGAGAGTAGTCACAAAAAGTTTGAAGATCAAGCGAGGAATATTTCAAGGAGATAGCCTCAGTCCGTTTTGGTTCTGCCTGGCCATAAACCCGCTGTCGTATGTATTGGACAACACTAGACTGGGATTTGAACTGAAAGGCCAAGAGACGTGTATGGTCACCCATTTGGCGTACATGGATGACATAAAACTATACTCCAGCACATTACAGGGTTTGAAGAAGCTAATACATATCACTGAAAGATTCTCTAGTGATATAGGCATGCAGTTTGGCATAGAAAAATGTAAAATATAAAGTATTCAAAGGGGAAAGCTCATAGAGAGCACAGATCATGAAACTATGTCAAGAGAGATTATCACAACGTTGAGAATAGATGAGTTTTACAAGCATCTGGGAATTAAACAAAATAAAATGATCATACACAGTCAGATAATAGAGAAGTTAAAAACAGAGTTTATTAACAGATTAGAAACCATACTCAAGACCTCCCTCAACTCTCGTAATCTTACAACAGCAATTAATACATATGCCATACCTGTGATTACTTACTCATTCGGCATTATTAAATGGACCAGAACAGATTTAGACTCACTGGAGAGGATTATCAGGGTCCAAATGACTCGGTCCAAATACCACCATCCAAAAAGTTCTATCCAAAGAATAACACTACCAAGGAGACTAGGGGGAAGGGGTATCTTAAAGATTGGTAATCTCCACGCAAAACTGATGACGGACATGAGAGAGTATTTCAATGAGAAAGCGTTGTCATCTCAGCTACACAGAGTAATCCAGCAAGTTGACGAGAACTATACACCCCTCAACCTCAAACAGCAAAATGTATTACACGAACAATCAATACAAGCCCAGGAATTAGAACAATGGAAGCAAAAAGCACTTCATGGGAGATACCCTACAGAAATAGCCAAATCAAATGTCGACGCCTGCCTGTCGTACAAGTGGCTTAAAATAGGATATCTGTACCCCGAAACTGAAGGATTTTTGATAGCAATCCGGACCAGGTGATTGCGACAAGAAATTATCTCAAGCACATTATTAAAGACCCCGAAGTGCCTTCCAATATCTGCCGGGCTTATGGTGAAGGCCAAGAAACGATCCAGCACATCACTACGGGTTGCCGCATGCTTGCCCCAACTGATTATAAACAGAGGTACGATATGGTAGCACGAATCATCCACGCCAAACTTGCAAGGAAATGTGGAATTGCTGGTGAATTTGATACACCCTACTACAAGTACCATCCAAAAAATGTCATCGAGAACAACAGATATAAACTATACTGGGATCGAAGCATACTAACCGACAGAACAGTCCATCATAACAGGCCGGATGTCATTCTTTGGGATACATCTAAAAGAAAAGTATGGCTGATAGACATAGCAGTTGTAGATACCAACAACCTCGAAACAACACACAAAAATAAAATTCAGAAATACAGAGAACTAGCACAAACTGTAAAGGAACAGTGGCATGTATTGGACGTGGAGATTGTACCAATCGTCCTCTCAGCAACAGGTGTGATACCTACCGTCCTGAAACACTCTCTGAATAAACTGGGCATCGAGACGAACATTACCATCAATCTACAGAAAGCTGTGATCCTGAAGACGTGTTCTTTAGTCAGAAGATTTATGAGTTTCTAAAAATTTGTGTTAAAGAACTATTTACTTTTAATTTGTAAATTAATTTAAGTGTCAAAATTTATATTTGTAGAATTGTTTACTCCCTGATTAGTTTAATTAAAATTATTGTACTACGGAAGTCATGCTTTGATAGAAATATCTGTATGACTCCTACAACTTGTACCAGGAAGCTGCGAAAAATAAACGATAATAATAATAATAATAATAATAATAATAATAAATCTAGTGAAGTGGTTCAGTGCGTAACGCACTGACTTCGCAGTCGGAAAGCCCGAATTCGATCCCCGGGCCGGTGATCCTGACCGGGGTTTTCGTGGTTACCCTCGATTTCTCTCAGTCATAAAGGCGATTGCTGAGATTGTTCAAAAGGGCCAGGATCACCACTTATCATCAACCTATCACCTCGTAATTCATAATTCAAGGCTTAACAATACCGCCGAACCGATACAGCCGAAAAGCTGATCCAAATAATTCCACACGTTCATCTCTCTCGCAACGATACGCAAATAATAACAATAACAATAATCTTACCAAAACCCACGAATTTTGAGTCAACCCCAAAACTGATTATCGGACGATGACCTGCCTCAATACCCTTTACAAAATATTTTCCGCGGCAATTACTCAAACTGTAACGCAACATATCAATACTGAGAGAATTCTCGCAGAAGTACAAAAGAGATAACGGAAGAACAGCTGATCGAAAATATGACAGCCAATGGCCAAGCAAAACAAAAAGCAGTCGGTTGGCTTTCCTATTAAAAATCATACGACTCAATTCATGATCGGCTCTTAAAAGTGCTGGAAATGTATAAAATCCTTCCAGAAATTATATAGCTACTTAAAAATCTAATGAACAATTTGCCTTCTCATCCAAACGAATACCTATTCGGAGTGATATTTTTCAGGGTGACACACTAAGTCCACTTTGCTTTTGCTTAGCAAATAATCCTTTGTCTTATTTGCTCAATCAATCTGGCTTGGCATTCAAACTCCTCGATGGAAAGAAAACATTTCACACCACCAATCATTTGTTCCATATATGATTGACTTAAATAGTCTGAACTGACTGTGTTAAGCAGACTCTTTGAGATCACAACAGAATTAAGTAGACGTACACATGAGTTTCGGAACAGGCAAATTTTATACGTTGTATATTAAAGGACACAAAATTGAATCCTTAACCTCACTAAATTATTTAGCAGTTTTTAGTCCAAAAGAACAATTACTCTATGCAACATGATTTTGATGATCATCTAATTTTTGGTGCTTCTAAACCATCTTTTTGCGCTGATTTCAGATCTACTTTTAGTTTTTTTCTACCACGTACAGTTTTTTTGCAAATCGAGCTAGTCCATTTTCCACTGAAAAGTAAATTTTAGGAAAGGGGAATTTTACTGAGTTGAAAATAAATTTTATTTTGGTAAGTATGGGTAGATGGCCACGCTTGCACTCACTTGGCAAGAAAAGCAAACTCACAGGTAAGAAATAGTGTGCCATTGTTTACATGCTATAGTGCTGTAATATTGTGTTCGTGCAGTTTCTTTAGAAATGAGTTCACTTGTGTTTGAATAACCAAAACTTGTTTTTACTTTCCCATACACGTACGTATATACTTAGGGAGTAATATACTTAGTATAGGGAAAGTTATGTAATGCTGCGCGAAAAAATGGCCAATTTTCGCCAGAAAAAAATTCGTTGCGAGGCCGTGATAACGAAAAACTGGATAAATCCAGTTGCTAAATTAAGAAAAAAATCCCCTAACACGTGGTGTAGCCAGAACTCCTCTTTTGTGGGTCCTTGATACCGAAAAACCAATTGAAAGGAAAACGTCCGTCTGTCCGTCCGTCTGTCCGTCTGTCCGTCCGTCTGTCTGTCCATCTGTGAACACAGCTAGCGCCTAAACCATACGTTCAATTTCTTCCAAAATGGATATTCCCCGATCGATCTGGTTCGAGTCAAAGCTTTGAGATTTTGAAAAAGATTCTTCAAAATTTTGGGGTACTTTACATGAAGACCTCCCGACATTTTCCAAATTTTCTCAAAAACGGCTCCCAATATTTTCTTTAAATTTCTTCTAAGAACAGAGTAATATACACTTATTAAGGTGGTATAGCTTCGATTTTTACAGTTAACTCTAATTTTTTGAAAATTGCGAAATTTTGAATTTTATTCGGCGTCTTCCTCCAAATACAAAATTGCAGGTAGGGATTTTTCCTTCAAATAAAATGTGTTCTTTATAGTGAGTTTTTTCTTTAAGATCATGTAAATTTTGTTGAAAATTTTAGTAGTTTTCGCGGAATATTGCGTGCAATATGTGCAATTTTAAAAAAATATAGTGCTAATTTCACTCATTAATATGGCATTAGTTTATTTTGATTTATTTTTTGTTTTTTTCAAAAATCATACAAATGTAATTTTTTTGAAAGATTTCTCACATCTTTAATATGCATATTACCAGTAATTTGTGAACATTATTATATTTGTGAGTGAAAGTGCTTCAAATAACTTTAAATGAAGTGTTTTGAAAACTCAAAAAGTATCTGTGAAGACGAGCTTCAAATTTCGAGTATTTAGTCGCGCTAAAACGCCATTTTCTTTAAAACGGCCCAAAATGTTTAAAAGAAAATTTCCATTTAGGACTAAGTTTTTGTGTTCTTTAATATTCTAAAATGTATATTTCCGTTCTACCATTAGAAAAACCGAAAAATTAAGAAAATATCAAAAAATGTACTTTGGGCTACGGGAAAGTCTGTGCCATTCTGTAGCACCACTAGTTCTATTTTGTGGCAACTACGTACGAGTGATTGTTAAGCATTAATACTTTCGTGAAAAATGTCTATTATGCATATTTCGGCATAAGGCCGGGCTATCAAGACAAATGCTGGGCACCACACAAGATACGCCGTTCATCTGTTGAGAGTCAAACACTGGAACTAACACTAGTTAAATCAGTAAAATCTAGAGTAAGTAAATATTGTGCATTTTAAGTAAAGATTACCATATGAACCCACTTCAGTCCCATGTTTAAACTTACACTATCTGTTTGGAAATATACACGGATAATTTTAGAATTTTTTCATTTTTTTTTTGAAGATGAGCATTTGAGAAAACTCAAAATTAAAATTTGAAATTCAGATTTGAAAAACTTTTTTAATCCAACTCCTATTGAGTTGTATATCATATAAAAGGCTATAAAAAAAGCTGAAAAATGACACCTGTTCCAGCTCTGTTATCGTAATTTAGAGAGGTTCTACATCAATTTAAAAATATTCTGGAACCCAATTTTGTAAAATTTTACATGGCTGTATTTCACAAACGAGTGGTAATGTTTTACTCAAAATTTGTAATTTCCCTATTCTTCATTTATATTACCTATGTGCCAATTTTATCAGAATCTAAAATGGTGAGGTAAAATTTTAATTAAAATTGTGTTGATTTAATATGGAATGACCCGGGCGGTTTTTCCGTTATTTTGCCTAAAATATGGGCAATTTATATTTTTTGAAACAAATTTTTTCTCAAAAACGGCTCTAATTTTTTCTTTAAATTGTCTTCTCCTACGTTTAAAAACGGTAAAAATGGTGCTGGTCTCACTTCCGGCAAACTCTTTGTATCCTTCGAAAATTGGAATAATAATAATAATAATAATAATAATAATAATAATAATAATAATGAAAGGCAATGTCTCTTTGTCGCCATCACTTCTTTCTCTTTATTATTATTATATTATTATTATTATTATTATTATTATTATTATTCCTTTAAACAGATCAGTGGAATTACCACTTACGGGTAAGTATTAGCTTTTATTTATGCCAATATAACGGAAGGATGCCCTACAGTGGCCCGAAGGCACGAGTAGCGACTGCAAATTAGCGCATCATACCCCTATTTCTGAGCGAGGACATCCCCACTGGGTACCTCCATGACGACTGTTATTAATTTTATCAAATTGAAGGTAAGAGGAAAACAAGATATAGAGTGAGAGGTGAGATAATTAATTTCTAGGTTATGGGGGACCGAACAGATCTTTTGAGAGATGAGATTTAATTCTTGTAGGAACAATATTGGCTTTACCGAGGTTAAAGTGGCTGGTGTAAGGGGCAGTTTGGAATTTAGTAAAAAATTTGGACGATAATAAGGAAATGTAATTGATAATTAGTTCTATATCCAGTTCTCTATAAAGTTGTCTGTACTGTGGTAGCATTTTATTCTGGAAGGTTTGCAAGGGTTTCAGTACCATAAGAAGCGGTACCTCCCCAGATTGGGTCTGCGTAAGTTGTATGTTGTCGTATCTGTAAGTTTTTATATCTATTTCTTGTATTTTCGTATGTACAAAATTCAGAATCTTTTACACAAAAAGGTTGTAGACAATGGCATGTGTACTAAAAAACAAATTGTAGTGCCGCTGGAGTGATTGTTTCCCAAATTTAGCACGAATACTTTTGAGCGAGCAAAAATCAAATATAACTTACTTGCCATTCAAAATATTATCCAAAATGTGTTTCTTTAGAAAAAAATTGCTTTGAAGTATATGCAGCCTAGCAATGGAAGCCAATCCAACGTTAAAATTGCATCTTTACGCAAAATCCGGGCAACGCCATGTAGTCCAGGTTTCTAATAGATGATGTGATAAATAAATACCCGAGACATTCGGGTTTCTAAGGTTCATGTATTTTAAAGTTGTCTCCAATGCATTCAATAAATCATTAGATACTTTCCCACCAAAAACGTGCAATTTTTCATAGCGGCATAACCAAATTAGTGGTGTGCCATTTTGCCCTGTTCAGGCGCTGTGGGGTACAAGGAAACTCCGGGTGTGTACACCGGCGGATCCAGGGGGACGCCATAGGGGGCCATGCCCCCTCCCAGGGCCTAGAATTTTCGATTGTTACCTTCCTTTATTTAGCAAAATTGATTTAAATATTTATGTTAGAATATTTATACATACTACAAAAATAACATTATTCATTATTTAACAAAAATCTGCGATGCCCCCTCCCCGAAATGATCGATTCGATCCGCTCCTAGGGCCGTACGTAAATTGGAGACCAAATAATCCCTCCATCTTTTTGGTTTAGTGGTGAAATGTCGTTGGCATTTAAAATTAAATGATCACAGGTGTTGTCATTGCCAACAATGACATCTCCATCTTTTCTCGCGAAACTTACTTTCTAATTCTGTATGAAAATTGGGGACCAAACCAACCTAGGTAAGCAAAAAGACTGATTGAGCAGGCAAGCGCGTTAAGGAGGCCGCCGCCCCGTTGCTGTCCAGCTCTTCCTTGGACCTTATTGAAAATCTTCCAGACTTCAAGAATTGAAAAGCAAAAAAAGCACGAAAAGAATGTCCAAACTTCGTGTTCAGCGTTATCGAATATTAGCTGAGAAAAAAGGGAAAATATAAAAATGACAAGAGAAACAGAATTTATTCAATCAACAAATGTTTCAACTGAATGAAAACTAACTTTACCCAAACCATATTTAGAAATAAATATGCCAGTCCTAAGTCAGGAAAATTTAAGTCAGCAAGTAAAATTGAAATCCCTCGAAAATAATTTAGGTTGAACGAGAAGAAATAAATTTTAAAAAAAGGAAAATTAGGGAAGGGAGCTATATTTTAAAAATTATGGCTTTTTAAATGTTCTTCGAAAATAAAGTGTCGCCTTCCACTTTCACTTGGAAAGGGATGAGGTAGTCAGTCCCCAATTTACGAATCTCCTTCTCAGGATCGGTCCGCAATTTATATCTGGGTTGAACTCTTATTTTCCTTCTGGTCGCCAATTTACATACTGGGCGTACACCAGAGCGAACGCGCCAACTGCCCAGCGAGTGGCTTCTGAGATTCAAACATGGCGCGCCCCGCCGCCAGAGCGTTGGGTGAGGAGCCAGCAGGTGGCGCTGCGCCGGGGGGGGGAGGGGGAGGCCCGGAGCGCGGGCCGCGCCGCCGCCGTCGCCTCAGTCAACTGCCTCCCGCGGCCACGAGCGCCGCCGCGGACCAGCGCCAGCCTCAGGACTCGCGCCCCCGTGTCAGCGAGGGGCCCAACGGTCCGCGCCCGCCGAGCGAGTGTCGTTTGAATGCAGCCGTTTTGGGCGGCTCCTACCTGCGGGTGCCTTTGAGGGTGCATTGTGTGCCGGGGGTTGCCGAGCCCGCCGCATGTGAATTTTGCCTCGCGTGTCCGTGTGCCGGTGGTGAGCGAACCGTGCCGTGCAGTGTGGTGCAGTGCCGGTGGCCATGCGCTTCGCGTGCGAGGCAGCCCTGAGGGGTGGCGAGGCGGAGGCGGAGACCGAGGCGGCCGCGGCGGAGGCGCGCGCGGAGTTGGACTTCCTGCTGGACGTGCCGTCGCACTACTTCAAAAGCTCCTTCGCGCGCGCCGTGCTCAGCGACAGCCAGGCCCCGCGCTCGCTGGACGCCGCCACCGGCGCCGGCTCGGGCGCGCGGGGTCTGGCCGGGCGTCGAAGCCAGCAGCATCAGCAGCAGCGCCAGCGGCCGGGGCCCGCGCCGCCGCCGCCGCCGCCGCCTCCCGCCGCTGAGGACGAGGACGACGAGGACGCCGTGCAGCTGCAGCTGCAGGCCCCGCCGCGCGGAGCCGCCCGCGCGCAGACCAGCGAGGTGGCGCGCATCTGGAAGCTCAGACAGGTGCGTCCCTGCCCACGTCACTCGCCCCCGCGCGCGATCGAGGAGCTGTTACCGTTGGTTTCCATGGCAACGATTGCCGTCCGCCGCAAAACGCTTCTTTATTTTAATTTTAGAAACTTCAAGCAAGCACGGGGTTTCTTCCTCACATTGATACAGTCTTCATTATTCTTATCATTTCAACTGTCATTTCGCATTCTCTTTAAAATAATTCTGATAAATATATTTCTGAACAGAAGTTGTAGGTCTGCTTCTGTCGTTTTTAATTATATGTTATTAAATACAGTTAATGTATTATGCCCCAGAAAAGCACTTTCATAATACAAATATTATTGAAAAGATGTTCCAAATTTATAACAAATCATGATTTTTTATCCCCCCTGCTTTCTTGTTAGCAACACAGCCTGAAGTTGCTGAATCAAGTTCATCACTTATCTGAAATGATTTTGTTTGCAATAATTTTGTTTGCTCTTTGTAAAATAATAATAAACGTTTTGGAGAATCACAAGTGCGCTACAGAATCTGTCTAATTTTCTCGCTTTAATACGTAAGAGAAAATACAATAGTAATGTGGCAAAAATCAACGATTTATCCACATAAAAACTCTCATGGTTGAGATAACGAAAAAGTGGATAGCGAAATTAGGTAACGAAATTGGATAAATCTTGTTATTATATATTGTAAATTACTTCCTTTAACACGTTGTGTAATCTTCAGACGGTTAGCGATGTTTTCTGGGTCCTCGATAATGAAAAATCAATTGAAGACAAAACTCTCTTCTGTCAGTCTGTTGTCATCGCAACCGCCTGAACCGTTCAGGCGATTTCCTCCAAAGCTGTTATTCTCCGATCGATCTAAACGAAGTCTAGGCCCCGAGAGTTTGAAATGGATATTTGAATTTTTTGAGGATACTTTACGAGATGCCTCAACGTTCTCGAAATTTTCTCGAAAATGGATTTGGATTGTTGGATAAAAGTTTGCTCTCGGATAGCGTAAGCAACTCTCCGAAAAATGGCGCGAGTATCATTTTTGTTGAAATGGTTGCAAATATTCAATTCTTTCGGCGTCTTCTTACAACTCCAATATGGAAGACAGATATTTTCTGGATCAAAGTTGGAATAAACGTTGCCCTCGGATAGCGCAAAGAACGCTAAAAGAATGACACAGATCTTATTTTCGTTGAAATACCTGATTTTTCGAAAAGTGTGAAATTTTTTAGGCATTTACCTACAAGCGCAATATTGAATACAGAGATTTTTTGTGAATGAAATCTGACTTTGGCATCTTCAAATAAGATCATTTAAAATTTTTCGAAAATATGCGTAGTTTTCGTGTAATTTTGCATGAAATGTAGGTAATTTTTAAACAATTATTTTCCCCTCGTGTATGGATGGTACGAAAAGTGGTGCTAGTCGTCTTTTCTCCGAACACTCTAACCAAATTAATATTGCAAAAGTGCAATGTGAAAGATAGAGATTTTTGTCTCATAAATCGAATTAAGTAGCTGAGTGCATCAATTGATGTCACTGCAGTGCCTCTGACAAGGAGGTCCTAGGGTTCGACTCCCGACGGTTGCAGGCTTTCAGACTATAGTTACCTAGCTAGGTCGAATTCAGCCGCTGTCTGGAGGAGAATTCTAGTGGTCGTCTGGTCTGATCGGTAGTTTTCCTTGGTTTCTCCGATCAACACCAGGCGAATGCAGGAGCAGTACCCTAACAAACGGTTCGCGGACCTCGCGCTATCTTTACTTCCTCCTCCTTCTCCTGCCCTCATCTCTTACTTCCACACACTTACATTCACTACAGTATCACATACGCTGGGAGACCAGTCGGGAGCTCAGCGCTTAATTCTCATCGGGCGATGCCTCAATGGAGGGAGATAGCTGGTCGGGGAAGTCCTCCCCCGCAAGCGGACGTGTAGGTCGGCGCCGGATCTCGTCATCCAGTGGGGGAAGATCACCACCATCTTCCCCAAGTAAAATCATACCCTACACTTATGGAACTAATGACTGTTGTTGACGCGCCCGGAATCACTAATCAATCATCTTATAAATGAAATCTGTACCAAAATCAATCTTTAAAAAATATTGTGTACATTTTTTTGAAAATGAGTAGATTTTGCTTAAAATTAATGCAATTTATAAAAAAAACAGCATTTACGTAAAGAAGTTTTCAATTTTTTTCTATAATTTTTCCACGAACAGAGCGAAGGACGTTTAAAAATGGCGCAGGGGTTATTTTTTAACTGTCTTAATTTTCGAAAATTGCGTAAATTAGAAATAATGGGAGAAACCATTCTTTTTTAAGCGTCGGCAAAGGTGTGTCAAGGAACTGCGTGGTGCAGAGATAAAACGCATTGTGAGTTAACTCCATGGACCTGAGTTCGAATTTCTACGCGGAAAAACTTTTTTTGCTGGTAGGAAACACTTTTAGAAGCTCGCGTACAACGGGAGAGGACAATAGAAATCTAAAGAGTGGCGATGTGCCCGCCATATTTCAAGCTTTTTGAAAGGAAAATTGCCATGTTTTCTGTGAGCAATATCAAAATGTTCGCTTATTGATGAATTCGATCAAAGTGTATTTAGATTTGAAATAATATTTAAAACATGTTAAGTTTATTATAGAGTAGTTTAAATAATAATAAGTTTAAGTTTGTTTATTCGTAGAACAAATAATTTGTTTGTATTTTATTCTTAGTGACACTTTATTTTAAAAGCATATTTTGAGTCGTACAGTATTGATTATTAATATTCATCATAAAAACCAAATTAAATTGATATCTCTGCGAAAATATAGTACTTAACATTGATTTGAGACCAAATCTCGGTCTCTGAAAATTAGATATGAAAATCCAGAAATATTTTTAAAAAATTGTCATGATACTTTTTAATGTAACATACTACACCTTTACCAGTATAATGTCAATAAGAAATATGGGCTAAACTACGTTGAAATATCCTGAGTCAATTCTATTATTAACTATCAAATATTAGTATTATTATACATTACATACGCAAAATTAAAATAAATGAATGGGTGAAAACCAGACATTTTATAAATTCTGATAAAAGTTTTTATTTTAGGCTATATTTCAATGACAATGTAATTTCTTGGTTTTAATGAACAATTAAAATGTTTTGGTTTTAATGATGAAACAAAGTGCCTCGGCTTTACAATGATATTGCATTAAATGAACTGTTTTCTCAGAATTTACAAAATGTCACTTATACCGTTCTGGTTTTCACTCATGTAAATTATCCATCTTCTGCATCAAATACTTTTGTTGCTTGTATTTGTGCAAATTACATGCCCAACAAGAGGAAACCACTTTAATGTCCCATACCTACAACACTATATAAAAAATACGATTACATAACTTTCTCTTCTTACGAAGTATTCGTAAGGCGAGAAAGTAAAAAACGCCCAAATCGTAAAGATTTTAGCAAGAATCCGAAATAACTCTTATCGTAGCAACTCTTCGTTTTGTCAACAGAAAATAAATCGGCCAGTAGGGCAAATTGCTTCAAGCAGGAGCGCTGTATTGGCTTAAAAGTCCTCTCTATATAACTCAAGCTCGTTGCTCACGTACCGAAGTAGTCAAATATTGTGTTGTCGTTACAAATACTGTAATGGGAGAAAATATGTGCTGATATTGCCCCGTTTGATTACATCTCGATAGGAAGAGGGAATGATTATGTCGCGTCTCGTGGAACCCTTGAGTCGTTTAATAAATTTCAGTGTTTTTGTGACCTAATAATTTGGAGTAATATTTTGGTTGACGTAAGAGAGAAAAGTCATTTCTCTGCATTCTGAATATTCAAAAAATTTGAGTTTTGTACATAAAACTAGATATGTTACACAATGGCGCACGCTTTACCAGGCTATTTCCAAACCTTACATATTATAAAATTATAATTCGATTTGCCTCTATCTACTTGTATTTGTCATGTGTTGCAATACTCTTTTCACCAAATTGCTTCAATTACGGCACACAGTGTCCGTTTCTAAGACTCGCATCATCAAGAATTATTGCATTTTGTTAAATTTATTATCCTTAATGTTTATTTATTTTTGAATCTTTATCGTCCTCAATTTATATTTGTCTAATGAGCTCATCAAAATTTCTTCTTTTAAGAACAAAATTCCATGACCTCTTCTGAAAAATGTCTGCTCCCAAACCTATTAAGCCAACAAAATGATTCATTAAAATTTGCCAACTATTTAGAAAATGTTGTTGAGTACAGTATATAGAAAACCGATGGTTTGCATTTCGCTTTTGTAATATTGATACATTGCAATATAATATTATATTGATATATTATTAGATCAAACATCCCTGTATTTTACTTTTCATTTTTTGAACCCCTAATTACCGAATCTCAATTAGACTCTGAATCTATCATGGAAAAGAATAAACACATATATCGCTCGAAAATTACAATAAGAGTTTTTCTGCCGAATTTTCCAGCACACGATTACACGACATTATCTTCTTACGAAGTCCTTCGTAAGGGCGAGAAGGTAAAAAATACATCTGAAACCGTTGAACAGCATCTGAGAAAATGTTATTTGGAGCTTTTAAATTGTACGAGTTGTGGATCATTTGCACTTATTTCATTAGTATTTTGGATTTTCAGTAAATTTGAGATTATTTAAATCTTTTGAAATTGAAAATATATTAAATTATGATACACGTGTATCATACAAATATTAAGGCCGCGAGACACACACAACAATTATGTATGTGTGTATTTTTTAACATTTAAAAGTTTGACCGAAAAAGAACATATGCAAATAATACAATAGAGCATTTTATTAAATGTATACCATGAAAAACTTTGAAGAAAAAACTGGAACCTTGTGAGAGAAAATCTTATTTAGATGTTTCTGAAATTTTTTAATAATTTGAGGAAAAAATACTTAAAAAATGTACTTAAAATTGCTACATTAAATAATTTGCCCTAGAAGTGTCATCAAGAAGACTCATTTGAGATTATCCATTTTGGGAAAAAATATACGGAATGGATAAATTGGAAACAATAAATCCTAATGAAAATAAATTCCAATAAATAGAAAAAAGTAGATAATAGTGTTCATAAATGGACGAATAGACGTTTAAAAGAGTAGAAACACTTTTAAAGAGTCAGAAATCCTCAAAAACGTGGTTTCAATCTCAATATTACGACTGACATTTTGCAAAATGAAACTTTCTCTCCACTATGCATTCGGGGAAGTAAAACACGATGTTTGCAATGCGGAATACAAAAGGAACAACGTAATAACTGGTAATGGGATATCAGATTACCAATTTGACAAAATATCCTGAACGGATCGGGCTGTGATATCTAGGTTTGACAGTAACTATGCAAGTTACAAGTATATTTGCTTAATCGGAATTAAAAATGCTTAATTGGAAACTAGTGTGTGGTCTGTTCGGTCATGTGAGCTATTTTTTGACCCTCATTGATAGCAAGCAAAATTGAGAGGCATGATTGGTGTATATCTCGTAGAAATAATTGGCATTCATTTCACAAAAGTTGGCGAACTTTCTTGGAGATGTACTCCCTATTATTTTGTTCTTCCGCTAACTGTAGAATGTTCGAATGATATCACTATAATTATTTAGCCACAATATAGGAAAAGTACAATTCAAAACTTCATTTTTAAGAAGTATTATTTACATTCAAGAAATGCATAATTATTTGATTAAAATTTTGTATATGGCGCCTTTAATTAAAGCGTGATGAAAGTCCACAGCGTGAGCTCTTTGAAATTTAATATTTTTATATTAAGTCAGTTTACACAGGTATGTTTGGTAACTTAATCCTCACTCACATGTTCACCTTCTTTTCGGTAAGATTTCTATTAATGATTATTCTTTTGGGTGGCAATATCGGAAAAATGCAAATTACTTTTGAAAACTATTCATAACTTCTAATTTCACGCATTGATCTGACACTTTGAAACATCAACAGCTGGTTGTCCAAACCAAATATCTGATGCAAGAATCCATTTCACACAGCGATGCTGTCTTCGGAGACGCTCAACTCATGTAGAATCATGGGGTCAGAAAATCCTCTTCTGACCCCAATTGACCAAATATTTACGATACTATTTTTCGCTGAGGTACAGGAGGAAGTCTTTATTTTAATCAAACGACAATATTAGATTTTTACTTAATATTTGCCTATTCTTACATTATTTGTAGAGTTGTAGTTAAAATGCCATAGTTCATCTGGATTTGTGAATTGTTAACTTACGTGCGAACACCCAGTTGGCACCAAATGACAGACAGTTCTGAATCTCTTCAAATAGTTTCAAATTTGCAGGATCGAGCTTTTCTTTTGCTTCAGACGCGAATTTTATTTTGTTTTTGCTCACCACTGAACTACGCCACTTCGCCTTTCTTTGTACTTCTGGCAGATACTCTTGTTTTCTCGGGTGAAGAAGTCGCAGTTCGTCTCGCTTGAGGTTCATGGTATTTGCTCCTTGAAGGAAGTGCGGAGATTTTAAGACTGAAGTAAAGTTCTTTTGGGATGTGGTTGGTTTGAACTAGTAAATGATAAGTTAGAGATGGAGAGTGCAGCTATACTCTGTGTACAGGTACTGTAATTCAGTGTACACAGGTACTGTAATTTTATGAAGGAAGTTGGGATTGGAAGTTATTAAGGCTTGTGAATCGACGAATATTTTGAAGCGGATTCGTGCTAACGTCTTGTATATTTTCTTTCCATTTCGGTCCTTCAAACTCGGACAGTGAATGGCAAGCAGTAAGCTCTCTTTCTTGATAGTTTCATAATTTTTTCTAAATCCTTTTAACCCTTAAAAGGAAAAATCTTTGAATGTGGAGTGCTTGCTGTTATATTTAAATGAATTTCTAGAAACATACCTTTTGTACTAATTACACTTGCGCGTGTTACAATGTTCATTACGTAGTGATTGTTGTTGGGTTAATAGATATAAGTCTGATATCTTCGCCGCGTAACCCAATAGGCACGCTAGACACTGTGTCTGGGGCCCAAGACAAAATTCTGGCGAAAAAATGTTTGATAATTAACTGAGAATTTATAATAATTAAATCTCTGCTCCATGTTTGTAAACTACGTTATTTGAACAATTAACTTTAATAATAATAATAATAATAATAATAATAATAATAATAATAATAATAATAATAATTACGAAGTTAATTAATAATTAACTTTAATAATTAATAGTTAATCTGGTATAAGTATATTCAATAGCTTTCTTTCGAGGTTCTCAGACATAATTTATTGACTAAATAATCTTTTTCCATTTTTATATTCAGCTAAATATTTTAAAATGCTGTCAAAAATTGTAATGACGTATTAAAATTAATTAAAGAAATATGATCCATAAATAAAAAAATCATTGCGTATTTTTAGAAATGTCATTTAATTTTTTATTATAATTTATTTTAGATCGCTCTGCAACTTTACGGTCGTAATCGATCAAAATATCTTTTACTTTACAGTATTATACTAGTTACACGTTTCATTACATTTCATATCACTATCATAAAACATTTTACAACATTCAACAATAAATCTTTATTTTAATACATTGCCACAAACACCTACGAACACCTGAGGAGGTACTTCTTCGGAAGTACGAAACACTTTAATTTGACTCTTAGATGTAATCAATCCTGCAATATGTATTATATAACAACAATGTCCGGTGTTATATATATTTTGAATTAAATGGTGTTTTGCATTACATCTCGCGCTTGTTGGCCGTGTGCATTTTTATTTGTATAGAAGGAGTTGGATCTTAGAGCATGTCGCAGAAACAGTTTAGGTAAATCTAATTTTGCTTACACCTTCTCTCTAAAGGAATTTTCTTGATGCAGCCCTGATTTTGTTTCCTATTTTGTTAAATCTTTACAACTTTATTTGCTCTTTGTCCCTGTGGGTGTGGCTTCTTCTCATCAATGATGCGGACCGCTCACCTGCACCGGAAACATTTGCTTCCTCCCTATCGAATGCTCCTGCAAGCAAGAAAGTAAAATTAGGAAATACAAATTATTGTTTAATTCAAAATCGTTTGAAGCGATCATTCTGTGAGTCTTGTACAGACTAATTCTAAAACAGTGCTTGTAGCGGGCAAGCATAATCTGAAGATGACAGTCGTGGCTGAGCAGAGCGTTTTCGTCTTCCGCAGTCGCCGCCGCCGCCGCCGCCCCCACCGCCGCTCGGCCGCTCCCGGCGCAGCCCAGACGCCGCCTCCGAGCCACCCCCGCCGCCACGCGGCTCCTCCACCCCCGCCCCCGCCTCCGGCGCACACCACGAACCTCAACGCCTTCGAAAGGTAAGCGCTCACTTCCGTTTAAAAACTTTGGGCGGGGCCAGGAGGCAGGACCGGAGAATGCAAGAGAATTGCCAAATTTCTACAGCGTTTGCCAAAAATTGTGTGTATGTTTTTTTGTTTTTTTGGGGGGGGAGTGGCCTTTTTTGTAACACGTCTCTTAGCCCTTTTTGGACATTAAGCGTATGTACTATTATATTTCTGGACCAATCTTCGGTTAAGTTTTTGACTTTTTGTCTCGTCTCGTCACGTTGTAGTCGATGCCTTTTATCCCTTCGGCCAGGGGCTCGACGCTGTTAGTAACCGGGGTTCCCAGACGGTCATCGTCCAGGTATCCGTAGTGCCTCGAGTTGCTTACTTCCATGACTTCAAGGAGCGTAGTTAAGCAATTCGGCCAGCGACGCCGGCTTATGTTATTACAGTGTGTGATTGTTCATTTTATAAACGGCTTGGATGAGACCCACCAAAATGGAGATGTGAGCACTTACGAATAGAGAGAGGCCTGCCATGGCTGATATGGCTTGTCTTGTTCCAGCCCCGAACCCTTCGTTTGTCCTTCCCTGCCTCGCGTGCTGTCGGGTGGAAAGGCTCGCCCGCTGCGCGCGCCCCGTGAGCCGCGTCGCGTTGCTCGCGCCGCTCCAGCGCCCTCCAACTACCCCCCCCGCCCCCCCCCCTCGTGGGGGGCGCTCGCGAGGGATCGGGTGGCTCGCGTTCGCACTGACCTTCACGTCCTGCTCTCGGCAACTCCTGGCCAGGCTCTCGTTTCCTCTGCGCGCGAGACACGGCAGACAAGCCTCGTCTCGTGTTGCTTCGCAACGCTATTGCCTGTTCTGTGATGCGAGGGAATTTTTGCCACTCGGTGATTGATCTCAAACCAAATTGCAGAGAGGGTTGTGATTAACACTTAGAAATTATTTACTTTTATTTCACAAAAAATGGCTAAAATGAGGTCGTAGGCTTCCGCGGCCAGAATCATGAACTGGGCTGTTCGGGTGACGCCGCGTCGAAGGCTGAGGTGCCGACGTTTTGTAGTGTGAAACAAAGCCGCACTACAGCCCCGAAGAAGACCACGATATGTTGGTCGAAATGTCGGCACCTCAGCCTTCGACGCTGCGTCACATGGACAGCCCAGATTATTGACTAACTTGTTGAGTAGGTGATTGTTTCGTGTTTCTAGGCGCGTCAACTGTGGTCATTAGTACCGTTAGTGTAGTTCATGTTTTTTTATCACTGGAGGTGGCGATGTTCTTTCCTCGCTGAATGATAATATCCGACGACAGGCTACACGTCGACCTGGGAAGATATCCGTCTCCAAGTAAATCTCGCCATCGCGCCACCATCCCAGCTGGGACAATTCTAAGCTGTGTGTAAGTAAGGGGTGACGATAGGACAGATCGCCGAAAGAGGAAGGAAAGACCGCGCTCGAACCGTGGCCTCTTTATCAGAGTGGGGCATTCACCTTTGTGTTGTCCAGAGAAACCACGGGAAAAAATCGAACAAAGTAGCCGGCCGCTAGAATTCTCCTCCTGCCAAACGCTGACATTCGATCCAACTTTCAAGCTAGTGTCGAAAATCCTGCTACCGTAGGGATTGGAACCTAGAACCAGCCGGTCAGAGGCACTGCAGTGACAACAGTTGATGCTCCGCGCCATCTCGGCCGGTCGGTGAACTGCATGCCGTACACGTCAGCCGTATTACTCCCCATTATTCTTGTCATTTCGTCCTCTGGAGAATGATCGCATAATGTCAGTGTATTGATTTAGATACAGTACAAGAAATACTTCCTTTTTAAGAAGTATTATTTACATGCATAATTCTGTACTTAAAATTTAATGTATTGTGAGTTTAATTAAATGTGTAAGTATGAAGATGAAAGTAAGCAAGATGGTCTCTTTGAAATTTGGTATTGATAGTTATCCTTCACATCCTTTTGATGACATGATTCACACGCATACATACTCTCTTCTGCTTTTCCACATGATTTGTATAAATTATTACAAGGTTATTTTTAGTGACTATAAATGTAAATTATTCGTGAAAATTATTCCCAACCTCCAACTACCACGCTCGGAACTCCTTACTTATTGGCATGAACAGCTGACGCTCCAGCCTATACGGCTGATGGAATAATACATTTCTTGTACGATGTAGTCTTCGACAATGCTCAGCTTTTTTAGAATCTGAAAAAAAAGTTCACTGACTTGATCGTCTAAAGTGACACGTGCTGTGCAACAAAATAAACTCGATGCGCTTCAAACTAAACATTACGCTTGTCTACTGACAAATAAAATTCCGTCGCCGTTGCAATTCCCCAAAGGGGAATTCGACATCATCGTTCTTACCACATGCGGCCGCATCACTTAGTTCACTTGTTTTTACCTTCATTTCTATTTTCATTGAAGTGCGTTGATATCTGTTGTCAAGTCAGAAGAAATTTTGCCGAAAAACACATTTTTTAGGTCGCTTTATAACTACTGGGTCACTAGCGATCACTGTAATTGTTTACATTGGGATACAGCACAACCAAGCGAAGAATGAAGGAGGCGATTGCGGCGCGTCGTGTAACTAACAGTGTACATACGAATTTGTACAGTCAATTTCGCTTACAAAAGTCGTGAGGACATGTCCAAATACAGTTAAAATATTCATTGAAAAGATATCAGATTTGTAACGAAATAAATTGTGCTTTTTCCCCGCAACAGTTTGGCATGGTCCCATTTTTAATTAGAGTTGAGTATCCTTATATCTCTGTCTCTGTCGCTTCGGCTGTAAACACAAACAGTGGCGCGCTCCTGTAAACATCATTCTCAACTTGGTCGAGTTATAACTGTAGGGGAACACTACACATAAGACCAACACGAGCACCCAAACATCCATCCCCAAGGCGTGATTCGATCCCGCGGCCCTTAGAGCTGATTGGCTACGGCCCTACAGCTACAGCGATTTCGGCTATTCAGGCCGCCAATACGCATTTTTGTTCGATTTCTTGGAGTAGAACCCGCCTTTCATCATTGCATATACCTTTCACTCTTCCTAATTGATTTGGGTAAAATAAAAACCAAGGAATTACTTAATTGGAGTAAAGACATTTGTAATTTTTTTTATTGAAAAGCAGAAAATGTTTACTTTTGGGCAATTGGCTTTCTTACAGGAGACCCTTTCAAAAAAGTAAAAAAAAATGGTTGCTTAACGTCCGAGGTGCACCGGAATTTTTCTATGGTGGGGGAGAAATTTGGGTAGAGTTCAACTGCCTTGATGTTTTTTATTAACTAATTTTTCATTTATGGTTAAAATTAAATGTATATTTATTTCTTGACTTATTGTATATATAAAGTTTTTAATGTATATATTGAATGCAGCGGCAAGGTGTGGCATTTCTGCGTAGTCATCGACAGATTTGTTGAACGCCGAGGCCCGGGGCTCATATTTCTACAGCGACTGTGAGATGGGGATTCGAAATATTTTTCGAAGAGTGTTCTGTCTTATACTGACTCAAAACCACATTCATTTGCCCCAGTTTTTTAAATATTTGATTTATAAAGTCTATATATAATTTCCTATATTAAAGGATTGATTCATTCCACTGGCTCCGTGATCTGAAAGTTTTTATTTTGGTAGAAAGCAAGTTACACCAATTAAACGCTTCAAGACTTCTCGAGTCATTTTCGCTTTCTGGTTATGCAATGCTTTGTATTATTATCTTGTAATGCACTGTTTATGCTCTCATCTACCTAGTCTTTCCTGAAACTGTATAATGCAACAACGCATTGAAGATGGCTTTCTGAATTTTGTATGAACTTTAGTCTATTTTGCAAGGACACTGAATTAGCAAACTGCAAAAGAAATCCAAACATTTTACTGAACCCCTTTTGAAAACAAAAGGTATGGACAACAAAATAGTTTTATTCCCAAGGAGCCCTTTGTAAACCTCATAGGGCGCCTTCACACGGAGCCACTCGGTGGCGTCACCGAGAAGCGGCAGAGCCCTTCACACGCAGCCACCACTGACCGCCTCCGACCGCGAGAGAGGAAGGTTTCGGGAGTCACACCGCTGTGGGTTCAGGCGACCGAAAGGGAGGAGCAGGCAAAATAGTACATTACGAAACGATGATGTAATGACGGGTATTAATACACTCGTGTGGAGTTTACAACATTCGCTCGTTCCTCGCCAGGTATCTCCCATCAGCGGGGCACCGCCCCAGCCGGGATAAGCTCTAAGCTACCGATCGGTCTCCCGGCGTAGTGTAGTAGTGTAGTGCATGTTAGTGTAAGTAGTGAGGATAGGATATGGAAGAGGAAATAAAGATCGCGCGTGGTCCGTAGCCCGTTTGTTAGGGTACGGCATTCGCCTGGTGTTGATCGGAGAAACCACGGAAAACTATCGATCAGAGCAGCCGGCCTCTAGAATTCTCCTCCAGGCAGCGACTGAATTCGACCTAGCTGAAAAGCTAGTGTCGAATATCCTTTCGCCGTCGGGACTCGAACCTAGGCCCTCCCGGTCAGAGGGACTGCAGTCACATCAGTTGATGCACTGAGCCGTCTCTCCCGGTCCATGTGATGGAGATGGTGGTATTCACACGAGTGATGGAGTCGCGCTGCTGTCGCGCTCTGTGGCGAGCACCTACTACCAGCAGCGCAGAAGCGCGACCGCACCGCCGCAAGCAGAACACAGTTCAAATGGCAGCGATCATACTAGAAGCAACAAAGACGCGCCACTGAACCGGTATTTTCCTGCTGCTTGCCTTTGTCCGCCGCCACCGTTCTATGTCGGCCGCTTCAGCCCACAACGGTGTGACTCACGAAATCTTCCTCTCTTGCGGCCTATTGCGGTAGGCGGTGGCTCCATGTGATGACACCCTTAGGACACCGTAAAGTGTTTGGGAACTTTGTTTCTATCGGTAATTTTAGTTGTCAAATTTAACAACTGAGGGGAAGGTCGGCCTTTCTGCACGGTTAAAAGCCTCCCATCAAATTTCTGAAATCCAAGTGGTTTTTGAGTGGAAGCACGATATCGTCAAGTTCCCTCACAATGTACAACATCTAGTAGTAAACATTTACAGAAACAAAATTGCAGTAAAAGTTAACAATAATGATATAGTGCACTCGAAAACATCGCACCATTTTACTCACAAATCTAGTTCATTCTGTGGTACTGTTGTGATGATGCTAAAGGGGCGTTTCTCCAGGCGTGATCAGAAACCGTCGAACAGCTCCGATATTCTCCGAAGCAAGTTATGAGTTCGATGTGAAACAAAAAAGGATCGCTGGGACCGGTTACGTCACCAAGAACTCAATTCTATGCGCTAATATTAGTGCATTGAATTTATGATTTTCTATTTTTCGTTTGTTTCTTTACTAATTCTGTTTAAATACGTGTATTTATTGACTAATTGTCCATAAATACGTGTATTTATTGACTAATTGTCCCATTTATCTCTATTATATTATTTTAACTTTCTTAAACATAAATATTTAAAATTTATTTTTATTATGTTGCTTTGTAATCACCGCATCTATTGATGGCCTGTCACCTCGCTAGTGGCTAAATTACATTCATTGGTATCGAAAAATTTGTTTAAAGCTATATTTTTGAATATGTAACATTGGCTTTTTCAGGAGCTAACGCCCCTGTGAGCCCCCCCTTCATGGGTGCGACATTGCTTAATGTTCAATGAGTCTTCGCGGAACTATGGTTCAATGGGTCTTCGCGGTTCAATGGGTCTTCACAAAGATCGTCGCGGTATTTTGATGCTTTCCTCCATTTCTAAAATGAAAAAGTGTACATAAAAATCGAATATTTGATAAATGTGTTGTCGATTTTAAACAAATATTGTGTGTATGAAATTGAAAACAAATGTTTAAAACAGAACACATTGATACAATACAAAATGGGATGCGGAATCTGAAGAAGCAAGTTTTTTTTCGTTTAGAAAAAGTTCCACATTATACAATGTAATACTGCAGAATTTACGTTCGGCAAGATGGGATTTATGTTCACATTATTAGATTTCCCCATTATACGCGTTCCGGATTCAGAAAGTTTTACTTTATAACATTTATTTAATTACGTGTAAATATTACTTGAACGATATTTTTAATTTGAGCTCAATTATAAATTTCCGCAATTAAAAAATTTGGAGATAAAAATTATGAAAGATTAAGTTGTTCGACTCAATTGAAAAAATCTGTTTTTAGGAAACATTTTGGAACAAAAATGGTGTTTTTTTAATGGCTGTTTTGTTTTATTCATAGACAATAAAACAATTTTCAAACCCTTATAAGTTCTTCGCCTATTCGATTTCGAATGGAATAGCATATGCCAATATTAATAAGTTATTTTTCAGTACATGACAATCAAAATATTAACATCTTTTTATGGGATGAATTTAAAAGAAATTAACGTTTATTAAACTTAATTAATTTTATGTCTCTCTAAGAGCAAGACAAATTAATTACCAATATAGCCAAAAAAAGAAACGTGTCAAGTGTTACTGTTGCCGCCATTTCCTGTCGGTTGGGGTGAACACTGGAGGGCGGCGGAATTCTGCCCCGCCCGCAGCCGACAATGCCAGGCGTCGACCGGAAGTGACCTCCGATTGGCGGCTGCCGCTTCATTTTTCGGGCGCTTTGGGCGCGGCGCGGTGATTGAGCCCCTCTTTTCACTAGGAAGTAGCGTTCCCTTCCGTTTATTGTTGCCTGCATCCCAGTTAATGCTCTATTCTCCCTGTTTATGCGACGTTTAACAATATGTCCTGTTTTCCCAGCTGCGGAAGGCTGGAGCGCTTGCTTGTTTGCTTGTTTTGCGGGAAGAAATGGTTACAATTTCGCTCTTTGCACTAATGGATGTGCAGAAGAAAAACTGCTGTTGAACGTTATTAAACATGAAGAAGAGGTTGATTGTTTTTTAAACAATCAATGGCTGCAAACGGAAATAGTTGTGGTTATCTTATCGAAGACATGTTTAGATTACAGTTCACGTTGTTGGATGGTCGGACGATGGTCGTAAATTGAGTTGGAACGGGTGTATGGAAGAGTAATACTTTACCAGAAGGAAGAATTTTTGTTGTGCGTCGAAGTAGGTATATGTAGACAGTAAAAACTCTTATAGGAACTCTTATAACAGACACGATGAGCTGACCCATTGTACAAATTATGGGCATTTTCTTTCCACGTACACGAGTTTCCCGCTCATAGACCACTGGTCGGAGAGAATATTTTTACTCACAAGTAATCTGGAGTGAAACAATTGAGAATCTTAATGACATAAAGTGGAGATGAGCTATGCACTGTGAAATATCTCAGTGTTCCAGTTTCACTTACTATTGTTGAAGAAGTGACACAGAGAATTAAGAGCAGCTCAGAAGTGCTCTAGTGATGGGAGAATATTAAGGAAGAGAATTTTCATCCGCCAGGAAGAACTTGAAGTGAAATCAGCGAAGAAGGGATATTATGAGTATACTGTCGTATATACCTATGACTTTCGTTACCGTAATATTGAACAGTTTAAGTGAATAAATCCCATTGTCCATTCTCGTGTCAAACATTTTATTTCTAAGTAGTGTTAGAAATCATCCAATTTGATTTCAGTGAAACAAAAAACATTTCCTGTTAAGAACCATGTGATTTCTACAAAAACCCATGACACAAAAAATAAAATGAGCTCAAAATCAACATGAAAATACTTAAAAATCACCTGACGTTTATAAAACATCGTCTCGAAAGTTATAAAATGCGGTGTAGTGAATTTTATCTGATACATAGCTTCAGAGATTTTAAAATCATAAGCAGACACTTTTTTTATTATATACTTGACAGAATATATTAAGTAACAATAATAATAAATGTAAATGTTATCCTAAATACTTACTGTAATGTTAATTAAATTTAACCGTGTGACAAAGTCGGTAAGAAACCTTTTTCTTGAATATATTTTAACGTAACGTAGGTTATCTACTACATAATTTACCCGACTTTCTTCAAAAGGTCTCCATGACCGGGCAGTTGTGGCATGTGTTCATCAAAGGTCGCATCCTTGTAGGTTGCTGTGAACTGTCTTCGTGAGTGATACCTTCTCCGTGATGTACGAACTGGTAGAGTTCCGTGACTTCGTAATATTACTAGTTTCTTGATCTTGCGAAACATGGAAGTTATATTTCCATGTAACACCGTTACCTAACGGCAAAACATGAAAAATAATTTGGAAGGTCTTAATGTTTTCTTTTGAGATTCGTTGCATTTTGCGTTTGTTACTTTCTCGTATACATAGAATATATAAAGTATTGTATTTAATGTAAAATATCAATGCTGAGGTTTTGATGGAAATTCTAGTTTTGGGAAGTCCTTTCGAAGTCGGAAATGGTTTCTCTCTCCAAAAACAGACTGTCACCTTTCGATTAAAGGAAACTGCTCTGATAACTACGGTGTTGGCCGCATTTTCATTAAAACCTCTCAATTTTCGAAAATTGAGAAAGTTGAAAATTCTTGACATTTCCAACTACATTATTGGAGATAGATATTTTTCTAAATAAATTGATCAGGATCATTGATCAACATGATACGTTTTCGAAAAGGAATTTTAAACGTGGTCTTGGAGGGTATTTGATTACTCTGCAATTATTTCTTTGGAAACTAAATTGTGGAACATTGTATAAATACTGGTCCGTAAGAGTATTTGTTTCTTGTATTTTGAAAATTAAATAAAATTTAAGCCGACCTGGATGGCCGAGGTGGTTAGGTCCGTGTACAGACTCAGCGCTACGATCCGAAAGGTCGCGAGTTCGAATCCCGCCTAGCGAGCATGGTTGTTTGTCTCTCATGTATGCGTTGTGGTGGAGTGCCTAGCGTTCTGCTGACCCCAGATCAGAGGAGCCCGCAAGTGTGTTGGTGTCTAGTGAATGGTCGAATATATGTCCCATCAGGACGTAAAAGGTATCCGGCTGTTAACTGGATGAAAGCCCTGAAAAATATTTAAATAAATAAAACAGTTTCTTCTTCTTTTCTTCTTCCTTTATGTAGGTTATACACCTGTGTTTCTTCACGCTTCATCCCGGGGATTCACTAGATGTTGACTGCAAATATTCTCTCCATCTTTTCTGCAGTATTCCAGTGTTTCTCCTTCCCAGTTGTATCATATTCCTGACTATCTTCACCAGTCTATCATCGCTCATTCGTGTAATATGGTTATTCCATTCTTTTTTACTTTTTTCACAAATTTTGTTATATCAGTCATTTTACACTGTTTTCTTACATCCTGATTTCTTACCCGGTCATTTCTGGACTTCCCTACTATGGATCGTAGTGTGTTCATTTCTACTGCTGGGCGCCCACCGCAGGCGGAGTTCTCGGAACTTCACAAAACAGTTTCAAGCGTAAAATTGTTTGCAGTACGTGAATGTACCGTGAATGACCGATTGCTCACCACCGATTTCACATGCAGTTTGGAGTCCCTGCATCCCGGGACGGGAGAAGAGCGAACCCATTCCGCGCGAAAGTGGCTCAGCGTCCGCCGTGAGGCGCCAGGGCAGCTGCAGTGGAAAGCGCCGCACTCGGGCGAGAGCTATGTCCGGCGCCCCTTGTCTCCCTGGCAACGCGGCGCGCCTGCGCTTGTTTGGCTGGCCTCGTTGAGGTGGCTTCGCTTACCCGTGCTTGTCACGCGCGCACGCGTTTTCTGCGGCGGAGGAGATGAATCGTGCTCGCGACAGGATGAGTGGGAGGCAGTGGCAACAATGACAGCTAGTGGGAAGCAGTGGCAGCAGTGGCAGTTAGTGGCAGCTAGTGGCAGCTAGTGGGAAGCAGTGGCTGCTAGCAGTGGCAGCACTAGCTCCAGCTAGTTTGCTGGAGCTGCAACCTCCAACAAACTGGAGGTTGCAGCTCCATCGAATGACGAAGTGTAATTTCCAAAATTCCGAACACTAATATATAATAACAAATAAGAAATTCATGTAAATTACTTAAAAATAAGTTTAATAAAAATGTATATTGAAACATTACTTGTGTAATTTTATGCATAGTGTCAGTGTCAGTTATATTCACCTCCTACGCACGTGGTTCTGGTTTTGACTTCTAGTGGGCACTCGAGTGTCTGTATTAATTATGGATGGTGACAATTGACAGTAATAAAATTCGTGCAAAACAAAAAAGAACTTGGTTTTGAAATTACGGTGATTACACTCCAACTTGCAACAAGTTCTATTGTTTGGATACGTTTTACACAAATAAACTTATTTTATTTTGCAAATTTCTCTACCCTGGTACATATTGCAATAATCTTTTACATGCACTCGTGTCCACCCCAACGATCGCGGACTGAGAGCAAGAAAATAACTTCCTTGCAGAACGGTCACAACACACACAAAGGACTCATCAAATGTACATTTTGAATCAACAAACCTAACCTCAAAGGAAATTTCCCAATTATAAAAAATAATGCATTTATATACCGGCAAGAAAACTGACTTTCCATAAAACACAAAATTCATACAATTAAGTTGCCGCTAGTATCAGAAGAAAGTACAATTCTTGTATTCCCCTCAGGCGCGCCTCGCGCTCGGCGACGAAACCTCCCCTTCCTGTAAGCTGGTGACTGGGTGACTGGTTGCCGTGCCAAAACAACGAAGGGCATAATTTGATGCATATCACCAAAGAGTAAATGCAGTAAATAAAGTAGTAGAGCCAAGGGCGTGACATGGTACACAGCCTGGGAGACCATCAAACGCCAGAATAGCGTTCATTGGGCGCGCTTTCATTTCAAAATGATTTCTCATACATCGATATTGCTGCAATAGATTGAATATATAATTAATTAAAAGGAAAATGTATATTCCTAACATATTACAAGAATGTTTTCTATTATTTGGGGGTAATGCAACCAGGCAACGTAGGCACAAGGCGTAATTACATTCATGCACTACCCTAACACATACATTACGAAACCAATCGGGGAGCTTAGAGCTTGCCTCGGCCGCAGTTTCTCCGCTGGGATGATACCTTAAGGAAAAATCCCTGCAGGCCGACGTCTAGGTCGGATCTCACTCTCCAGCAGGAATGGAAAACCGATGCCTCTGGGATACAAACCGGGAGAGGTGGCTCAGGGCATCAACTGGTTTCACTGCAGTGCATCTGACCGGGAGGTCCTATTGTTCGAGTCCCGAGGGTGGCAAGATTTTCAACACTAGCTACAGGGCTAAGTCGAATTCAGTCACCGTCTGGAGGAGAATTCTAGCTTCCGGCTGCTCTGACCGGCATTTTTCGTGTTTTCTCCCATCAACACTAGGCGAATGTCGGAGCAGTACCTTAACAAACAGGCCACGAACTGCGCGCAATCTTTCCTTCCTCTTCTTGTCCTATCCTCACCCCTTTAAATGCAGTTACATTTACATTCACTACACTACCACACATGCCGGGAGATCGGTCGGGAACCTAGAGCTTGTCCTGACTGAGGGAAGAGCCCTGCTGGTGGGAGATACCTGGTTGGGGAAAACTCGCTAACCTAGGGTAGGTCGGGACTGGATCTCTCCATTCAGCGTGGAGGAAGATCACAGCCACCTCCCGAGAAGAAATGCACTACACTCACGGGACTATTACCTTGGCAGTTGACGTGGCCGGAATCACTACTCAATCAATCTGGAATACATGTCTGACACTTGATATACGAGGTCTATTGACTGTCGCCCCCGGAAACAAATTAATCAGTCAAGTCAGGTGCGCTTTTAGCATAGGGTATTCCATTCCTTTGTTTATCCCTTTCCCGTAAGTCTTCTGTAATCGTTTCCGTGACAGGTTGATTGAGGAATAGATTCGCTATATCCAGAACAATGGTACAAGCAACAAGAGAGGCCACTTCGGGCTAAGACTGTGTTCAAATGGTGCGTGTGTTATGGTCGGGGAGGGTGAGAGAGCTATTCACTTAAACTTCGATTTTATTAACGTGGCATCTCAAGGTCACGCAGGAAAAGGGAGAGGAAAGGCAGCTCCAATAGGGAGCTACCTAGGTAAAAATGGAAGGTATAGTGACGCTGCAGCCCTCTATTGGAATTGGCATTTCTTCTCCCTTTGTCGTGCGTGACCTTGAGACGCCAGGTTAAAAAAATCGAAGTAGAGAATCGTCGCCAGTGGGCAATCGTTTCCGCGGGATGTAGTGGTAGCTCCCCTAGACATCTAGAGAAGGCACAGGGAGAAGGGGTTGAAGTAAAGTAGAAATAATAGCCCAGACTCAGACAAAAAAGGTACACAATATAACGAAAGTGTATTCCTTTATTTATTTAATTAATTTGTAAGGACACTTTTTAACTGCTCGTTCATATAGCGTCCACTATGTTTTTCATCGTTGGGGTAACTGTAAGGGGAACACATAAGATCAACATAAACACGCTAACTTGAATGTCCGGGGCAGGGTTCGAATCCGCAACCCTTTCAACCGAGATTGCCACAGCATTATAGTGCGATTTTTGTAACTCTACCCCTGAAGCCCCTATGGCAGCACTGAAATATCACACTGTATTTCGCGTTTTCTCGGTCGTGCCGCTAGATGTCGCATGATCGCAAGCACTGCTTGATAGGGTCACGATCATGCGATATCTAGCGGAACGACTGAGAAAGACGCAAAGTACCGTGAGATATTCCATCGTGAAGACGGGATTCGATGAGCAAAGTTACAAAAAACGCTCTACAGGGACCTCAGCTATTCATGCCGGATGTGTTCCTTTTTGTAGCAGCACTAGTTAACTACAGCCGACTCGGAGTACACTAATGCAGTTTTGCTGTGCGCGGGCCCCGTCGCCCGAGCGCTAGCGGTTCTGCGTCGCTCGGGCGCGCGTTTTGTGCGACGGGCAAAGTCGAGTGGCGCCTTCCCTTTCGCGCTCCGCCAGGGGCCCTGCGTGCGCGTGCGCGCACGCGTGATAAGCGCTGTCGCTTCCGCAGGAAGCGCTCGCCCGCGCCCGTTACCTTCGAAGCAGCCCACCTCCACACGGCCCCCGTCTGCCGAAATAGAAAATTTCGTCCTCAAATTCTAGGTGTGATAAGCTGGCACAGCCACTAGGGCACAATCACATAAAACCAAGTGTTTTTAGTAGGGGCGTTTAATTGATGAATTAGTGATTCTGGGCCCGTCAACTGATAATATCATTAGTCCCGTAAGTGTAGTGAATTTCTTATCGGGTGGTGGGAGTGGGGGGTGAAGGTGGTGAACTTCCTCTGCTGGTCGGCGAGATCCGGCGCTGACGGTTAGCGGGGTTTTCCCCAACCAGGCATCTTCCACCACCGGGGCACCGCCTCACAGGCTCCAGACTCCCGACCGGCCTCCGGTTTGTGTACTAGTGTAGTGCATGTATGGGCGTGTAAGTAAGGGTGAGGGTAGGACAAGGAAGAGGAAGGAGCGCGCGGTCCGTGGCCCGTTTGTTAGGGGACTGCTCCGGCATTCACGTGGTATTGGTCGAAAAAAAACACGGAAAACTACCGATCAGAGTAGCCGACCGCTAGAAGTTTTGTCCTTGAGACAGCAACTAGATTCGATATGGCTATTTAGCCAGTGTCGAAAATCCTACCACCGTCGGGACTCGAACCTAGGACCTCCCGGTGAAATGACATGAGTTGATGCCTTGCGCGCCCTCTCCCGGTTTTTATTTAGTTGTGATAATCCTACTTTCTATTACACGTGTTCGAATTACTGCCGTGGTAGCATCTCTTCTTGCCGTCACATCAACATTTACTTTATAAATGGGAACTGTTATAAATTTAATTTTGGGGTAATAAATTATATATGGGTATAAATATTCATATTGGTTTTATGAGATTGGGCTATAGTGGATATGTTAGCTCCTAATTGTCCCATCTATATTGTTCATTGGTAACAGGGACCGAATACCGAAATAATAGCGATAAAGGTATTTATACCGGTATAGAAATACCTTTACCTCTTTATACCTTTATTCAAAATACCTTAAAAATACCGGTATAAGACGTCAAATATCGGTATTTTTAGAGGTATTTTACCGGTATTTTCTCATGAATCATATTTTTTGGTATTTTAGTAGAATCATACAGGTTTCGAAGGGAAACAATCTGACTTTTTACGCTGAGATGGCTCAGAGGAACAATTATAGATTCCGCAGAGCGGAGCGCGTGAGTGGGGAGCGAACGCGCGTGTGCTGGACGCGAACGCGCGCGTTAGGGCGCGAACCCACGTGTGGGAGCGCGAACGCGCATGTGGGGTCGCGAGAGCCTCTAAGGGCGCGAACGCGCGTGTGGGCGCGCGAACGCGCGTGTGGGGGCGCGAACGCCCGTGTGGGGGCGCGAACGCGCGCGTGGGGGCGCGAACGCGCGCGTGGGGGCGCGAACGCGCGCGTGGGGGCGCGAACGCGCGCGTGGGGGCGCGAACGCGCGGGTGGTGTCGCGCGCGCGTGTGAGGCGGGAACGCGCGTGTGGTAGCGCGAACGCGACACTATTTCCATTGAAAATACCGGTATAACCTTTATGGACGTCCATACTGGTATAGACATCCTATAGAGGTATTTTATACCGGTATGAAAAATACCGGTATTTTACCGGTATTCAATACTTTTTCGGTCCCTGATTGGTAGGTCATTAAGCCTAACTCGCACCCTTGGGATACGCCCACCACCGATTGAGAATCCCTGCTTACATCTTTCTCACTTTGTTATTGTTTCAAATAAAGTAAACTGCAGCTTCATTTCAACAAATATTGTACTTTGCGAATTTAGAAGTGTGTATATTACGAACGATGTTTGAATTCGAAGTTGTTTTTTTAAATTTTATTTAAGGTCGCATCGGCGTCATAGGTGATTAGCGACCACTATTGGATTTAACGTTATGTTAACTGTGACGATGACATGATATGGTGATGATAGGGGGCGAAAGGACGAACACAAATACAATCCTGCTCGAGGCGGGACTCGAACCCGCGATCCTTCGGACCGAGATCACTACGACACTACTGTTTTAGCGATCTTGGCCATCGGGGATCGGCGAAGGTGTGTTTTGTTGTATGTATAAATGATGCATTTGATTTTGAAAATGGGTAGTCCTCTGCTATAATTGGACATGGGAAAAGTCAACGTTCTTTTCTTCGTTTCGTTCTGAATTACTTATACATTAAATTAGTCCACGGAGAATATAGATCTTTTGTTTTGAATACTTTGGGGTCTGTGCTGCTCGTTAAGAAAATGAAAATACGGCTCCAATTTGCGTGACGTGTGGAACGAGATGAAAACCCCGTTGAGTTGACTCCTGTATTCGTTACAATGGGAGTCTTTTCCAACACCAAAAAAGAGAGACCTAAATTCGTCGTGAAAGTTTAGTTTGAGATTATAATGACCGTCCAAGGAAGATGTCTCGGAGAAAGTTGTAATGTCGCCGGGCAAACATCACGTTAAAGAAGGGATGAAAGCTCACTAGCCACTAGATTAGCACAATATAGACACGTGATACTCACATCAGTGGTAGAAAAGCAGTCATCGACATGACGAGTGCGGTCGAGTGCCGGTTAAGCGCGCAGCCGAGTGGTAAGTCGTCCCCCACCACGCACCACCCGCGACTGGGCGAGTGGGGAAGGATGGGACGAGCGCGCGAACGACAAAGCGCGGATTAGAGACCGCAACGCATGCGCGTCTTGCATCGTTCTCATGGCGTGCGAACATTATCCCTATCATCATTCACCTATCTTAATTCATCCCTCATAATCTCAGGTTTCCGTGCATTTTTAATTAGTGGTGGTACAACATCATGTACGTTTTCGCACTAGTAATGGTTTCGTTACATTATTGGATTTCTGTCCATATTAATATATATCAGCCATCACTTGTAAAACACATTACAAATCGTAGTGCACGAGGTGCGAAAACTAATTCCTTAAGTTGATACACAAATTAAAAAAATTTGATAATTCTTAAATCCGTGCTGTACGGCCAGAAACATTATTTCCCAACAAAGAGAAATATTGCTATGAAATTCAGACTGCCGTGTCGCGACGTTCACAATCACGATGGAGCCTTTTAAAAAAATTGTTTAAAAATTGCCCATAATATCACCCAAAATTACGCGAAATCTACTCATATTTTTGAAACATTGTACCTGTCGTTATTTCAAGATCCGTCTTTAGGGAATAGATTTCATTAAGGAAAAACTATCACACATCAATATTGTAGTTGTAGGATGGCGCCACAACAAAACAACTGAAATATGCAAATTTGAAAATTTCAGAAATTTTAACGCAAATGAGATCTGCGCCAGTTTGAAGACTTTCGTCTGAAATAAATAACAAAAATATTACGATTCAGTCCTTAAAAAAGGGGTATGAGATTTTTTTGAAGAAACGAGTAATTTTCGCGTAATTTCCGCTTGAATTTAATATAATTTATTAAAAAAATCTTAGAAACTGCTCCAAATTTTTCTTTAACATTTTTAACTGACGCTTAAAAAACAGCGCAAGTCGAATATTCGTCGAATTTTGGAAAATGGCATATGTTAGAAACATTGCGAGAAAGTATGTGCTGTTGTAGCATCGCTAGTTCTAAACGAGAAAGTAAAACCGACGAGACAAGGAACCTTTTTGAGTTATTTTGTACATTTGCGATTCTTGAGGTAGACAACAAGAGATTTTTTGCCACCTCCAACAGTAAGCACTATCGATTTGCTGCTCATGCGCGGTTCAAGTTTCGCATCACTTTTGTGCATCTGCGCATGCGCAGAAGATCGAAAGTGCTTAACGTTCGAGGTGGCAAAAACTCCCTAACATTTCGCGTTGAACTCCTTTCCTCTCGACTCGTCGCCGCAGCCGCGCCGAGCGTTGTGGGAGGCGGCAAGACGCCGCCGTGCGCCTGTCACCGGCCGGAAGCTCATCGCCGGGCCGGGGGGGGGGAGGGGGTAGCTGGCGGCGCGACGCGGCCCGGAAACTCTACAAGGGCATCAACCCAGGTCGTTCACACGCGTCGCGTCCCCCGATCTCGTCTCGTCTCCTCACGACGCGGGTCTTTCTGCGGGTGGGACACGGACGCGCCGCCTTCCGGGTTCCGCGCCAGCCGTTCCGCGTTTCTTTTTCGTAAGAAGAATGTTGGAAGCACTACAACAATACCATCTCGAAATTTTCTGTCGTAAAATCCGTGTTGGAGGATTTTTTTCAGTTGTAACTCTGCGTACTTGTCGGGAATAAGGTCTAGTAAAGCTGTTCCAAATGTGATTGAGATTAATGCACTTGGAGAGGAGATGCATGCAATTTTGAACCCGAAAATGAGGATGTATATATGAATGAATACATCACGCATAGATGTGATTTTGAATTTTTTGCTCGAATAGAAGAAAGTGTCCTTTATGTAGTACTATACGTTCCGATTTTCATTCAAACCTCTACTATTTAGAAAATTTCGCACCTACTTATTTAAATCACAGAAGGTTGTATTTAGAAAAAACTGATAAAAAGTGATTTGAACTTTCTACTCAACCAAATTTCGTAGTTTTTACTTTCTCTTATTCTACTTACGTAGTATATAGAAAAATTTTGGAACATCGCGAAAAACGTTGACAGTTGATTTCTCGGCCGAAAAATTCGCATTGTAGATCCCTGATGAGGAAAAAGTTGATACATTTTATTCGTATGTGTTACTTCCTCTAATAATTGTATAGTCGTAATCTACGCTTGGTCTGTCATTGATACCCAAAAAATGGTTTACAGCAAAACGTCCTTCCGTCCGCTGTCTGTGGTCAATGTTACTTCATAAATTGTGAAGGCGATTTGCTCCAAAACTGATATTCTTCGTTCGATTTACAGGATCTCGAGACCCAGCGAATTTGAAACGACTATTTTTATTTTTGGCGTCTACTTTTCATAAAACCTCAATTATTTTTTCAAAGTTTTCTTTAAAAAATGGCTTAAAATCCTTTTTACGAAACTTTGTCCTCGGATAGCGTTAAGGACACTTAAAGAGAGTGATGCAGGTCTAATTTTTCTGGAAATACATGATTTCTAGATTATGGCAATAGTTCAAAATTTGGAATGAAAAAATGTAGTTTTGGCATCGATAGGTAGTAGCTGGGTATGGGGTGAGGCAATACCGAAAACCTAGCCTAGACTAAAGAGATTAGAAAAGTAACTAGCGCGATAGGGTTTGTGCCATTCTTTAGCACCACTAGTGGCTGCCCTAGGTGGCTCTGCCCATCAGTCCGCCTGCGAGAGAGTATTGGAGTACTGGTCCGCCTGCGGGGGAGTCAAATAGGATCAAAATAAAATTACGATCCAATTTATTTTAAATGATATTCCACGAAAAATTACAACTAATAAAAGAAATTAAAACTGACAAACATAATATCAAATGAAATTTTCATGTACACAATCCAACCAAACATTTACTACAACGATTCTCAATGATTAAGTGTCAATACTTGGTTTCTAAACTTCTCTGTAAATGTTCAAGAATCTGTATCATAATGAAAATGTATCGAAATGAGTATCATTATGCAACTGGTTGCAGCCACCAAATGACAGCATTATACAATGGGAGTAGAAAAAGTTTTGTACATGACACAGGATTTACCTGTGCTTTATTCCTCGGGCTGCCGTGCACGGGACACAACGTTTCTCCATCGTGAATAAAGCACCACTTTAACCCCTTGTAATATATTACTATTAATCATTCAGAGTTCTTTATGCGCCACGAGCATCTCAGAACTTCGGTAAAGCATTTCGGCCACGTAGCGATCCCAGTTTTTTTTTTGGGGGGGGGAGAACTGTGATAATGGCAATAATAACATTTATAATAACATTACCCATTACAGTGACTATAAACTCAATAGACAATGACAAATTTGACAGTACCTTCTGTAACACTTCGATTTTCCTTATAAAACGAGATTGAAATCCTGAACGTAATAACGAAGAATTATTTTTTCACGCACCAAAACGTTACGTAACTCAATTTTTACCTTCTATATTGTCTCTCATAAAATGGTCTTTACTCCGAAGTACTGCCAGTAAAGTAATTGATACTTCATCAAGAACGTTATCACATTATTGACTTGCTTTCAGATTATTGACGGTCTTTCAGATTTAGATAATAAAACGCTTCCTTGCAAAATCAGTCACGTGGGTAAATAATCTGTCACATATTGAACTATAATATTGATTTAAACATAGAATTATTCTCTGAATCACGGAATAATAAAGAAAAGAATATTATCAGGTGCAACGAAAGAAACTGAGAATAAAATATGTCGTTTGAACTCTATGTATTGAATAAGGCATTTGGCAACCTAGAGGCGGTAGAATTGAAAACTACACAATTGCGTAATTGTAAATGGACAAGGAAGGGTATCGAGGAACCCTCTCAGTCGAAGTTTTTTCCGTAAAAACAATCGCTTTCTACTGCACATCCCCACGCCTTACATCATACGCGATGCTCTAGTAACTATGTACTAGCTTGATGGCGCGTTTTGTACAACTTTGCTGAACATAAGACTTCTTTTCATGGTAACTACTTTTTTTAATCAGTGAAGGCACTTTCATTTCGTCTACCGTTAATTTGATACTTGCTTCAGATGTTTCTCATCCATTCTTTAACAATCGCAAATGGATTAACTTCGTGAGATTTCTGTTTCTCGAGATGTGTGATAATCGTGGAGGCAAGTGAAGAGGTCCAGGCAGTGGAAGTGTGGGCGTTAGCAGAGCGGATTGACTCGGAGGGGGGGACGCGGGCGTTTTCAACAGCCGGGAAAAAGAGAGTGGGCGAGCTGTTGGAAAAGCCCGAAGGAAGCGAGAGTCGAGCGAGATAGGCTGATATCGGTTCCTTCGAGTTCCGCGATGGGTTCCCAGGCTACGCCTTGGTGTAATTCATTACCCGCCAAGGCTACCCATTCGCCAGGGCCAACGGCCTCCACAACGCGCAGCACTTGTGGCGGGGGGCGGCGAGCGAGCGAGCGGGCGAGCAGGTGCTGCCCGAGGGCACGCCCTTGGTCAGGTCGGCCCCGGGGTTTCCTTACACGTTACGTCCATGTTAAAGGCAAACACGGGCTTCAAAGCGGAACGAAAACTTCAAAATGGCCAAGCGAAACCGAAGCGATAGGATTGTTTTAAAAGAAGTGTTTTCATTAAACGTAATAACTGCTGGAATTTCGACTTTTTACGAAAAACAATGGAGTTCATAGGAGTATATTGTCGACTCGATCCTCATAAGCGGTTGGGAGAGGGAATATTGTACAAGCATTGCTACTGGTATGTCAAAACAAATCGAGTTTGTAGATTTCTCCCAAACATTGTCTTCCCTATATTAATGTCATGACAACACAGGAATTGTAAAATGGATTAAGATGTGCGTGGTATTTTACAACTTTGAATCAATGAAACTGTGAAATAATCTGAAGTGGAAGCGACTTTTTTGCAAGTCTTTTGATGTTCCGCGTAACGCGGCTTGGCCATTCGAAAATACTGTAATTTGAAATGTTGTAGTCCCGTTCGCCTTGAACCGACCGAAATACTCCAGTTCGGTATTCCAGCTCGGTTACATCATCACACACCCATGTGAAATTTTTTATGGGCTACATAGGTATTTGACTTATCTGCATTGGTATTATCTGCACTACTCCGTTCTCTTTGTATTTCAATTTATAACGCCTAATCTCATCAAGGTTGGGACGACTCAGCTTACCTACCCTTTCGGACAAACTTCGAGTCGTACTACTGCCTTTGCGTACCCTATTGAAAATAATGATTAAAAATACAGTGCGACTCTTTTATTAGCGTGCCGCGATTGTGGAAAATTCTGCTAGGGTGACGGGCCCTCACTCCACGGGAAACGGTGCGCTCAACTCCCCTGCGGACGGGAACGTTTCAAGATCTCGCCCTGCGAAAGGCATGCTTTCCACGGCGACCCCTTGAAATACTTCCATCCGCAGCATTTGCAGGGGTTTGAGGGCAACGTTCCCTGACGAGCCCGTTGCTTGAGCAGAATTTTACACGATCGCGGCACACTAATAAAATAGTCGCACTGTATCTGATCGCCCAGAAAACACATTTCCACTTGTGTCCTAAACTGTTCATTGGTAACTCTCGCATCCATCACAACCACCGACTGCTGCACGTCCACTTCCTCTCCGGCGTGATGTCGCCATGCGTTCTGTATCGGTGACAGTTGATGTCCGTAGAGCACAATAGCGTCACGCGTCGCAAGCGCCTCCTTCCAACAAGCCCCGCGTGAAAAGTATCGCGTGCGTGGGAGGCGTTTACCACGTGAGTATTCGCACCAAAAGACAGCAACGCAAGCACCTTCTGGTGAACAAGAATGCACGAGATTTTTTGGGCAAAACCGCAATTATAACTCAGAAAACACTATTTTATTTCTGGATTACATGGCTCTGATCATCAACAGATATTAATGCAGTGCCTCCGATCGGAAGAACCTAGGGTTCGAGTCCCAATAGCAGCAGGATTATCGACACAACTACATAGCTAGTAGGTCAAATTCAGTCGCTGTCTGGAGGAGAATTCTATCGATCGCCTGCTCTGATCTGAAGTTTTCCGTGGTTTCTCTGTTCAACATTACACGAATGTCAGAGCAGTACCCTAAAAAAACGTGCTACGGACCGCGCTCTTTCCTTACTCTTCCTTGACCTATCCTCACCCGTTACTTACACACGCACTTACATTCACTATACTACTACTCATGTTGGGAGATTAGATCTTGTCCCGACTGGGACGGTGCCTCATTGGTGGGGAGGAACCTGATTCGGGGAAACGCCGCAACACGACGCATTGATCAGCGCCAGATCTCGCCATCCACTACCTATCATGATAAAACATTCACTACAATTACTGGTCTAATGGCCTTAGCAATTGACGCATCTGCGAACACCAAATAGTCATTCACCACTATTTTCTTCGATTGATTCGTGATTCCGTACGCGTCAACTATAGAGGTCATTAGTCTCGTAAGTGTAGTGTGTGTTTTTCCTAGGGAGGTGGCGGTGATATTTTCCCCGTCGGATGGCGAGATCCGGCGCCGACCTACCATCAACTAGCGGGGTTTCCCCTCAACCAGGTATCTGCCACCAGCGGGGCACCGCCCCAGCCGGGACAAGCTCTAAGCTCCCGACCGGTCTCCCGGCAAGTGTGGTAGTGTCGTGCATGTTAATGTAAGTGTGTGTGTGCGTGCGTGTGTGTGTAAGGGATGAGGATACGACAAGGAAGAGGAAGGAAAGTTCGCGCGCGGTCCGTGGCCCGTTTGTTAGGGTACTGCTCCGGCATTCGTCTGGTGTTGATCGGGGAAACCACGGAAAACTACCAACCAGAGCAGCCGGTCGCTAGAATTCTCTTCCAGACAATGACTGAACTCGGCCTAGCTGACAAGCTAGTCTCGAAAATCCTGCCGCCTAGGACCTCCCTGTCAGAGAGACTGCAGTGACGTCAGTTGATGGACTGATCCACCTCTCCCGGTATATTTGCTTCGAAGAAATGGAGAGCACTGTGCCGGGCTCATGTGCAACTATTTTTGTATTCGACGACGCTCGCTCATTGCTGCAATGGCGGTGCCGGTGCGCAGCCTCCGCTGTCATTGTGACTTGACTGCGCTTTTCGGGGGATTCGCCTCCGGGCGAGTCCCGTACTCGCGACCAGCTTTATCGCTTCAGCTACGACTCTCGAGAGTCCGCGACCGGTGATACAGAAGTGCAAAAGAAAGACAAAATTTTTTCGTCGTGCATGCGGCGAAAAATGTTTCTCATTTCCAAATGCTCTCACGTGTTCAATCGCAAGAAAGACAGATCTGCACCTTTTGCAGGGAGGGTATGACGTCTGTCTTCTGGGATGTAAAGGGTGTAATTCTAGTAGACGTTTTGGAGAAAGGAGCAACAATAAACTCTACTCGATGCTTGGGAACGTTAAGTAAGTTTAGAGATCGTCTCCAGAGAGTTGGCTCTCCGAGAGGGCAGTCTGACAGTTTTCTTCTCCACAATAACGCAAGGATTTTGACCTCATAACGACAGCAATTACGGAATTTCAGCGAGAAACCTTACTTACCCTCCATGTAGTATAGATCTTGTTTCTTCTGACTTCCATCTTTTCGCACCTCCAAAGGAAGCTTACGCAGGGATCGTTTCGGAGTACGAGGCTTTGAAGAACAAGGTGGACCAATGGCAGAGGAAGCAAGTTTTACTGCCAGGGATACATGCTCTAGTTCAACAGTGGACAAAAACTATTGAGTTACAGAAGAATATTTTGAGAAGTATTGCAGTATATTCATATCAATTTTGCTCTTCTTGTTTGAAAAATTAATGCATAAAAAATTCGCATATATTTGTTTTTGACTGCTCTTTGTTCACGAGCAATTGCAAAAGTTGTCTAGATTACAGTATAGCAACTCCACGTTTAAAATATTCGGTGACGTCCTGGTTTTTGGCGTGTGATCAGTACTCGTAGTTACTTTTGCTGCGGATGAGTACTCTGAATAGTTGAGCGGTTAGTCCACGTGGGTGACAGATGAAAAAGTCAGCAGATTACCTTTGGCAAAGAAAAAATTATTTGTCATGACGTTTTGCGAAATCAAAATTTTTCACTTATTTTGCCTTCCTTATGAACGAGATGTATGGTTCTCTTTATATCACATTAACTTTCGAGTTAAGATAAATAACAATAAAAATTCACTCATAATTATTTATAACTCTTTTTGTGTAGTTAATGTGATCATTGCATTTTCCTGCGTAACGTGTATTAGCAGTTGTCATTGGGGACATAATTGTGATGACGTAAAACGTTGCCAAAAATTATCAATAAAAAGCTTTTAAAATGTTTTAAAAATGCCTTAAGCAAAGAAAACTGACGTATAAAATTTGATAAAATTCAGTTCACATGAACAACTCAATCTGTTGGATATATTACTGATGTAATAAAGACCCTTCCTTTCGTTCAAGTGAGCGAAACTGGCAAACTCTTGGTTTGGACTGTTCTTTACCAGGAAATCTCTGTCTTAAGTTATTGCGAAATCGGCCGAACCGGCAATGGCGTGGATAAGCGTCACAGAAACGTTAGATTACATGCAACGGCTAACATTACAAGTTCTGAGCGAAGAAATCGATTAGACTACTCAGGAATTCTGTGGAGAACATTTATTGCATCTCATAAATATTGTTTGAAGCAAGGACCATAAAAATAATATTAAAATCAATGAAATCAGCGAAAAATGCTTTGAAAACGACGGAAGAAGGTGAAAAGACTTATTAGTCGAAATCAACTAAAAATGAAAAAAAAAGTCATAAAAATTGGCCATATCCTTTTGTCATAAATTCATGTCTACACTAAAAATCATTGTTCTAAAGTAAAAAGGAAAATGTGACACTGCATTAAAATTTCATGACAATTCATTAAAGTACCTACAGTGGCCGCTATCTGACCTTAGTAGTTGAAAATCGACCTTAAATAAGTAAAATGTAAACATTTCATTAAAATCCGCCCGTTAATTATCATTATTCGCGCCCGATCGCCCCCAATTGTGAATGTGTAAATGTAAAAAGCGGTTGGGCGGAAGAGCCTCGCCCTGGGCGGGTGGGCGTGTCACTGGGGCGGAAGGGCTGCGCTCGCCGCCCGGCGGACGTCCGCTCCGGCCTTCTCTTGTTGGGCTGCTGCGGCCGCGAGGACTGACCCGCTGCCCGGCACTTGCCCCGCATTCGTTCCTAATGTGGTGTTCCACATCGAACCAGCGTTGCCAGGTTGGGGAAGTTCGTCCCCAAACGGGGATTTTTTTTCATTGTGGGGAAAAATAGGGAACATAATTGGAGGGGAACTGCTTGGGGATTGTTTTGGCGGAAATGATTTTCTTCCGGTAGAAATATTATTCTTTCAATTATTATGAAGTAAAAAGAAAAAATAGACGTTATTCTCTCTTAGCTGGGATGATATTTTTGACGGTCAATCTATAGATGAGAAGGTATCTATCCCAGCTTCTCTTATTGTACAGCTTTATTGATATTTTTACCCCTGTTAAAACTGTTTCTTTTAGACGTTCTATGGCGCCGTGGGTAACAAAAAATGTTCGATGTATGATACCATTCGATGTATCATACCATGTATCCATTCTATTCTGTGAAAAACTTGGTAAATTTATTAAACTTAATTTTTAATCTTTCTTCAGTGTTCCTTGATGTATTATGTTAAATTTTCTGTAACCTTCTTGATGTATATGTTTAGCATTACTTCAGTGTTTCCTGTTATGTTATATTGCCTCATATTATTTGCTATACCCTTACAGTTATATTTTACTTATGTAACTTTTTCAATTTCTAATCCTCATGTACTTACATTTATGCTTTTTTTCAACTTATTCTTATTCTCTTTTGATTTTATGTTTATGATCTGTATTTTTCTTGTGGTTAGTCTGAAAAGCAGTAATTTAATTACTGAGACTCGCCGTTGTACTTTTTTGTGCAATAAAGTATTATTATTATTATTATTATTATTATTATTATTATTATTATTATTATATTTATGTATCAAAAAAGATTTGCTTCGAGCAGCTTAGAGAACGACGATTGATTTGAATTATTAGAATTCACGAGGGCAGCCAATGGAATCGTCAGACAGCTCATGTCATTATTCCACAATTTGGAAAATATTTTTTGTTTCAAAGTTGGGGAATTTTGTTTAAATGGCGTGGTAATTTGGGGAAATTCCGTAGTTATGTTGGGGAAAGATCTCGCAACACATCTGGTAACCCTGTAACACTTTTCCGCCCTTCGGTGCCATTTGTAATAAATAATATTGCTTTGAATATGTACATGTGCTTATTTCGCGCCCTGAAATTTTGTCTAGGGATAGAAAATCCAACGGAAATTTCAGTAGATTGAAGTTACATTATTTGTTTTTCAAGAAGTTAATACGCAACATTGTCTTCGTATCTGGAGTTACATAATAGTACTAAAATGTATAAAGATTGGAAGTAAATTGATACAAAACTAATTCCTGTAGTAACATATCACTATCGAAATAAAATAATAGTAATTTCAGCGACACTTTTATTTTACTTATTTAAGTTGCTTTTCAACCACTATGGTTATATTGACCACTGTAATATTGGGGGTAACGGAACAGGGTAAGGGTAAGGGTAAGGGTACACAAACACACAGGCCCGGGCAGGATTCACACCCGCGACACTTCCCGAACGAGGCAGCTACAGCTCTTCAGCCTTAGCGACCTCGGCTATCCAGGCTGGCTCAGTAACATGAATCAAAAGTAATGCATTTTATGCAGTTTATGAATCAAAGTAATACAGAATAAGGGACTGGCGGGGTCAAAATGGGGTTGAAGATTTTGTATGAGAAATACCATTAATGCTGTTATCGTGGATTGATGAAGAAATTTTAAGCGTGGAATTACGAGGATAAACAACGTGCGGTTTTGGGGAAATCGTAGAAATGTACCATTCTCTAAGCCAACTTAGTCCAACTTAGAAGAGATTATGGGCCACACATCAAATTCTTGTTAAGCCGCCATCCGCAGCCTAATTGAATATGCAAGCGCAAACGATTTGATGAACAATACAAAACAATATAATACAATGTACAATATATCAGCGATCTATACAATATAAGACTTTCAAGAGACCACTTATGTTAAGGGTTATTTCACATTTATAATCACAGTTATGTAATTATAAAAATGCACACAAGAATAACTAAAAAAACTTTGTATTTGGTAGGAATAAAATTTTTCAAAGCAGTCTTGGACCGCATGAAAAGATCCGGCGGGCTGTAAGCGATGGACTTGGATCCCTTGAAAAGGTATTAGAAAGAACTACAGCTCTGAGAAAAAAAACATTACAAGCGATCTAAATTTGCCATGTGGTACCTGGGGCGGTCAAGTCGGAGCCAAACGAAACGCGTAGTGCCTCGTCAATACATTGTTTGGGAGAATGGATTTGACCAGGTAGTTAAGTCCCCGACTGGTGGTGACGCCCTTGACATTTTTCTTGAAAGACCGGAGGAAAAAGCTCTCTCTTGCGAAGTAATTCCTGGTATTAGAGACCACAAAGGAGTTCTGTTACACCTACCGTTCGAAAATCATAAGCAGAAGACGGTGAAGCGAAAAGGCATTGATTTCTGTTCTATCATATATATTTTACGAGATATTTGAGGTAGCTTGGTTTTTTCAAATGGGACTATACATATTTTTCGGTCTATCATGACAAGCGTAAAAAGACGAATCCAAAGATATAAATATTGTCATATGTTAGATAAGCATTTGTTTGAGTAATTTGGATTTTTTTGCGACTAGTGTTTAACGGATATTTTCATTGTAACTGTCAGCTCCACAAGGTCACGCAGCGCTCCCCCAGCAAACGCGGGCTCGGGGAAGGGATTTTAGTACTTGAGGATACGAAACATATTCCAAATATTCCCAAACTGTTGCATTTTCCCCCTGAACTCTGCTTTCCATCCTGCCCCATTTTGTGTTTCCTAGGAATTGAAAATATGGATTTGTCATAATTACTGTGATTGAAATAAGATTGTTTTCTATCTCCAAGGTATTATTATATGCTTATTAACATTGAAACTGTTTGCTCAAGATATGGAATATTTTTTTACAGTCTTAATTATTTATTCTTATTGTGCTTTGTTTCAAGATCCCATTAATACGTATCTTATGAAACCCCATTAAATGAAGTTGAAGTTATAAACAATTTTATTATAATACATATTTCAAATCCTTATTTTCCATCCTTCAATCAAAGAAAGACAAAAATCTGAAAATGCGGAAGGATGGAAAGCACAGTTCCGGAAAAAACTGTAATGGTTTTGTGAATATTTGGAATATGTTTCGTATCTTCAAATCTCCCTTCCCTTGCACGGGCGCGCGTTGCTGGTGGAGCGCTGCGTGACCTTGTGTGAACTATTCAAAATGTCCGTTAAACCCCACACGCAAAAATCAAAATTACTCAAAAAAATGCTTATCTAACATATGACAATATGAATATCATTGGATCCGTCTTTTTACGCTCGTCGTGGTGGTCTGAAAAAATATGTATAGTTCCATTTAAAAAAACAAAGTTACCTCAAAAATCTCGTAAAATGCAAATGATAAAATAGAAATTAATGCACATATCAATTAGCCCCTTTCCCTGATGCAATTCCGTGAAAACTGCATTGCAATAACTTCAACCGTTCAACAGTTACAGAAGGTGCTAAAGTTACGTGACTCACCCTGTGTATATGCGTGTGTGTGTGTGTGTGTGTGTGTGTGTGCGCGCGCGCGCGCGCGCGTGTGCGTGCGTGCGTGCGCGCGCATGTGTGTGCGTGTGCGTGTTTTTTTCAGCGCCTTGCGTTGTATTTTTTCTTATCTTAATGTGCCTTAATGTAACAATATTGTTTTACGTACATTGTAATATTTCTTAGAAATCTACCACCGGGTAGTATATCAAGTATCGTCATGCTAATTAAAAAACCTCGTAACTCCATATTCTCTCCCCTATTTCTGTGTACTTCATGATAAAATATAATTATGAAAGAAGAGTAATAAATAAAAGTAAATAACAAATCCAGCACCTTTAATAATTGAGTTCTTCAGTATTGATAAGTTCAATGAGAAAGGAAATTAAAATTCTATTTCCCGTCCATGTTTTTTCTTTTCATCGCAATCACAAAATAATGCGCGGGTTGAGCTGCTCGATGAGTAATCTGATATTACGAGATGCTAATTAGTATGACGATATATGTATCTATCTATGGTCTTTGTGGGGAAAAATTGACGTTTTTAAGATGCAAAATTCTGACTCTCTTCCCCGAACGTATCCATTGTGTATTATTGACACAATGCCACGCGTCAGACTTAACGCGCTCTTTTGTCCGTTGTCCCTCGCTCGATGTGCTCACGCACCCGCGCACTCAGTCAGCGCGTCGCGTCGTCTGAAGGACGAGGGGGGGGACTCAATGGACCGTTATTCCATGCGAGCGAGGCTGCTTTGTTTTCCTTCTGCATCACGGTGACTGTTTTCTCAGCGAATTGTAATTTCTTTTGGTTTTGAGTCGAGGAGAGAAACCGTGATGTCTTTGTTGTAGGAAGCGCCGATGACCTAGAAGCGACTGTGACATTCAAGTGATTATCGATTTCGATTTAAAGGTTAAAGGTTGTTTCTAGTTTATCTTCATTCTTTCATTCATTCATTCGTTCATTTGTGTCGTAAAGAGAGTGATTTGTGTTTGACGTTTCGTGGGTGAGGGAGAAAAAGCCCGGGAATAAAACAAAGGATGCGCTCCTCATTTTCTCTGAGGGCGAAGAAGAACTGGTGGAAAGATGTCAAATTACAATAATTACCGCGATAGAAAGTTATACAAGGTTAGTAATATTACCTTTTTACAAGTAAGAGCTACCTTCAATACTTCAAACTTTGTATGGTGCAGTAATTTGGAAGACGTCTATTTATCTTGGATTTTGCACATTTTGAAGAGAATTGTTTGCTTCATTATAGTGCAAATGAATGCAGCGTTGTTTGCAGATTAAGTTAATGCCGGTAAGTTAATAAGTTATTTGCCGACAATACCCATGCACTTCGAGATTTATCCACCTGGACATTGCGACTTAAGGGATCCTATTGGTTCCCAATATTCGTAAAATCCGCGCACCTCAAACGAGTCGAACCTGCCCTCAGGGCTTGCGTCGGCGGCGAGAGACGCTACGACTGCTGGAAGTTGCCGAAGCTGCATCAAATCGTTTGAGGGCTGCAAGAGTGGCACAACTCAAAAATCAGGCGTTGAGATAATTTAGTTTGAAGTTTCACTTTATATTGAAATTCATCATTCTTGCATTCACCCTTCTGCTATTTGTTGACGGGATACTGTACTGTAAGATAAGCTAGTGGAAATATGCAATTTTGCAGAGTTCTTTGACTCAAAATTCGTAATTTTTGAGTTGTGCCACTATTTCTTGTCTGTCTGTAAGTACGTAAGTTCACGCTGCAAATATCATCTGACTTTTAGGATGTCCACAGCAAAGCGACTTGCAAAAATTCCATGACTCCCATTCATGGTCCTAATATTACTAAACCCACTAATATATTTTAAATTCTCTTCTCGCACCCTCTCACATGTTCGCGCACACTGTCGCTTTCAACGCGTTCGAAGACCGGAAAGTGAAAGATAGTCCGGTTTTCCGGTGATGCACTCCGGAACGTAGTTTTGCCGATAGTTGTGGGTGTTCAACCAACACGTAGTCTTTTCCTGAATCCTGGTCCCCTCCCCGGAGTGGCGTCCATATGCCCAGGAAAGCACTCGAATCGCACTCGAATTTCTGGGCTCGCAGCGGCGAAGCGCTGCTATTGAGACGCTCGATGAGCAACTGGGTTGAACGTGCCTGATCTAAAAACCAAAATATTCTGAATTTTTATCAGCATTTCAGCCTCTCTGACTGACTATTGACAAGGAAGTTCAGTTTGTTCTCGCAGAAACAAATTGGTGCTGTGAGAATGCGTGCGATTTTTATCAATAACAGGAAAAGAAGCGTAAAGAAGAGATCAAGATCTTGCTAGATCTTAAAGAACTTTTGAAAGGGTACGGCCTGGCAAAGATTATAAGTTTTGTATAGGGTTTGAAGTAGAACAGCAAAAACATTCTTCACTTTAAAACAAAAACATAAATCTTTTCACAAACAATTTTCTTGGTCTTCAGGTAAATTCATACAGTGGTCAACTGGAAAATTAAAAATGCATGCTTCCTTCAATATTGAAATTTTCTTTTAAATGCATTCACAGTGCATCCGATAATCACATTAGTTCTTTAATCGAGTTGAGTTTTGATAAAAATAATATTTACATTAAATATTCTTTGTCTCAAAGTAAATTCACATAATAATTTGCTCAAAGAAAAATATACAAAGAAAAACTGGAAGAAATTTCCATTTTTCTTTTGAAGAAATGTATCACACAGTAAACACACTGCTTTGATATAAGAAAGTGACTTTTCACCCTTTTTAGTCAAAATCAGTTGTTCTTTACTTTTAAATTTTACATAATTCATAATGGGACAGATAGGGGACGTGTAGGGACAGATGGGGAAATGATGATGGACAGTTTGTGTGAGCCCATGTTCTAGGACCAGTGAAACAGTTATTGTAACTCCAAGAGTAAGCTGTTCCCCTTCATTTCGCCATTTGTTCCCTACCCGTTAATCCTCTAGTTAACGGAAGATTAACTGGAGTAATCCTCCGTTAAGTTTTTTTGTTTGTATTTTTGGCTCGTCACGTCAGATAGTGCCTTTATCCCTTCGGCCAGGGACTTTTTCTTTCTTTTATTTCTTTCTTTCTTCCTTTCTTTCTTAAAAAGCACTTTTGTGACCAAATTTAGAGCGGAAACATTTTTTAAAAAAATGATAGCACATTTTCTCTAATTTTTCATATTAAAAAAAGCACGGTTTTAGATGAAGATTCGAAACGATGCAAGTCATGAGTCAGGCCGATGCAAGTCACATCCTGGCCAGGACCATACAATGCTTTAGAGATCTCAGATAAATCGACATCTGGCAATCGGGAATGAAAACAAAACACTTGCTTATACGTTTCATTTAGGATGCCTCCGACTATGGAAGACATAAAATTCACAAAATAACATTAAAGATTAAAACTTGAAATTGACTGTTCCATTTTCGGAATAATGGGTTAACTACTCATTGTTCTACTACTCATGAACAATACGTTAACTACTCATTTGTCATGTGGTTTTAGGGACCTTTTTACAATCTCATCCGGGACTACCCCTTGTTAATTAATTTCTTAAATAGATTAAGATCCTGTTTACCTTGATCCATTCACCAAATGTTGAAGTGACCCCTTATTTTGCGTCTGGTTACAAATGTAGCTTCACTACGCGCACGTTTTGTTGAGCTCTCCTTTTCTAATTGTGGTGGTAGAGGCGGGAGATAAGAGTTGATATTTTGTTAGCAAAGTTATAAAATGAAATCTGTAGTTCGTTTACCCACGCATATAATATTACGGGTTATTAAGATTAAGATCGGGTATTATTAGGGAGTGTAAATTTCCAGTTTTCAAGTGTTTATAAGCACGCTCTATCGTTTCTTTTACTCATCATTCAACTACGAGCATTAAAATGGTGCGGAAGGGATAATGGAGCTCAGAAGAATGTGCGCAGATGACACTTCTCTCCCATACGTCTCATACAGTTTGTATTGTTTCTTGGCGTAAGTGCCTGGAAATCAAATGAGAATCCGAGTGAGGCTGCTGGCTGCGACGTGGCCCTCGCGTCGCCGGCGCTGTCGGTTCCGGTGCGGTGGCGGCGCGTCCGCTCGGCCGCTTCAAACGCCTCCCCCCTCCCCATTCCCCCACTCCTGCCACCCACCCCCACCCCCTCCCCCCACTTTCACCTGAGCGGCCGCGCGAGGCGTGGCGAGGCGAGGCTTCTGCCGCCGGCGCGGGCGCGATCGGGCGAGCGCCACCGGCTCGCCGCGTAATCGTCTGTAACCTTGGGAGTTAAGATAATCTCCAGTAACGGAGCGGCTAGCGGGGCGGGTACCGACAGCATCCCGCGGTCAACTTTTCCTAAGCCAGCAGTCCCCAACCTTTTTGCACTTACGAGCACATACTATGATGCCGGTGAGGTGGCGGGCACCATTATTTTTTTTTCAAGATTATATATATGACAAATTTTCAAAGAAGCAACAGTGGCAATTTTAGATTTCACAGCAGGCCTAGGAAAAACAGATTGTTGAGCAGACAGATTCAATTTTAGTTGAGCGATTTCCTTCTTTGTTAATTCAGATTGAAGTGGATAATTGGTATTAAAAGTGGCATGGTTTGTCTTGAAGTGACGTTTCACATTGTGTTTTTTGCCACTGCAACACTACAGCTGCACAACAAACAAACATATTTATCCTTAACATTGACGAAACAATAAGATTCCTCCCAATCAGTGTTAAAATTATAGGTTCGGTTTCTTCGACTTGCACCATTCATTTTGGGGTTACAATAACATAGTATTTAAAAACAACGAAGTAGAAGACACCAAATATGAGCATGTAACTAGGAATAAATGAAAAACTAGATACGTTGAATGCACGTTTAACTTACACGACACAAACTGGCGTCCACTACTCACACTGCTACTCCCACAACTCATGTCAAGACCGAAACGTAAAAGCCGTACAATCGCACAGCGCATCGGCGGCTTTTTGTGAGCAGCGGGCACATCTAAAACGGTTTGCGAGCGCCACGGTACTCGCGGGCATAGGGTTGGGGACCCCTGTCCTAAGCCGTTCCCCCAACAGGCTTAGCCCGGCTCCATTCCGTTCTTTTTCCTCAGTATGAGGATCGATTTGTATGTTTCTCGTGGTCTGCTTAGAATCACATTGGTCAATTATAATTGATCCACTTCTGTCTTGTTTTTCTGTGTGCGCTACTTATGAATGCAAAATTAACTAAAATATTTACTCCTTCCGAAACACCGGTTGAACAAAACGGGATGGAGTCGGGCTATGCCTTCTCAAGTAACGAAAAGTGAAAGGGAGTAGCTGGGAAGCGAGGGTGAGGGAAAACTAACCGCGGGATGCAGTCAGGCGATTCCCAGCCAGCAAACAAATAGGCTCCCACTGATAGTTTTTGTGTCAAATAGTTTTACGTACCTCTGGAAACTATGTTCTACTAGTGCGCTGTAACTTTTCGTCATTACTTGTAAAAATTGTACTTTCGAGTAACTCAAGAAACCATACGCTCGAAATTTATTTTTGCATCAGAGGAATTGTTTGCATAGACACTGAGAAACTTTTGTGGTTTTCTATCGAAATCATATTTACTTTTCAAACTTTTCGTTAATGTTTAATATTCTTAGCTCATTTTCCAAACACTCCGTAATAAGAATAACTTTTTAATAAGATCCTGAAATTAGTTCACACATTTTTTGAAATGCTCCAATGACAGTATTAAACACAATTTTTAAGATGCGAATAATAAAACATTTTCGTTTATGAATTTCACTGAAAAGGTAATTCATTTGCAATGGAAAATTTCCCATATCTCTCTCATAAGTGAGGCTCTTTTTTATATAAAATATCAATTTACTGTTAAAATTTGACCTGTGTTGGTACGGAAAGGAAATAAGATTGTTACTCCTGTGTGTAAATCCGGATTTTACTTCTTGAGGCATTCGTCTCGCACATTTGTTGTCAGTGTGTTTAAACTGGAGTTTCCGAGTTTGTAGTTGGTTTTCTCTGGCTTGAGAAAACGAATGGACGATCCCAGTTCTCACTGCACGCTACAACTGACTCAGGGTAGAAAGACGGGCAAACACCAGCTCAGGCTGGCAGCCGTTTATTCTAAAACATTTCACATAATGATCTGGCCTGTTACAACTGACCAGTGGCGTTTCGTGCTTAGGTTATATGGTTGCACAATCCCCAGATAATTGAAAAAAAAACCTTATAATATTGTAGAATATTCATGTTTCATTTAATGACATTCAATATTCAAAATATTGCAGGAATATCGATTTATATGAAATCATTTTGAAGTCAGAGTGCCTGTCGGGCGCTCTCTCCGGCGCCTCGTGCGCTCCCAAGCAGTGCACTGTCACGCTCGTAAGCTCTTTTACTGCGTTTACTCTGTTTACTCTTTGGCTGCGCATCGCCGTGCTTCAACACAGGGCCCGCGTTGTTTTCTCGCAGCAGAGTGTCACCGGCTTACAGCATAGGGATCTGTGAGCAGAGTGCGGCGCGGCGCCTGAGGGGAATACCAATTTTCTGTGTTCGTCTGAAACCAGTTACATTTTAATTTTATGAATTTCACGTGTACCAAATTCAGTCAGTTCTTGGCAGTATTGAATGTATTTTTGTGATTTGGGGAAATTTAGCTTCATTTAAGGTTAGGATTATTGATTCAAAGTGTACCTTAGAGTCCTTTGTGTGTAGTTGGCCTTTCTGAAGAAAACAAAATCTCTCTTTATGTCCCTCTACTGTACACGATGTGTGCAACGATCTTCACGACAGCACTGAATGTTTTTCTGCGAGCAGCAGAAATTCGTTGAGAATATGATTACGTATGGAAGATGTTTCATTATTGCAAAATATACTAGGGTAGAGAAATTTTCGAAATAAAATTATTTTATTTCGTTGTCATCATCACTGGTAGCAGCAATTCATCATCATCTATGTTCATGAAGGAACTAGTGTAAAACGTATCTAAACAATAGTACTTCTTGAAAAGTGCTGGAGTGAGACTATCGTATTTTCGAAGCATGGTTCCTTTTTGTTTTATATACATTTTATTGCTGGCATTTGCCTCATCAACAGAATTAATACAAAAACTCGTGTGATCACCGGAAATCAAAGGTAGAGCGATGTGCATGGGAGTTGAACATATCTGACACGGACACCACGCCTTAAAATTATTTAAACAATGTTTGAAAATTGACTTTCATTCAACTTAGTTTCAATTAATTTACATGGTTTGCTTCCGCTTCATTGTATATTAGTGTTTTGAATTTTAGAAGTTACATTCCCGTCATTCGATGGAACTGCAACCTCCGATTTGTTGGGGCACCAGCCACCAATGCAACTTACAATTAGAAGCGTCGGCTTCTCATCGGGCGTTATCTGTTAAAATACCTACCGCGTGACAGGTGACTAATATCCACGAGCCGCCGGCAGTCGCATGGCGGACGCTTCACTCCTATGCAACTGTTTGAAAGCAGAACTTCCCTGTGCGACTCCACGTGTGCCCCTGGACACGTGTGCACAAGTGTCTATGTGATTACATGGACACTTTCCAGCCGGATACACCGTGGAACTGCCTTTCCCAGCGCGCTGTGTTTCCCGATAATTTTTTCCCTAGGGTTTTTATCCAGCCGACAGCCGGTTACTTTTTCGTCTCGATGGGTCGCGTCTCGATGGGTCTCGATTCACTAGACACCAACGCACTTGCAGGCTCCTCTGTTCTGGGGTCAGCAGAACGTGAGGCCCTCCTCTACCACACGTACATGAGAGACAAACAACCATGCTCGCTAGGCGGGATTCGAATTCGCGACCTTTCAGATCGTAGCGCTGAGTCTGTACACAGACCTAACCACCTCGGCCATCCAGGCCGGCTTAAATTTTATTTAATTTTCAAAATACAAGAAACAAATACTCTTACGGACCAGTATTTATACAATGTTCCACAATTTAGTTTCCAAAGAATGTAAGACAACCATGCCCAAAGCGGGTCTCGAAACCGCGACCCTTCGAACCGAAACGTTGAGTCTGTACACGCTCCTTGCTACCTCATCATTCATCATTATCCTAAGGGCCAAAAAGTGCCTTGTCGCTGTCGCCATAACATTCTGTCTTCCACTGTGCTTTTCAACTCTGCATAGTTTTTGAATTGGAATTTGCCACCTCATTTCCCAAGAATTGATTTACAAAAAAATACGATTAGCGATTTAGAATTTGTAAGTACTCTCTGGCTACACAAGGTGCCAGACGCGACGCTTCGGCTTAAGAGGTCGCAGAGCTACGGGACACAGCTGGGGAATAACTCCCGCAGGCGGGAACAAAAGTCCGTTCACCAAACAATATTTTACATAATGCCAACGCGACGCCGTCGAAGATTACGGTAGAAACGCGGCCTCTTGAGGCATCGCGTCGCCCGTCACCCGCTTCCACCCACGCCTCGTCATCGCGACATTGGCAAGGCCTTCCAGCGCCGCTCCCACGAGGGCAACGCTCCGCTCGGCGGCGGGGAGAACCGGTTGCCACGAGCAGAAGCGGCACCCACCCAACGCTAGCAGCACCCGAAATCCAAACGAAACAAAACCATATTCGAAATTAAAGGCTAAAGAAGTGTCCTGTTCCTGTTGGTTTAGTGGTGAAATGTCGTTGGCATATAAAATTAAATGATCACAGGTGTTGTCATTGCCAACATTTTTATTAATTTCAACAAGAGCCTAAGCCATCATCATCAGTTTTCCGCTGTCTGGAAGCCACGAAACGACTACGACTCGGGAAGTGCCCTGTTCCTGAATTTTGTGGACTTCCCAAACTCATGGGCGTAGCTGGCTGCTGCTGGAAGTTCACGAAAATTCATCTCACATTCGTGGCTAGTTATATGCTCTAGCAAAAATAAAAAGTCAACTCCCAGATTTTCCAAATTCCGGGATGTACAAAGACAAAGAAATAGCATAATTGGTAATGGACTAGTGCATCAGGATTTTCACGAAATTTGATTTTCCCTGATTGTTCTGGCTGAAGTTGTGATCACTTGAATTAGGAATATTTTGATTTGGGAGGGGGCTTACTTTATATTGAGCCATATCAAAACAATAAACAAAATCATATCCAAAATGAAAGTCTAATTAAGTGCCCTATTGGTGAATTTTAGGTTATTGTGTACTTCCCAAATTCATGGCCGCTGCTGACTTTGGACTAAAGCTAGCAACGCCCACCTAGAAAATGCAACTCCCCAAATTAAAATCCCGTATTCTAAAAAAATCAGGGATGTACATAGAAAAAAGTAGCATACTTGGTTACGGGCTAGCTCATACGGTTTTTTATCAAATTTTATTTTCCGTGATTGGTATGGCTGAAGTAGAGGCCGCCATGAACTAGGAATATTTTGATTTGGGGGGATACTTTATATTAAGCTCCAATGCCATTTTCGTTTTTTTTCAAAATTACTCAATTTTTTTATTTACTTTTTTAGTTAGTTACTAACTAACTAAATTTCGAGTATTTTTTTACTCGAAGCGCACGAGAGAACACTTTTAAAAATGGTGCAGGTCCAATTTTTGTTAAACATCTTTTTAACGAAAAAACCATGTCTACCACCGACTACTCGCCATCCGGCAATTTGCTCAGGGCTCCAAATCATTTATGTCACAACGCTGTTATTTTACCAAACCACTTGTTACTATAAATGCCTTGGTGTATACAAAGGAAAGCTCCACAACCCTTGCATTTTCAGTTTTAATGAAAGTGTTGTAAACGAAATTAATGTTACGCACATTTCCTGAACTTCACACTATTTTAATATGATTTAAAATTTATTTAACATTCCAAATTGTAATTTCAGTATAATGGATTTTGTTCTGAGGAAACACCACAGAAATGTACACCATTGTCATGCCATTCACTGCGTCTTAGTTTATGGTTTCACGAAAATCTGATGAAAATATCTTGAAAAGAGAGCAAACATACTTCACAGAATGTTCAGTAATTTCAGTTTGATATACTATTCTCAGGGGAAAAGAAAATGAAGGTTTTCTAAATGTTGATAGCAGTTTTCAAAAAAGTTTTCAAAAATTTCGTTTACATATTTATCGTTTAGCTACCAAGTCTAGAATTACATCTAAAATACTTTCGCTTGATAATCTGTATCAATTTTCTGGTTGATGAAGAGAAATAAGGGGAGGAAAAGGAGAAATCCGAAACGAAGGCGGAGGCGATGTGTGGGATAGACCTCCACGAAGACGTCTCGAGGAAAGTTTCGTCCCACTTCGCCGTATGACAATGGGAACCGAGAAAGTAATATGATTCTGAAACTAGATCGAAGTAATCTACTGCCGGTGAGGAATAGAAATGCTCCTCATCTGTAGACATAATTTTTCAAAAGACACTTCGGGAGAAGTCAGCTTTGGCAGCAATGAGCGTGAATGGAAAACATTGCAAATCCGTGCGGGAATAGTGTAGATTCACATAAAAGGAAAAATTTTGTTCTTTGACGATATTTTTGCGGCAAAATTCATCAATCGACGGCTTTATCGTCCAGCATAGTTTGTGTTAACGTGCTCATTATCGTAGATAACGCCACGAGTGCTTTGGAAATTGTCGATAAAACCTCGACTCGGAAGCGAGGAGGGGATTTACCTGAGAATTTACCAAAGCACTAGTGGTATTTAATAAGGTTATTCTACAAATGAAACGATGTCCAACAGAGTTCCAAAAACTCACAGTTTATGATTGGTCGGTAGGTAGAAGCGGCAGGAAAAATCGGATAGAAATAGTGATAAATTTCTTGAGATACACCGCTCTGATTGGGTCATTTTGTATGTATAGTTAAACACTATTGGTTTTCATTTCACGAGTGGAATAGTCGAGGTAATTTTTGTCCATATTTTTTCACAAAAAAATTAAATTTCATACTATGTTGCAATTCGGTTTTCCGTGCCTCGAAGCAAGTTGGACTTTACGGTATATGTAACCTAATGGAATTCCATACTAACTTATGAACTGGGAAATTTGACACCAACGCTTGTGACTGTATTTAATTTAAACATGGTCACAATTAGCTGTGCATCTGCATTAACTACATCTTCTGTCATTGATTAACGCGGAATACTACTCCTCTCGTCACCGACCGTCAGCAACTCTTTGTCAAAAGCTGCAAGTCATCAGGTACCTCCTTCATAGAACGATCGACTTCGTCTCTTGTATTTTCAATTGTGTCAGCTGATATCCAACCGACGTTTTCAGAAGAAACGCTATCAATTTATAAAACTTCAAAATGTCTACTTATATTACAGTGAATCAATAACATTAATTTAAACACGGACAATTTTCACCGTAAAGAAACGGAATGCACCTGCTTAGACGGGAATAAAATTACTAATATTAGTTGCAAAATACATTACAATGTCGTTAGGTGTAGTAGAAACTTACCGAGTGTACTAAGCCAACATTACATCATCATTTACCATGTTAATATTATTTGTATTTTTCTGGGAACAAAATTATTCATATTCTTTTTATATTTACGATTTCTAAGATATTATTCAATTGCTTTCAATTATTATCTATTATCGCGTTTGTAAGCATCTCTTTATTTTTCAATTCCATTTTAAAATATTCAGAGTATTGCAGTTATTTTAAATACATGAAGATTCTAGTGCGCTCTGGCGCCGTGGGCAATTCTTTATTGGCTCTTGTCAATTGTGAAATATTGCATTATGAAATTTAAATAAAAGAAAGGAAATGCGGCACAGTATGAAATAAAAGGTGTTACAACACACGGGCGGAAACATTACTCGCTCGAAATTCCAGCCTTGGCTCATTATCTCAACTGGAAAAAACCCCCGTCATAATGAAACATTTTTCTTTCCTTATAACGTAAATTACTAATAACGCATTAAGTATAGAAATAGAAAATAAGTTAACACCTTTCAGTGCTAAAAATGTTTTTGATCGTGTACAGCTTCTCATGGATTCCTATCCAATACTTCTTACTGATTTCAGTCGTTTGAGTCTTTCCGTCCCATTGCTCGTATCATTTGCCCGTCCCTCGGAGCACCTTCCTCAAAGAAGGCAGCCCACCGCTGTTTTCACCAAAATACTATCTCTTACTTCTAGTCAGGTTGTCTTCCTCTACTTTTTGTTTACAATGTAGAAACAGTACTCATTTACTTTTTTGCCCTCTAGTCTCTTACATTCCCTGTTCTGACTCGAAGCCGAATCTCTTTTCCCTCCTTTAGCTCACAACGCTCTGTTCTCCTTTGATATCTTCTTATCTCTTCATTTTCGTATGAGTCGGCCTTCACACCGTCAAATTGCCTTTCTTCGGCAGCCCATGCACATCTTTCGTCTGTCGGCTGCATCCTCTTCCTTTATTCTGCAGGGCAACCTTCCCCTCCTCCTCTCAGTATTTCCTTTCCTTCACTGTATCCTCGTTATCGTTCCGACTTTTAGCCTCTGTTTTCTCATCTTTCTGTATACACTCTCTCAGTCTCTGGGCACCTCTCCTCTTTTCATTACGACGCGCCCACCCACTCGCTCTCTCACCCACGCATTGCTCATTCACTCACTCATCCGCTGACCGGGAGGTCGTAGGGTTCGAATCCCAATGGTGACAGGGTTTTTGACACTCGCTACGTAGCTAGGTCGAGTTCAGCAGCTGTCTGGAGAATTCTAGCAACCTCTGAACGTTCTGATTGTTCGTTTCTCCGATCAACAGCAGGCAAATGTCGGAGCAGTACCCTAACAAACGATCCAAGGACCGTGCGCAATCTTTCCTTCCTCTTCCTTCTCCTATCCTCACTCTTACTTACACTTACGCTTACATGCACTACTGTAGCACACATGTTGGGAGCTCAGAGCTTGTCCCGACTGGGGGGGGGTCCCGCTGGCGGAAGATACTTGGTTTGGGAAGTCTGTGCAAGCAGACGTGTAGGTCGGCACGAGATCTCGCCACCCTGGGGGGGAATCACTGCCGCCTCCCGCGATAAAACATGCACTTACGCTTCGGGAATAATGACCTTAGCCGTTGACGCTCCTGTAAACACTAATGCATGAATGAAACAATCAATATGCTCGCTCACCTCGCTAGTCCTCCATTGACTCGCTCACCCAGAGCGCCCGCGTTCGCCCGTCGCCCGTCGCCCGTTGTCCGTCGCTCGTCGCTCGTTGCCCGTCACTCTTTGCCCGTCGCTCATTGCCTGTCGCTCGTCGCCCGTCGCTCGTCGCCCGTCGCCCGTTGCTCGTCACCCGTCGCTCTTTGCCCGTCGCTCGTCGCCCGTCGCTCGTCGCCCGTCACCTGTGGGGCCAGCATGGCAGCGGCAGCCAGGGCGCAAGACCTGCAGCGTTGCGCTCACGGAGCTTCGCCTTCCTTTTTTGCGCTTCCGCTCCGCTCTGCCCTGCTCTGCTCCGCCTGGTTGCGATTTTAAATGTTTGGTTTCACGGTCCGCTTCCCGAGCTCGTAGCCAGCGAACTCTTTCTGCGAAACACCGCCCAAGAAATGTCTTCGCCTCTTCTCTGAGTCGCGAAGATGGAGTCAGTACTTCAGAAGTGAACTTCTGGTGTACGCGAGGGATCTGTAAATAAATTGATCAGATGATTGATGATAATTGATTTGATTGCACTTCTTCGTATATTTTAAATATTGTTGTGTGCGAAATACAATTCCTGCAGTTAAATATTAGCTTAAGTTGCGAATTAAAATAAAATATAGAGATCTTCATTCAGTTACTACATTAGGTATTAGATACACTTGAAACGATTCTGTATCATTAGATATTGATTGTGTAACGATTGTGGAAAATTTTATATTCGAAAGCGTTTAACGAAGATGGCTACCAGTTATAAATTGAAGAATAATAAGAGAGTGTCAGGTAACCCTGGAAATGTTTTTGTTTAACTCCAGAAATCATAAAAAAATGTTAATTACATATTCCTAAGTTCTATCAAAAAGAGAAGAACCTTAACTTTTGAGCTTTTTTCTTCAAAGCGGATCATTAAGAATATAATTTTTATGAATTTATAACTCTTGAAAGAAGGGGAAAATTGGCTTGTTCAAAACTTGGTCGAGTAAATCGGGAAATGGCAACAACAAAAGAAAACGCAAAATAATATTTTAAGCAGTTTTTTTAAATTTTGATTTCTAAATTGTACAAACAGATGATGGTAAATGTAGAAAATATTTCAAAAAATTATTTTGAATTACCTTTCAAGAAGAAATGAAAATAGATAAAAGATAAAGATGATAATTTGAAGAAAAATGTGAAAAAATAAGAACCAATTTTTCTCTTCAGAAACTTTTACATCCAATTATCAGTTAGAACAAGTGAAGAAACCTCCATAAAAACTGATACATTTCAAGTAAAATGATTGTTCATATGTGACGTTTTATTTATCCTTAAAAATAGTAGAATTACGAATGTGCAAAAACCAAGTACAAAGACGTTGGAAAGTAGTGTTTTATATTTAAACTTAACCTTGCAAGTGAACCGTGAACTTAAACGTGCGTGTGGTCGCATCGAAGTGTCATGGAAAAACTACCTGCGGTTATTACCAACATAGCACACTGCAAGGTACAAACTTAAGGACACGTTCTTGAGTAAAGCAGGCGTTTCGCTATGTACTCGACTTTCCCCTACAGTAGTTACGGAAATTCATTCGTCTTTGCACAGGTTTTCAGGTTGAAAGTACAAATTAAATGGATATTGGGGAAAAGTCATCCTCGTGATCTTTTGCAACTTTTTTAATTAATCTGCATTTTCCCCCCTATATAGATACAGACTTAAGCGGGACAAAGGAAACAGTCTTCATCTCATAACGCAAAACAAGAATATATAAAACGTCTTCCAAAAGCGTAATTTTAACTCAAAAACACGTTTTTCTTCCATTATGTGGCATACTCAGTCTGTCCGCAACACTGTACCGTTCTGGGTCCAAGCAAGTAGTACGCTTCCAAACACAGCGATCTGTATCTTTTCTTTGAAATATTCTCGGGGCAACACGAGGGCTGAAGTTTGCATGCAACACTCCTCGAATCGCCGAAGCGTGCATTTCTATGTCTATGTACGAACACCCACAAAAATACTTGTTTCCAGCCAGCAGACTCCTGTACCCTGTTTCAGGCAGTTAGTACAAACACTGCCCAAACAGATATTGTTTTCCGTAGTATCGTGGACGTCTATGACATAACTGCATCGATTCACGTAATGAGGATTAAGTAAATCTGTCAAATATTTCCCAGCTTTCATCAAACACGTTGATTCCAAGTATGCTATCATTCGGAGTTTTAGATTTTCTCTGTCAATGTATCCAAAGAGGATCGAGACAATCTTGCAGATTGATTCTTTTAAAGTTGAGGCTAGAGCCAAAGCGGGCTATGTAGAGCAGGTGAATGAACCCCGTGCTTGCGCCAAAGGCTGCGTGCTCACGAGCCTCGAGAGTTGCCTCCGCCCCTTCCTGGCTGTGGCAATTTTGAAGTTTCACATCACACTTCTATTATTTATAATGTATGCTTGTAATTATGTATGAAATACACGTATTCTGTTCTTCCTAAATCGTATGACCCTGTCATTTTTTGCCAAAGGGGGGGGGCGCCAAGCCTGGTTCCGTTTGAGGCTTTGCAAGGGTCAGCATTCCGAATAGCCTGCCAGCGGTACAGGCAGGAGCAAAAAGAGACTAGCGTTTTCTAGTGGTTTATTCTTCGATTAAAACATAAAATCAGTTGACTTCGTCAGTTGTGACGCTGACATACAGCCGGAGCTTGAATGTAACTATAGTGACGTTTAAACTTCCGATTGGATGAGAATATACCAGCTGACCAAGTGTAATGAACTTAACATTTTAATCGAAGTATGGCCTGTGACATAATATCGTTACTAGACAATGGAAATCTCGTAACTCTACCTTCCTTATTTTACAGTAGAAACAAAAGAAAGTGTTATTAATTAGGCAAAATGAGCAATTGCTCACATATGAGCAATTGCAAACATTTTATAACTTCTAATCTAGCTTATTAAATTTTTGGATTTTACGACGTCGTTGTGCGCTATCATCCCAACCTGTGCTTTTAATTTGGTCCGGATAGATTCCTACGCATTGTAATGACTCGGTAGTTTTTGTCATATGAGATTTCTTTAAAGGAAGATAAGTTCTTGACAAATTTGAAGAACTACGCATCAAAAATAGCAGTACCATTCATCATATTTCTGCGAAAATATATCGCCAGAATCCTACTTGGTTCTGTATAATATAATTCCTGAAAATATTAAATTTTATAGTGCTTCTTAATTCCGACAAAACATCGTGTAGGAACTTTGAGGAAGTTTGGTGCAATCAGTTATCAAACGAAAACGTTCGTTTAAAAAACAACTCTTTGACTTCCTTGCTACAATCGGGAGCGTACTTCAAATAATCTGCCCTTCACGGACACACGCGTTGTCTTCAGAAGTTGATGCAGTGAGAAATTCTCCCCCCCCCCCAAAAAAATGTCTTCAGAAAACCGTGTGTACGGTTTTTTGTCGGCATAATTAAGTAATATCATTTACATTTTTAAAAATAAAACTATTTTCATTATTACTATTGTATACAGGTATGTACTAATTTACGTAAGCTAAAATATTAACGTTTGGCGTGATCAGCGCCCATCTATTATATGTAATCATTCGTTGTTTTTTTTTTTTTTACTTTTGTGCATAAACTTCATAATTTTTATATCAGTTTACACTCATATGTGAACTGTCTCGTGAAGGTTGAAAATAAATTATAGTGCTTGTTTTCAAGATGTTCTTTTCTAACATCCAGGTTTGAAGACGTAATTCAAATAATGCCATCGATACAGATTGTAAAGAGCACCATGGAGAAGGACCCTCCATCTCCAGTATGATTTTCTTTCATTTTCCTGCAATCTTGAGAGCTAATAGTACAGAGATGGTTCATACTCATACGCATACATGGCCTTCATTAGCATTTTAAAAATTAAAGCTTTTTTGCTGTTATGCTCATAAAAACTTAATAAATCTTTAAGAACAACGAACAATGATCGAAGATCATCTGTTCATCAGTACGAATAAGCTCTACAATGAAGCAATTTCGAAGCATGCTTAGACCCAACAGATTCTTTAGCAGTTTTTGCAATTATACTTTAAATCCAGTTAATTCAATACATGTAAGTTAAATTATTGTACATTAAATGTCAGCAAAATTATGAAATAAATGCCCTCATTATATTATTTCTTTCTTTTCAGGTAAATAAAAAAACTGCTCTTCATTCAGACGCCCTCATGAGTTTGCAGAGACGGTGAGTGAATATTGAAAGTACTGTGTCTTGTTATCGGGAGCCTTCGATTGACAGGTGGAGAAATATTTCACGTCATGCAAACTGCGGTCACTTAATGTTCAGCCTTATCTTGAGAGGCAGGGTTTCTTCAACATTCAAATGAAAGAACATGATGGATCTGAAGGCTGCCTGAAAAGGCCCTTTAACTCGTGCTGTTGCAGAGTAACCAGACGACGAGGTAACTTACAGTTCCTCCAAAGCAGATTGACGAGGCTCTGGTTTTCTACAGATTTTTACTTTCTTCCAACAGAGTAGAGATAAAGAAAGTGGTTAAATTCAATGCTAAATTTAGGGCCAAAATCCTCTAACACGTGGTGTAGCCGTAATCCATGTTTTGTGGGTCCTTGATACAAAATCGAAAAATCGAATGACGGCGAAACATCTGCCCGTCTATGTACAATGCTAGCGGCTAAACCGTGCAGTCGAAATTCTCCAAAATTGATATTCCCCAATTGATCTGGTTTGACATCACGATCCTTTGAGTTTGAAACCGATATTTTAATTTTGAGGGGCATTTCACATGAAGCCCCTGAAATTAAAAAAAAATGGCGCCATCGTTTTCAATCAAATTTTGTTGTTGGATAATGTGAAGGACGTTTAAGATAATGGTGCAGATATCTTGTTCGTTGAAAACCCTAACTTTTTGAACATAGTAAAAGTTCAAATTTTTTAGGAGTCTTCCTACAACAAAAATATTATAAATAGAGATTTTTCACTTAATGAAATCTTAAAGATAAATTTTGAAATAAGATCACGTACAATTTTTAGAAAATTTGAGTACTTGTCGAGTAATTTTGCGTAATTACGAGGGAGAAAGTACGTTCTGTTTTAACACCACTAGTTCAATTTGTAGTTCAAATTCTTTACAATAGAGGAGATAGATATCAGAGTTATAGAAAAGAAAATATTAGTCAACATCATGTACAATTAATAAAGCATGCCTTTTAAATGTTGCTCATTTTCTTGTCACTTTCTGTTGAAATAGCCGTGACAAGTCGCGTAAGAATGAGTTACCACTCAACCGAAGGCAGAGGTACGTGGTTGGGTGATTCTCTTTCCAAACCGCGTGCTTTATTGTTTCGATTTTTGTCAAAGCTGTCCTAAGGTTCCAGGTGCGACGATGGCGAATTTTCCATATTAGCTACTTAAATAGGTCTGGACGGGAATTATAGCCTCCGCCTGCTTTGATCGATAGTGTTCCGATTAAGACCGCGCGCGATCTTTCCTTCCTTATTCTTTCCCCCACTTCTGTTACGTAACCGTCACGAGTAAATATGAGCAGTTGTTTGATCACTAATTTGATTTCATTTTATGACATTACCAATCGCATGTGAATTGAGTCAGAAAAGCTTTATTGATCACATTTCTCAGACTGACGAATATTGAATATAAACTCAGAATAATACTAAACTCTCTCGTCTCAACAGCAATAACGTAAAAATCTGGTACATAAAGAGTTTATCGAAGATTCTTTCCTGTCTTGGAATGTTTGGGAGCACAAATCACGTCATCGCGTATTTGACGCTGTCGAATCCAGTCACAATAGTTGTGAGAGAAGAACAATATAAATCAGCGCCACTAACAATGACAAGACTGTCATTTGTACATAAAGTTACAATAAATCAGTACATAATAATACTTTGAATAACTTACGTAAGCAACATTTGTCTCATAAACCTACATAATCTATTAGGAAACTTCCTCAATTTCTTTAAAAAAATTCAGTCAAAAAAAGACAAAATTAACATTTAAAGGAAAATTTGTTGCCTACTAAAAGTATGGCCTACTAAAAAATAGTATTTCAGTGGGTGAAAGAAAAGCTTTTTATTGCCTCCCGTTTGCCTTTGTAAACGCTGACGCTTTTGGAATCCTGTTACAAGCGCTTCTCTCTCACGACGCAGGGATGGAGGGGCGCGGGGGAGCGGGGATCTAACTGTCGGTCATGGGAGCGACTCCCGCGACGCGACGCGACGCTGCGCATCGACCTGCACGAACTGGCAACAGCGCAGCCAGCGCTTCAGCTGCGTCATTGTTTTTTAAAGTTTTCAGTAGGCAAATTTGTTAGAAAGAATTACTGAAATGCTATCGAGCTATATCAGAAGATGCAAAGAGAAACCAGAAAAGAAGTGTTGTTTCGCGTGTTGCGTTTCTCCTCCTCAGGAACCCATTTGCGTAGTTTTAGGCTTTCTTCAATCTAGAGTTGTATTGTAATTGTGTTTCCCCACGCAAATTCCTTAAAAACTATTGATAATGGTTAGAAACAAATTTGTTCATTACATGCACGGTAATTGTCGCTTATTGCAGGTAGATTGTCGAGTATCGCCTGATGCGACAACTAGTGATGTAGTAGTAATTGTTTCATATTATAATATAATTAATTATTAAAATAAATAATGATCAAAATATATAATTAAATCACTACCAACCTATTATAATAGGTTTATAATAGGCCTGAATACATGGTGAGTTGCGAATATTGGACTGCTTATATTAAATGCAATCTTTAACCTTTAATGTAGTGGTGTGTACACTATAAAATATACTGGCGAATTTTCGTACACGAAAAATGGCGTGGGAGAGGAAACTCTATCGAACGAAAACAACCGCCCCCCGTGCATTTCATTTGTCGCATTTGAAGGGAGGGTGATGGGGTGCGAGCGGAAGTTGAGCGCAAGGCTGATAAGAAAGGAGGGGGGAACAGTCGAGGAGGGTTGCCAGATTTTTCACTATGAGTGAAATGTTCGCTACATAGATTATTCACTATTTAAAAAATGATAATACCGAACGTGGTAATGTAAGCCATTGAAAATAAATGAAATAATTTTAATCATAAATCAAATTATGAATGTTCTACCGTTTAGCATGTCTTTTAAAAGCTTCTAATCATGATTTGAGCTGACGTTTTTGAGTAAGGTATCAGGTTTATAGGAAGTTCGATTCTGCGCGACAGTTTCTATGGGGGACTACGAAATATTTTTTTGCTTTGATTAGCTTTTTAGATTTTTTTAATGATTCAATGGACGAACGCAAAAACTGAGATTGCGTCGATTCGAAGAGAGTTGAACCTTTTCTAGTATAATGCGAGTACATTGTAAACATTTTGTGGATGTTAAAGAATTGTTTAAGGAGCATAAAATGTAGTAAAATCTGCTTATTTAAGCGCACGCAGAGTATCAACGAAAGTAGTTTATTGATTAAGTTCACTAATAAAGCATTTACACTCGAAGTATATTATACTTCGGTTAAAACATTAATCCCGTTGACACTTAATCAGCTGTGACGCTGCCATGCAATCGAGAGCTTTAAAGTCACTATAGTGACGTCACTATGGTGATGTCATCCTGAATGGATGGCAGCGTCAATGGACAAGTGTCAATGGACTTCACGATTTAATCAAAGTATATCTAAAGAACATTATAATAAGACAGTCAGATGTGCTGCGAGTAGATGCAATTACAAATTACACAAAAGTGTAATTTGTGTCATTATTCCTGCCCCTCTTCCAGCCTGTGCATTGCGTTCTGGAAACAAATATCTGGCAAGTGTAAGCGGGCGCAGAGGAAGAGCAATGGAGATCGTTCCGCGAAAAATTTGAATGAGGTCCTTCCTGATAAAACCCTGTATTTCTGTTCAAATTTTATTTTCGGTACTATGCTCAATCCCTGATTTCTTTACCTTATTTAATGTAGTAAAATCTAATTTGTGACAGGGAAATTGTTTCATAATTGGGGAAGAAGCTCTCCAAAGCACCTGGAAAATCTGAATGGTTCGACATAAAATGTGTTTATGAATTAAGTCATTAAGGTTATAATTATTTCACTTGTGGTACATTTTATTTATTTTCTTGTAAAATATGGCGTGTGTAAATAAAAAAAAGAGTAATGGTGTCGGAAGCCGAGAAATGTGAACGTCACCATAGTGACGTCACTACAGTGACATTCAAGCTCCCGATTCGATGACAGCGTCACAGCTGACCAAATGCCAACAGACTTAATGTTTTAACCAAAGTTTTTTTATATGCTTGCAAACCTACCAAAGAGCCGAATACATCCAATGTTTTACGCAGGAACTTATAACTGAGGCGAGGTAGAAAATTTAGGATTCTGGTAAATTTGTAGGTCATAATGTACTGGAACTAGAGCATTTAAATTAGTATTGGCTATATTTTTATAAAAAAATATTAGATGGAAACAAATATTTAAGTTATTGCATATATAAATGTAAGGAAATATTACAATTAAGATGTGTAAAAAATTATACAGGAACTTAATATATGACCATTTTGTAATGTATTATTGAAATTATGCTCGCAATGAGACGTAACTTCATATAACTTGTGGTGTCTCCATGTATCTTGTGGACGTAACTTCATCTACAGGTGACAGAACTTAGCATTTATAATAGACGTCCTCATAAATGATTTTTATAGGGTGGAGTACGTTGTAACAGTGCACTCGCTCTTTTTAGACTTCAGGTGAAAGAAAACAAGGTCTTTAGCATTAGGCCTCCTAAAAGAGGCTATGAAGAGTTATAAATGGGCGACTGACGGCTACAGGTGTGCGCTTTGGTTTCATCCCGAGGGGGCGGCTGGTCAAGCGCCGAGCGCGTCGTCGCCCGGAGCGGCAACGCCGCCCCGCGACGCCCTGCCCGCGGGCGCCGGAAGCGTTGGGCCCTGCGACAGCACGCGAAGCAGGCGCGGGGGGGGGAGGGGGTGGCAGGTGGTGGGCGGTTCCGCCCCGCAGCGCCGCCCCGGGCCGCCCCGCGCGGCGTGGGAGTGCACTTTGTTCCACCACAGCGCCCCCGCCCCCGCCCCCACCCCCGCCACTGGTCGCTTTTGTTCCCTCGGCTAATTAGCTCGCTCTGTGGACGGGCATTATCTCACGACGCTTTCTGCGGGCGGTGGAGGGGGGGGGGAGGAGTTAACGGTGCGCGCCGCGTCGGCGGAAGAGTTCGATTGGGAAGCGCCACTTTGGGGCGCCGAGTGTGAAGCAGGACGAAAACAAAGTGACGTGGCTGATAGCACACAAAACGGAAGTGATGGAGGTACAGTTGCAAGCGTTTATGCAAAAGTAATTTAGTAGTGAATTTGGCAATTTGAAATGAAACGAGATGGAAAAATTTCTGATGGGTGGATTCGTCATGTAATGACTTTTTGATTCCATTAAATATGAATATACGCTTATTTACTTGAGGGAGCCGTCGCAAATTCTGGAAGAAACAAGGGACAGCATCGGATGGTAGTTGATGCACCTGCTTGACGATAGGAGAAGCAACGGAGAAGTTGTGTCGACCATTGTTACTTTTTGGGGTGGGGGTTGTGGTGGTGAGGGCTGTGGGAGTCAGTGAGGACAGGAAGCGGTCGCTGAAGCTGACAGAAACAAAGTGCCCGGTTTTATAACACGGTTTAGGAGCACATCAGGAATAACCTTCTTAATTCCTTATGATTAAAGCAGTACAGTATTTGTGTACTGTCGTCGGAAAAGATGTAGGGTTCGTAACATTTTGAATGTTCATTTAAAAATCAATCCATCATTTAATCGTAACATTTCGGGTCATTCAAAAGGATTTTCATTAAACATTTTATTTCATTCATTTGGCATTCAAAAACCATATCCTGATGCTTCAACGCTAATCCTACACTTCCGTGAGATAGAATAAGCGGGATGGCAATTGTCAGTTGTCAGGAAAAATCCATTTTCAATTGTCAGGGAAAATTATTTTTGAAGTATATACAATAATAAATTACTGCAATTTAGTAGTGGAAGGAAAAGGAGATAGGATCGAAAATTCTGCTAGAATTGTTTCCGAAATTTTGTTTATCTATAATAATATATTATTATAAACAAAATTTTGTTTGTCTATAACATCAAAAATAATACAATATTGTATTCTTGACAATAGTAGCTTATATGCGCATCTTGCACTCTTGTGAGACTCCCTGACGTGAAAGGGTCTGCCACACAGCCGTCACGGTCGGCTGCCCGACGTGAGCCCGTCTTATTAGACTGCAACATCCTCGGTAGGCAAACAGCAGGCGGCCTCCCACGCGCTGCAGAAGACAGTTGGGCAAAGACAGCACGCAGATCGTGAAAGTTTCCCGAGAACTCGTCGGGGAATCGCCAAAATTTTCTTCGTTCCAACGCGTCTCCTCAAGTAGTGTTTTTGTAACTCGTTCTGGCTAGCAGGACATGTCAAATGAGGGGGGACGATATTAGAATACCGATGAAGTTCACTTTTAAGTATACTGAAATAAGCGTCATAATCTAGCCTTGATTTTGTTTGTATGCGAATTAGACTTACTGTCAAAACCATGCATTTAATCTCGTGCTTTCCGTCATGAACATTTGGCGCATTTGGAGGCAGTAATTCAATTACTATAAGAGGCATTAAGTTTATTATACTCGAGAAAGTCACGAAAATGTATATTTTCTTCAAATACTCAGTTTGCGATACCAGGAACTTACGAGTGAACTCAGCATGTTCTCAAAAGATTATCTCAGGTCGCTGGTTGGCGGGAGAAAGTTGGTGTCGCTGTTGCTCGCTACCCGTGTTGTGTTGTTGGCAAATCAGTCAGCAGAAGAAAGTGCTAAAAACAAGCGACTATCTTGGTACGACACAGCAACTAGCCCCTCTCAGCTGCAATGAAATATTAAATTGAGGTGGATTATCTACCGCGTTTTCACGCCGTTTGCTTTCTCCGGTAGCTCACACAAACACACACACATGCATACATACACACATTCACAGATACATACATATACACATTCACACATACATATACACGTACACACACAAATACACAACACATACATACGAGTACGCACATGTTCGTACACACACATGTATAATTTCACACAAACAATATTGTAGTATTGCCAACGTTGCGAGGCAGCGGAAACATTGCCAAAGACACGTTATATCAGACATTAAATAAATTGAACATGAATAGCAACAACCAAACAATTTCAGACCAGCTGTTGCAAACCTCTGCAAACGCTGACAAAAGTTTGAGCTATTTGTGTACAAAAGATTACCGAAAGGATAATTTAGTATCCCGAAACCCTGTTCCGTTGATCGTTTTCAACTTTTTTCTCAGTGCTTTCTAGATTAGTGTTTGACCAAACGTTGTTCACCCATTCATTCGCCCATCTCTCAAGGGTAGTTTGGATAGTCTCTTCAAATTTAAAATCTCCAGTGTCCTCAACAGGTGTCAGAACTTAGCATTTATAGTTAACTTCTACATTAACTTTTGTAGGATAGAGTATGTTGTAACAGTACTTTCACTCTTTCCAACCCCGATGCCACACCCAATACAGAAGTGATCGTTTGGAAATGCCATTCTGTAAGGATTTGATTTGCAAGGACTAAAGGAAAGGATTCAGTTCGGTTAGTTCATTCTGTGGATCTCAACGGAACATAACATGGAATTACATTTTTATTGAACTCAAAACATGCGTGAAATAATATTTAAAGGGGTTACAGCACACTACTTTACCATATTATTTGTAACGGTTAGATAATACATAAGTACTATTCAACAAATAAACATTATTAACCTGAAAATGCCAAACATTCAGAAAGTACCTTAGTATGTTGCTGACACCTTCCTAAGCTAGTAAAATATTATTAGTATCAGTGTTTGACTGGTTTAGGATTCGTAAATTTCTCTAAATTACACAAAATTAGTTCGTTGTTGAGAAAGTGTAGCTTTGCTGTCAGCAAGAAAGGCCAATTTTTGAAGTATTAGTTTTGGAGTCTTACTGTTAGCCCCTCCAAAATTGTTTAGTTCGCCTAAAATATGGGTAATCCGTAACGACCACAAATATTGTACTGAAATCAGCTTTATGAGGGTTGGTCAGTAGGAGCAAAAAGTTCTTTAACAGTTGTTTGACAACGTTTCGGAAAATGTATTTTCATCATCGGGGCTTGCAACGACTGGAAGAGTAATCAGACAAACAAATAAACAGCTACATTTTCTTGAAGGTGGGAAACCTCAGGGGATGTGAGGAACATATAGATACACCTTCAGCACACAAACACATACCATGTGGTGGATCGAGGAGGGGGGGCATTATATAGAACAATTGTTTTAAATATTTATTTATATTAAAATTATATCATTATTTAAAAATATACTGTTGTACAGTACCATAAATACACTACAAAAATAATATACAATATAATAAATGTTTATGTCGGCCCCGTGACCGAAATCACTAAGGCAGGAGTGTCGTTAAGATGTCGGACCAAAAAGTCGCGGGTTCGAGTCCCGCCTCGGACATGAGTGTATGTATGTGTGTCGTCCTTTCACCCCTCATTATCATCGTTATTCCATCTTCCCCCACCATCATCATTCAACAACAAACCTGGGGGATAAAAATGGGATCTAGCATTATGCTGATCCAACCTGAGTTACACACTCCTATATCTCCGGGCCTCGGAAGATGACGTGTAGCCTGGTCATAGATGGTCTATACGCAAATAAAAATAATAATAATAATAATAATAATAATAATAATAATAATAATAATAATAATAATAATAATAATAATAATGTATATTATTTAACAAAAATCTATCACGGCCCCTTCCAATTTGGTCGGCTGGATCAGGTCCTGATGATTACTGCGTCTCAAATACGTAGAAGGAACGAGGGATTGTGTCTGTCCCGACGCCGAGCGGCTGCGGTGCAGGACAAATGCACAGGTGAGCGGCGAGCGGAGCGTGGCGCTGGGCGTGGGGCCGGAGGAGGGGGGGGAGTAGGCGGACGAAGCAGCTTCCGTCGCCGGCCACCCGCCAAGGCCACGCACCGGAATCACGGAGGACGCGCTCGGCGCTCTCTCCCCCCCGTCGCCTTCGGGCGTATGAGCTGCTCCTGTTCGCTCTTCATTGTTCCTTTTTTCTCGTTTTTCTTCTCTCTCTGGCGGCGACGCCATGGTGTGATTGGTTGTTGTTATTTTATAGATTTCAAGAATTTACTCCAGTTCTGGGTGGACGACGACGCGGCGTCAGAACGGGAGAGGGTGCGAGTATTATTTTTTTTAAATATGAAAGTGAATATAGTAAACTTACGTCCGTAATGGCTGTATGGGAGGTGTGCAGTTAAAAGGTCACGGCGAGGTGCCTTACGCCGCACCATAGCGCTCTTGTGATTTTTCGTAACACTCCGTCAATCGCGCCGCCAAACAGAAGTTTATTTTTAATCAAGAAAGGAATGTTAACTTTACACGAATAACAACAATGATTCTATTACTCTAACGATATCTGAGAAGGGTATCGATAAACTCCGTAACTCTGTTATGTCATGCTCTGCCCTGTTTTGTCATACTCTGAAGTAAATTCGTTGTGCCTGTTTCCAATCCAATATGAATCCAATATGGATCCGATATGAATCAAATATGGACCTAATATGAATCCAAGTGGAATCCAATATGCGAGTACTGGAGTATGGAACGGTGTTCTTGCACACTGTATCAAAATTGTATTTTTTCCATAATAAGAGAGAGTTTAATATTTCAAATGTTGTGTTTAAGCGTTTCTCTTCATTCTGTGCAAAAACGTAAATATTAGATGTAGAAAACAAAATAACGCGGGCGGTGGACGTAGTCTAATGCGCGAGTACTCGTGCTACGAATGACCGAGCGAGTGACGGAAGTATCATAAAAGCTTCAAATATAGTTTTTAATTATTTATATTTATTTCCATGTTGTATTCAATTATAATCTAAGCACAGATAAATAAGATAAGTCTATTAATGATTCTAGTAAAAAAGAAAACTTCGTAATGCGTGCGTTGGACGGAATCAAACGCTCGAGTACTGCTGGTTTCGAATGATCGTGTGTGTGAAGGCATGTTAAGAATTCATTTTCAATCACTTGTATTTTGTTTAGGATGGTTTTGTCAGCAGTGCCCCAGATGGGACATGCATATAGTAGTGCCGGCCAGATAATTGCGTGTAGAGTAACACAGTGCATGTAATGCAGTGCATATTAAATGAAATCGCCTGACTGTTATTTCGCTAAAGGTCGGAATTGAATTAGTTTAGTTTTGACTTGTCGAGTTTTTACCTCTCTAGATCTTTTACTCTGTTTAGCCACGCTCTTAATCTTACAAATGACAGTTCTGGACATGACCTGACTACTATTTTGAGTCTTACACCTTCTATCAAACCGTTCCTTACAAATTCAGATCAATACGGAACATTGAATATTTTAGCAATAATAATATCTTTATTCTTATACATTTTTAGTATTAAACAGTAATTGTACAACAGCTCATACTTTCTCGCATTATTTCTCAATTTGAAATTTCCAAAAATTCTTGGTTTTATTCTTAAGAAATGAAATAACCACTTTTTGACGTTTCCCTTAATTCCATATTTATACATTTTCTCAGTAAGTATTGTCCTGTCAATAGTTTCGAATGCCCTCTTGAGATCCAAGAAGAAAACTCCTGCTTTCTTTCCTGCTTGAATATTAATTTTCCAATTGTCTAAAGCCGCTTGATTTGCTGTTTCACTTGACTTTTTTTCCAAAAGCCTGATTGGTCATTTCCTGGAATTTTATTTGTTTCTACATACTCGTTCCATTGCTTTTTTACTCTTCGAATATTTTTTTCATGTATGGGTAGCTTATTTATTGGCCTAAATTCAGTTGCTTTCTTTGAATTAGTGACTTTTGCAATTGCTATTGCAGTGGAAGTTCTCCATGACGCCGCCAAAACCCCTTTTTCGAGGAATTATTTATTATGAATTTATAAATGTGTAAGTCACTGTGTTAAAATAACATTAACAATTCAATTTTATTTCTTATTAACACGTTAAATGACAAAATAATTATGTTAAATATTTTCCGTACGACAATACCGAAGAGAATTCGTATGGAGTACTAAAGAAAAGAAACAAGTTTAATGTAATATCGTAATAGTTTAAAATCAATGTGTTCTCTTAGTGATGCTTAGTTTTATTTGACACATGTACCGTAATATTGAAAGCAGCAATGCGGATGCTGGCGACCGTGAGAGCCGGGGCGAGCCGAGGTGAGGCAAGTCGAGGGCGGTGCACAAACCACCTGGTGACGTCACCGCGTCCCATCCGCTTTCGGGCCAAGCCGGTCCTTTGCAGTTGCAACCGTTTGCACTGTAGGAAGCAGTGAGCTAAATGAATTTTCATTGATTCTTGGTCAGCAATGATTGAATTTCATGCGTGTAATGAGCTATTGTAGTATTATGAAACTAATCAAATTCGTGGATGGATTGGCGTTAGCTTATCATTTGAATGGGAAAGCAAAATTCAGAAATGATTTCTTTCTAGTTAACGGCGTATGTCTTTGTATTCCAGGAAGACCAAATAAGATTTATGTGCACCACTGAATCTCAGGTTCTTAAGAACAAATGTTCAAAATTGAACGAAGTTCAAAATTGTGTAACTTTCAACATTATTAAATGGAGCTGTGGGCATGACTAGCAACGTTTTAATGTCTCTACATGGAGGATCAGCAGTTTTATCATAATTGGTGAATGAGGAGTTTATTGGTATATCCACGAGTTACGAAGTGGAGTAGATTTACACCGTACAGCCCTGATTTAGCCTCCAGTGATTTTCGTCTGTTGGGGCCCCTAAAAAATCATTTGGGTAGCTATCATTTTGATACAGATGATGCCGTAATCTATGAGGTTACACGTTGGCTGCGACAGCAACCAAAGACTTCTTTGCTGCTGGCTTTCAAGGGCTTGTAATGAGATGGGATAAAAGCTTGAATGTACAGGGTGATTATGTGGAAAAGTGAAATAAATGTCAGAAAGTTACTTTGATTATTTTTTGCCTCAATTCCGTTTCGCGACTTATTTATTGACTTGCCCTCGTAATATACATTCTTATCAACGAGAAACATTCTAAAACAAATCTCAACGTTACAATACGTAAGTAAATAAATATCTAATTAATTAAACAATGAATAAAACGCAATTGCCATTAGCCCAGTCGTTCAGAATGTGTGACATATTTCCATTGTGTGTGATGAAAGTTCAAAATTAATTTCACAGCAGAAGTACTGAATCTGTTTTCAAACGTTTTCCCTATTGTTGTTTTTTCACGATTTTTGGGGGGATGGTATTGCTTATTTTCTCAACTTTTTTGTTCCTGAAGTTTCATTAGAATTTTTCATATTAGTTTAATACTTGTATAATTTGTTTTTACAGAGTGTGGTAAATATAGTTGACCACTCTTAGTGAAAGAAAAATAGATGGACGTAACATTCATTACATTGAAGCGATAATATTTTGCTGGTAGACAGCTGGGTTTGGTTGGATTTTGAGTGAATTCTTTATTAACATTGTTCTTATAGCTTTTGAGTGAAATAGTCCATATAATTGCTAATTAATATAAGAAAACAATTCATGGTTTCCATAAGTTGGCTAAGTAATTTGATTATCAGCTTATGATTGGCAGAAAAATCATCAAACTAATAACTATAAATAATACGCGAAATAAATAGATTTCAGCGCTTAAACATTTAAGATTTGAAAGATTTTGTGGTACAAGTTTGATAAGACTAACTTTATTTAAAGTTTAGTGTAGGGTGTGACTTGATGTTACAGTTTCTATTATAAATGTACGCATAATAACAGAGACGTGTCTGCGGTATGGCAGACATGGCACGTACCATTACGCCGCTCACAAGGAGCGCTATCTAGGGCTTACCCGCTTAAACAAATAACAACCCTAATTTGAAGTATTCTGACAGGGGCGCAAATTCTATTCTTGTCATGGGCACCTGAATACCTAGATAGGCTTCTGCATAATAAATAAATGTAAAAGATATTTTAAACAAGGGGGTAAAGACTTGCGTGCGTGCCATTGAATGTTGCTTGTCGTAGCAATTCCAATCTGATTCTTTCGATGGGAAACGCGAGCGATTGGGCGCGTCCGCGGCGAGGGCTTCGCCAGAGGAGGTCGCGCGAACTGCTTTCTCGAGGCTCAATTTTCGCGAACCGCAACAAGTCCTCCCACCCTCCTCCGAAGGCGGCGATGCAATCGCGATTAACGCTGCTCCTTCGAACCACATTTCCTCTACTCGTGCTCATTCTTACACAAAACGGGCTTGGCCTCTTCGTGGCTCGCAGCCGCGGCTTGAAGATTTACTTGATACTCCGCGTTCACTGTGTCATGTCAACCACACTCACTTCGTGTGACAAAGAAGAAAGTTAATTGCAGAAATACACGATTTCGATGTGCATTTATAATCGCATAAAAGGATACTTTCTGATGAATTTGAAAGGGGTTTGTCTTTTAAGGTGAACTTTAAAGATGACAAGACGATTATGAAACTGGGACAGGTGGCTCAGGGCATCAACTGATGTTACTGCTCTGCTTCTGGCCAGGAGGTTCGAGTCCCGACGGTGGCAGGATTTTCGACACCAGCTAGGTCGAGTTCTTCTGCTGTCTGGAGGACAACTCTATCGGCTGGCTGCTCGGACCGGTACTAGTTTTCCGTGGTTTCTCCGATCAGCAACAGGTGACTGCGAGAGCAGTACCTTCACAAAAGGGCCACAGACCGCGCGCGATCCATCTTTCCTCTTGTCGTAGCTTCACCCCTTTCTTACACACTCTTACACATACGAGCAAAATTATGACTAGTGGGCGAATTTTGATGACCTAAAACACTGCCAAAAATGATCAACTAAATGCTCTTAAAATGTTTGTAAAATGCCTTAAAATCCTTATTATTCGCATACACTTCGCAATTACGCATACACTAAAGAAAACTGACGTAAAAAATTGATCAAAATCACTTCAGAAGAACAACTCAAGGTGTTGAATATGTTACTGATGTAATCGAGGCTTCTTCCTTTTGTTCAAGTGAATTCAGCTTGCAAACTTTGGACTTGGACTGTTCTTTGCCAGTATATCTCTGCCTTTTTTATTTAAGGTCCCATCAGCATATAGGCCATTAGAGACCTCTATTGGGTTTAACTGTAATGGTAACTGTGAAGATGATATGATAGGGGGTGAATGACGATGAAAGGACGAACTCAAATACTACCATGCCCGAGGCGGGACTCGAACCCACGACCCTTCGGTCCGACGTCGCTACGACACTACTGTCTTAGCGATTCGGCCGATCGCAGGTGGCCAAGATCGTTAAGGTAGTAGTGGCGTAGCGATCTCGGCCACCAGAGATCGGTTATCTCTGCCTTTATTTATCGCGAAATTGGTCCAACTGACAATGGCGCCGATAGGCGTCACAGGAACCTTAGATTACACAGTTCTAACAACGGCTGACATTACAATGTATGTGCGAAGTAATCGAATAGGCTACTCAGTAATTCTGTGGTGAACATTTTTTGCATCTCGTAAATATTGTCTGAAGCAAGTACCATTAAAATGATATAAAAACCAATGAAACCAGCAAGAAATTTATTAAAAATTACCCAAAGAGTTAAAAAATGACTTATTAGTCGAAATCGACGAAATATGAAAAAAAAGACATAAAAATGGGTCATTTTGTGTCGTCACAACAAAACGAATTTCTACACTAAACGACATTGTTGTAAAGTGAAAAGAAAAAAATGACATTTCATTTAAATCCGCCCTCTAATTATCACATCGTGAGACCAGTTGGGAGCTAAGAGCTTGTCCCGTCTGGGGCCTCGCTGGTGGGAGATAGCTGTTTGGGGAAAACCCGCTAACGACGGTAGGTTAGCGCCAGATCTCGCTATTCAGCAGATCACAGTCATCTCTCGAGGAACAACATAAACTGCACTCACGGGACTAATGACCCTGTCGGTTGGAGAGATTATTCTTCTATCTGCATTCTTTAATAAAAAACAGCTAAGATTCATTTCAATTCAATTTATAAATATATTATCTGACATTTCAGAAATGGTAGAAATATGTTGTTTATTTTATTAGCTGATCCGTGTGAAACCTGAACTGTGATTTAAGAGTATTTTTAGTCTGATAATGATTCGAGAGAAACCATTGTACAGTTGCTAAACTGTGAGATTAAATGTGTACAGAAAATCAAATAGTCCATTTAATTTTAACGAGAAAGATTTTCCCGGTCTTTTTATTCAGTTTAATTTTATATAGATGTCGGATTTTTTCACTTTTCTGACAACCCGTACCATGGAAGTGGGACAAACAGACCTAAATTACAAAAAAAAATAAACGAAAAGTTCCAAAATATATTTTTTGGCAGAATAGCACTTAAGAAACATAATTCGGATTCCACTGTCTTTCCATCTGATCCCCAACTGTCCCTCTCTTTTCTCCCAACAGATTCCTGCGAGGCTTCCCCAAACTCGGGTCACCAGAGAACTCACCACGTCCACAAAACTAGAGACCCATTGGGGAACAAAACCAGGTTTTACGGGTCTAGGACGCATCGTTTCCGGGTATGCGCAATTATAACGCGAGTTGCAGTAATCTTTTTTTATGTCATAACTCGCAAACATCTACTATTTATTTTGCGTGAAATATGTTAAATGCAGGGATGGGTTGTATTCTCTATTCAGCAGTAGCACACTTACAGGGTTTTGTGTGCATTGTTTCTTACACATTGCAACGAACAGTTATCTCTTATGTACGTGTGGAGACAATTGAAAATGGCGGACGCGCAGCAGGGCAGTGCGCGTTTTTGAGACTCACCTGCTCTAAGAAGCAGCCACCGTAAGGAAGGGTGGCGTGACGTCTTTCCTACAGTACCGGCAGCATATAAGCAACTCTGACAGTTCTGTCACCACGTGCTGTGATACGTCACACGCCCCGCTCTGAAGCAGTAAGGTTGCGAGGTTTTGTTTACTTTCTCACAGCCTGCGTTCAGAGTTGCCGCTCATCTGACTCACGCGAAGTCGCGGAGGCGCTAAGGTTCGTCTGTGGCAAAGGTTATGAACAGGATATCAAAACCTGTTTGTGACATTTCATTTCTCTGTCATGTAGGTGGTGGCTTATGCGTAGTAATGTGTGACAACAGCGCATAGAATTGTCAGAGTCGTTAAGACCATGCTGGTACTGTAGCATAAGAGTGGTTGCCAGCACCAGGAGGCGGTAGTGGGTAATCCGATTCAGGAAGATGGCTACCTGATTGCGGAAGTGGTTAGAGTTCGTGCCTGGAGTAAAGTTATGTGCTGCTTACGTAAGAATGCCCGGTTTTGTTTAGTCTGTTGAAGAGTAGTGAGCTGCGCTGTAATTAGGCGGTACGAAGACGGTGCTGCAATGTTTTCTACAATGTGATTGTTGTGCTGGCTTGTAATGGTGTAAATTGATCTGGGTGATAGTAAACTAATGCTCAATAAACCGTTGTTAATATTGGTGTACCTGTTTTACTGTTTACTTCATCCACTATTAAGGTATTACAAGTAAAGAGCAACATCGCTTCGTGCCCAAACGCCTGCCCTCACCTGCGTTGGGCTGAGGCTTCATGTTTGCGCTGGCCCCGCGAACGCTGCGCCAGGGCACCCCAGAAGCCAGGCCTCTTGAGCATTCTTGATTCATTGATTGTTAGTGATTCCGGACGCGTCAGCTAGGGGGAGATGTCTCTCTCTCTCTCTCTCTCTCTATATATATATATATAAAAAACACCTCATTGGTCCCGTAAGTGTAGTGTAGGTTTTCCATCTGGAGGTGGCGGTGATCTCCCCACGCTGGCTGGCAAGATCCGGCGCCGACCTACCGACGACTAGCGGGGTTTTCCCCCATCAAGCATCTCCCACAAGCGAGGCACTGCCCCATTCGGGACAAACTCTAAGCCCCCGACCGGTATGCGTGGTACTGTAGTGCATGTTAGTGTAATTGTGTATGTAAGGGGTGAGGATAAGACAAGGAAGAAGAAAGAAAGATCACGCGCGCTCCGTGGACCGTTTGTTAGGGTACTGCTCCGGCATTTCGCTTGGTGTCGATCGCATAAATCAAGGACAACTACCGATCAGAGCAGGCGGCCGCTATAATTCTCTATCAGACAGCGAGTGACCTAAACCTAGCGGGCAAGCTAGTGTCGAAAATCCTGCCGCCGCCGGGATTCGATCCTAGGACCTCCAGGTCAGAGGGGCTGTAGTGACATCAGTTGATGCACTGAGACACCTCTCCTAGTTTGAGCATTCCTGGTGTGGGAAGGAAACAGGGACGCCCAGAGATAATCAGGGGCCTGGGGCAGTTGAACCACGGGGGCTCCTCATATTGAACAAAACTTTCCCTCCTCCTCCAATTCATAAACAGAATTCATTTTTCCATGCATCGCAAATAAGTTATAGCGTTAAGTTTCCATTCGAGAATAATACATTTTTTATTTCTCTTGAATGAAAAAAATTAGGGGCTCAAAATAAAGTTGGGGACTGGGGCAAGATGCCCCACCTGCCCATCCCTTCTTGTCGCTCCTGGGTAGGAATGGCAAAAAATCCATGTTTTTAAAACATGTTACACTTTTCAATGATTTCGTACGTGGTAATATCTTTAAACTGCATTTTGAATCTTAGTTGTAAAGAATGTTGATAGGAAATTGAAGGTGACAGAGTGCTTTAAGGCAGACAACACTTTAAACTAATATATTTACGTATTATGTCTATTAGATACAGGACGTTTTACTTTGATGATTTATGAATGAAAGTGAATAAATCGAATAAAAACAAAACAAGTTGTCCTTTATTTTTTATTTCCTTCTTTACGTTCATAAACATTATTATTTACACATTACTTGTACGTGAACAAGCAGTAAAATATACCGGTATTTCATTTCAGTACTGTAATTCAAAAAGGAAACAGAATGGACAACTACTATGTGTTTTATCTTATTGAAAACATCGATGTTTTTATCGACATCGAAAACTTTTGGTAATGTATCGGAATTACTATGTATCGATCTTTTCATAAAATTTACTATCACTAGCCGTGGGCAGTAGAGTTGTTCATAGGCAGACTCACGAGGACGTACGTATCTCATTTCAACTAGAGTCTCTAGATACAGAGAGTAGCGCATTCCATTGTTCCACCGACCCCGCCATTTTATATCCAGTTGTCGGGAGAACTGGAAATGTGTGATTTTCTGTATGTTGAGAAGAATGAATCTACCCCAAACAAAAATTAATATTCTTGCAAATTTCCATAATGTCTCCATTGTTATCATTTCTGTTGAACTTCTGAATTCTGCTTGATGAGGCTATCGGGTGAGAGGATATTCAATGGCGGTGGTTGCACTACTCTCTGTATCTAGGGGCTCTAATTTCAACTGGATTTATTTTATTTCGATTGTTGGCGGACAGTCTCCAGGTTTCACCCGGATGAGGTCCGCGGGATAGAACCGTCACTTTATAACTTGATCATAGTTTCCTTTCTTCTCGTGTTGGAGCGCGCTCTGCCGGGAGCAGTTGCGGCGTCGGCCGCGCGCCGGTGGTCAGGTCGCGCCCCACTTGCGGTTCCCTCGACTCGCTCCGTTGTGCTCCTTCCCGCGGCCAAGGCATTATTTAAACGTCACATTCCTTAACATTGTATAACCATTATTTACGTGATTTATTTACGGGTAATTTCATGCAAAACCGATCAGGCGTAATATAACCCATGTTCCGATATCTGAGCAAATTATTTTTACTCAGTGACTTATAAATATGAACAAAAGACTTGATGAAAAGCAGTTTAGAGAAAAATCTTGTAATTATTAAAAAAATCGATATGGAGTTGTTGACAGACACTAGATTTCGGGAGTTCCCGATGCTAAAAAGGGTTCTCTGTTTTCACAATAGTAGGTCGCAGAATTCGAAGACGTCGCGATGGGATACCGTCCGCCTGCACGCTCGCTCCGCTCGAAGGGAGCAAAAACGTTAGTCTCTACAGGAATTTGACCCATAAATGAATACGATGGATAATTTCAATGAAAATGCTTATTGAATGAATTCCAAGTGCTAATACTATACTATGAGTTTAATTTTTGCGTTTCCCTAGTAAAAAAAATAATCAACTGGCTTTTATTCTATGAAAGTTAATTAGCATCAAGTAAGATTCTTCATTAATAAGTTGTCTGTTATTGAATTTTGAGTGTTAGGAAATGAGAGCTTTAAAACACTTTACTCTACGAGCTTTTGTGACGATGTATATGTAACTGTTATAAAGCTCTTTGCCAATACTTTCCTGGCTTTAATAGTTTTGTTTGCATTTTTGTTGCATTAAACCTTTCCAATATTTAAATTAAATGCGTCCTTTAATTCCATCTCCACGTTTTTTTGCAATCTTTTTCGGAATTCTAACACTAAATTGGTTATGTAAATAATGCTAACTAATAATATTGCTGTCTATTCGAGGAAGTGTGAAACATTGTTTTTATGTAGATGATTTGCCTAAATTACCCTTTCATAATCACCGTGATGAAAGGACAAACGAAAAGAATAGGATAGATCTCTGACCTACTAATACCCAGAGTGAGTAGCCGAATCAGATACTCGGTGCAAGTTTCTCAGGATCCTTTGTTAGTTCAAATTAATGTGTTCCATCACGTGTTCAGTTTTTCTTTAGGATCATGGTAGAAACCTCGTTGCATTGTTAACAAGACAATGATGCAAGAACAGGTTGCAATGCCTGTCTCATGTTCCTCAATCGATAATGTTTAGACGGTACGAAAGTAAAAAAAAAAAAACCGCTTGCATCGCTCTCCCGGTTCGTAATGACGCGGACGTCTCGCTCGGGAAAGGAGCGGCGCGCGGCCGCGAAGGCTTCTTGCGAGTGGCTTGTCCAAAGGCGAATGCAGGTGCGCTGGCAGCAGCAGCGGCTCGGTGCTTTACGCGCCGCGTCAAAAAGCGGTTCTGCTGCCCGGTCGGCGAGCCGGGGGGGGGGAGTGGAGGGGGAGGGGCGGTCGCTGCGCTTTTGTCGCTGCCTGCGCCCGAGACTCCCTGACGACAAAAGCCTGCAGCTGTACATGAAGAGAAACCAATTATCCAAATTCGTTCCAATTGCTCTCAAAAACAATTCGCGATTGAACGGAAAACGGTTCAGATTTCAAGTGCCAATTGACAAGTAAATATTGACCACGATGTGACCATTTTGATTTTCTGTATATTATTAGTTAACACAGGTATACTTTTATTTAATATTAAACTATCAATTTATTGTAATTTTATCACGAATTTGTTTTATTGTGCCGTGCTTACAAGTAAGCGCGCCTGGCCTTATTCCTGGCAGCCGCAGCGTCAGCGTTATCTAATTGAAATATAGATAGAATTGTCGTTTGATTAGTTGGGAGCGGTTGTCCAATGGATTCTATTTTCGAATATTGAGTCGTGACGAAGTTCTCGATTGGATAAGCAACCTACCTGATCAAACATGGAAAGCGCTTGTTTTATTGTGACAATAGGTGAAGTTGGCTCCTTCCTTTTTACAGGACATGTGTGATGGGCTCGGAAGCTACGCTTACCCACGTAGTATACGTATATAAAATGTACATAGTACATAGTACATAGTACATATTATGTACTTTGACCAATATACCTCATGAGTCATATGAGTCCGGGAGAGATGTTCCAGCGCTTCAACTGATGTCAGTGCATTGCCTCTGTCGGAGAGATCCTGGGGGTTCAAATCCCGACAGTGGTAGGATTTTCGACACTAGCTACATAGGTGGGTCGAGTTCTGTCGCTTCTGGAAGATATTTCTCGCGGCCGGCTGCTCCGAGTTTTTCACGTCTCCAATCAATATCAAGCGAATGCCGCAGCAAACGGGCCAACCGAGCAAACTTTCCTTCATACCTCTTCCTTGCTCTACTCTCACCCCTTACTTACACACACTTATGTACCACACTGTACACACACTTACATGTGCTACACTACCACCCACACCGGGCAACCGGTCGAGAGCTTAGAGCTTGTCCCGGCTGGGGCGGTGCCTCGCTGGTGGGAGATACCTGGTTGGGGAAATCTTAAAAGCCGATATTAGGTCGGTGCTGGATCTCGCCAACCAGCCGGGCAAGATCACTGCCACCTCCCGAGCATAAAACACTCACTACATTTGCGGGACTAATGACCTTAGCAGGTGACGCACCCCGAATCACTAGTAATGAATCAGTCGAGTCACATGGCCACAATGAAATGGTCGGAGAGTCTGATTACACTGTGAATGCAGCAGGATGAAACGATCTCAGCCGCAATGGACGACGTTGGAAGACCTCCAATAGTCTTGTCTAAAAGCAAAGGAAGAAGACAGAAATGGAAGTGGAATGAAGACAGAAATACTACAAACAAATACAGATCATTGTGCTTTTATAAAATTAATTCATTTTATTCTCTCAAGGAGTCGTATATTCTGTTGCACTACTAACTTAATAATTAAAATATTACTAACTAATGTATTACTAATATGTTACTAATATATTACTAATATATAACTAATACATTACTATTAACTTTCGAAAACCTAATGCACTAACATTTTTCTTTATTTCTTAAATCGCACAAATTTTCGTCTTAATTCGGATAGATTTAATCTGAACAAATTTCAATTCAATTGTTTTTCTATTTATTTCAATCGTTAAAATTACATATATTTTTACTCCCTGGTTCAACATGAATTAAACCTACGCTAAGCCGTTGATATTATGAAAGATTATCTACTAATGCAAGTCCTTCATAGCCCATGTATTGGATCTTTTCCCTCACTTCAGAATGTCATAAATTATCTTGTTCATTGTGTTATAAATTATCTTCAATTCTTGTTATATTACTTCAAAGTGAAGAATTGCGTAGGTATCAACCACAAATATATTACAATATACATTTTAATAAAAACACAGCCATACACGTGTTTTAGGACTATACTTTATTCCATCTTCATGGGCTCTACAAAGATGTAAATGAACAAAATACATAATTAGCATAAGAGCAAAAACAGAAATACAAACACCCTGTAATATAAAAACACTGTATAGAAACATTGCAAAAATTGTATAAAAATAGAATATATTCCAAAGTATTATGAATTAAAGCACGAAGCTCTTAAGTCGGCGCATGATAGCATGTCGTAAATACTGTTACAGACTGTAGGAAAGTTGTTGAGGGAGGAAAAGGAAGAGTGGGAAAAGCTAGTCAATAAATAATTTTAATATGGCGCTGCCCTTTATTTGATACTGTTCATTGAGACTTATTAAATGAAGGGTTTTAAATATTTTTAAAATTTTCAAATTCTGTCAATCCTGTATTAATATCACTACATACCACAATTTATCTGCTACCACCACGGAAGTGATCTTGAAGTAAGATTTCTTCCCTCAGAAAGTGAAAATAGACCATTTTGGATGCGGCAACTTCGTGTTCGGCCCCACTGCCGCCGCAGCCACAGCCGCAACCCCCACCCCAGCCGAGTTGTGGAGGCCGGCGACTCACCGCCAACGAGGACGGAACTATCAGCCCATCGCGCCGGCATCTCGCCGCAAACCGGGTCCAGGACTTGGGAACGGGGTACGGAGCAGCAACCTGTTTTGTTTGCGGGGGCCGAGATAAAGATGGATCGTGCGTCAATATTAGCGGCGTCGGTCTGTGCGTCTGTGCACGCAGTTGGTGCTTCCGCTCGCACCGGCTGTGAGCAGCACTTGCGCTCTCACCGTTCAAATCCCGAAGCTCTTGCACCGTAGAACCCCGGTATTCCGAACTAATTGGTGTGTGGTCTGTTCGGATTAGGAAATGTTCGGATTATCTGAAAAATGTACCGTACATATACAAATCATCTATAGGATTACCAGATAGAATCCAACGTAGTGTGCGATGTGAAAAAATGGCAACGTAGCGTAGCGACATGAGGAAGTGGCAATGCTGCGAACGACGGAGTAAAGTACGTTAATAACCGATCGCATGCGGTAGTAGTTGCTACATTATTTAGAACAGTTAAAGCACAGTTTTCATTGCTGCTGTTAACGGGTATTCTACGTACGGTACTCAGAATTGGGTTGACTTACGCACAGTATCCAAACTTTTTCATTCATAAATTAAATTCATACAAATCAAGTGTTTTTAGTTTATTTTTTCTCCAATCCGAATTTTTTCGTATTGTCCGAAATTTCGAATTTGCAGGATTGAATTAGCGGGGTTCTACCGTATAAAACCTCTAAAATTTCCAAAATTACTTAAGTTTAAAGTTGTTGCACATGTTTTTCCTGAAATAATGTGGTGAGGCGACTGAATGCCTAACCACCACGGCTGTATAATGCATAACGACGTTGATTGCTGAAACCTACTTGCTGAAGTAAAAATCCCTGCCGCATAAATATTTTTGTGAGTTTGAATCACTCGCAGAGGTATGTGTATGGCTAATGAGTATATCCCCAAGTGAAGACCTCTGTCACTAGCCGCCATGAAAACTTTTGAGTTTTTGAGAAACTTTATTAAAAATATGAAGAAATTGTTCTCAAAAATACAATGATGTATAAAATATGCATGTAATTTATATATTCATGAAGTGAGAGATATATAAAAGTAGTGGTTCTACAACTGTAAGTATTTATTTGCATTCGGACGGACGAACGGACGGACGGACGAACGAACGAACGAACGAACGGACTATTGAACAGATTTCAATAAGAAGAAATATTCCTATTAAAAGATGTTTTTTTTTTAAATTTAGGAACATTCAAATAATTAAACAAAAATCGTACTTACCTACTTTTTATACTCCTTCTTTGCTGTTTACGATAAAATTTTATTCTAAAATTTCGAGCCGTTTTTCAGAAATATTTGAAAATGTATTCAAGGTATTGTATTTGTAAGGTAACGTAAAGTACCCCTGTAAATTAAAACTAGCTGTGAATCGGCGTTGCCTGGTTATTTGTTTCTCACAATAATCTCTAAAAGCAGCCTCGACCGTCCCGCATGCTGCGCCTGTCTCTCCCGCACGTGCTATCCGGGCTGCCATGGCCGTCGCGATTACAACTCCGGCACTCGCCCATCCAGCCCCTTCCGCTCTTTCTGTTTCACCCTCTCTTCACGCTTCTTCCGTCTCTCCCGCACGCCCTTTCTGGCATGTCATGGCCTGAGAATAGATTAGACTAGACTAAACATGTGATGGCCATACACTAGACATCTTTACTCTATGTCATGGCTATCCTGCCAACATCTCTCTCCCTGCCAATCGAGCCCCTTCCGCCATCCGTTCCTCCCGATCATTAAGCTTCGTCCTTCTCTCTCGCATCCCCTATCAGGCACACCACGGTCGTCCTGCTAGCACCTCCCGCCCCACCGATCCAGCCCCTTCCGTTCTCTGTTCCTCCCGCTCATTACGTTTCGTTCTCTCCCGCATACGATATCGGACATACCATGGCCGTCCTGCCAACATCTCCCGTGCTTTCCATTCAGCCTATACCACTCTACGTTTCTCTCGCACATAATACATGTGTCCATCTCCGCACCCCTGTCGTGCTATTGTGGTCGCCCCGCCCTTCCACCGACGGGCAGACGAACGGGCGGGCGGACGAACGGGCGGGCGGACGAACAGGCGGGCGGGCGGACGAACGGGCGGGCGGGCGGACGAACGGGCGGGCGGGCGGACGAACGGGCGGGCGGGCGGACGAACGGGCGGGCGGGCGGACGAACGGGCGGGCGGGCGGACGAACGGGCGGGCGGGCGGACGAACGGGCGGGCGGGCGGACGAACGGGCGGGCGGGCGGACGAACGGGCGGGCGGGCGGACGAACGGGCGGGCGGGCGGACGAACGGGCGGGCGGGCGGACGAACGGGCGGGCGGGCGGACGAACGGGCGGGCGGGCGGACGAACGGGCGGGCGGGCGGACGAACGGGCGGGCGGGCGGACGAACGGGCGGGCGGGCGGGCGGACGAACGGGCGGGCGGGCGGACGAACGGGCGGGCGGGCGGACGAACGGGCGGGCGGGCGGACGAACGGGCGGGCGGGCGGACGAACGGGCGGGCGGGCGGACGAACGGGCGGGCGGGCGGACGAACGGGCGGGTAGACGGACGAAAGAGAACAGTATCAAGTTCTCGTTTCAGTTTCAAGTTCTCGTATCAGTTTCAACAAAACTCATCGGCCCTCTCCGTACTCGTGTTCCTTTAAAGAACGAAAAATCAGGTATTGAGGACTTGGGACACATCGCTTTCGAGATATATGCAGTTTTGATGTTTTGGAGTGGTCGTTTTTTTACGTCATAATCTGAAAAGTTGTACTTTTAAATCTTATTTTAAACTGTTGGATGGAGGACTGGGGAGTAATTCTCTGTTCAGCAATAGCACACTATTCCCTGTTCACAGTACAGGGTTTTGTGTCGATGGCTTGTTATTAGTTATTAATAGGGCCCGGATAATTATGTAATTACATATTTTCCTAAGGTAACTGCAGCAAGTCCAATCAACGATATATTCACGTTTCACATCGTTTAGTGACCAAAAACGTTGAGTTTTTAGTACATATATTTACATATTTTGCCCGAAATTACATATATTTACATATTTTACACAAATGAACATATTTTTACATATTACTGAATTTTTCCATTATCCTACATTTAAAAAAAATTAATTCATTATTTTTCCGATCTGTTTTTCATAAATAATCATCCAAACAAACAATTCAGCACGGTCAAACATTTTTTCTGTAGCCTCCTTTCTAAAATGAAGCATTATGCGCTGAAATGAGTGTATCCATAAATGCCAACGGTATTGGAAGTAAAAGGGGAAGGCGACGATGCAATCCATAGCTTCTGTTCTGTTAGTTTTCAGCGCGAGTTCCGCGGAGAACAGAAAGGAAGTTTGATTTGTGAAAATGATATCTTTAGCAGGCAATATCGCGCACCCATTTCGCATATTTTAGAGGTCTCCTTTGACCTTGATACCCTTCACCAGAAACTACACGCACCAGCTCAAGAAAGGCCGTTGACATTTTTTCTTTCCCTGATTTTTACATGCGTCCCTCTACCATTGTTCGTAAATTATCTCTTTGGACCAAAAATCTGAAGTAAAATCTCGCTGTGAAACTGATGTGCAAGGGAATTGTATTCGCAAGGTTGTGATAGGTTTAAAGAACGTTTAAAAGTGTAAGTCTTATTTTGTTAACTTGAGAAGTGTTACCCAAATTCAACCATCAAAACGTTTTAACGATACAACGGAATTTTTGTGGCCTAATGAAGTTAAACATGTCTTCCTTCCGGTACTAGTGCAGCGCCGTACATGTGCAAGGCAGCATAAGCCCTGCAGGTATTTTTCTAAAATTACTACTTCTAACCTATCTTGTGCATGCGTTTCGTTTGCAGAACTGATTAGATCTCAATTTGATAAAGTTGACGCATTAATTTCCAATACAAAAAAGGATTAACGAGATGGGGCACCTGAATTGACGCTATGAGCTACAACACTCAAAATTTTGACTTTGAAATACAAGTTATACATCAATTCGATTCTGAAGCTGCAGCATCTATAGCCACATTGAAGCAATTGTTTGATATTCAAAAGCTGAACAACTATATTGCCCCCTTTTTCAGTAAGCACTACAATTAAATTTTTGTAAAGATCTTCCCTGGAACTTTCTGGTAGTTTTGAAATTACCCAATCAGCAGACGCTTCTTTAAAAACTGTTCATTTATCATTCGAGGGTCAATAGGGGGATCGAGTGAAGAAAAAGAGGTCTTCCGTTCTGGAGAAAAACCCAAGATTCGAAACAATTTGTGCTATTAGTTCAGTGCTATGAGGGGACAATTCCGTCACACTAGATCCAGAAAATACGGAGAAGACTAGAATGTGTATTTGACATGAATATTTAGATGCGTTTTTAAACAAATCCTTCATATTTTGTAACTCAAAATGCAATATGTCACGTCTCCTTGAAATTCTCTTTCTTTAGAGACCTCATTTACAAAGATTGGTTGCGTGGTAGAGGCGCAAAGGGAAGGTATACTACTGAAATAATATCGGAGACGATATATGTTTCATATTGATACGGACATCGTTGTAAATAATAGGATAATGAGAACTATAATGTTAAATTCTGGTCTGTATATTAAGTACACAGAACAATATAAACTAAGATAAAGGTATTTTAATAAAAAGATATTGATATAATGATACTTAATGTTACATATTTCATACTTTTGAGTACATATTTCTGTATATTATGATACATATATATGTACATGTTTTCCCAATTTTTAGTACATAATTATCCGGGCCCTAGTTATTAATAACCGTCATGCTTTTATCTCTCTCTCTCTCTCTCTCTCTCTCTATATATATATATATATATATATATATATATATATATATATATCAAAAGAGAGAGAGAGAGAGAGAGAGAGAAGATAGTACTTAACAGTTGCAAATTGTAAGTAGCCTCAGCGTGTCAGGGGCTGGGGTGGGGCACGGACGCTATTAACGTTTTTGATTCGTTGCACTGAAACCCGCCCTAGCGCAAGACAGTGACGTCATCGCTTCGCAACGATGCTGCCCAGCCACGAATGGAACGAATTCCGGAAGTGAGTCACTGCGTGTGCAGTGAGATGAAACATTCTTTCATGGTCTGCAACCCTGACAACCACAAAGTGCGAATTTTTAGTTATGACCATTTTTTAAACATGCAATAATAATAATAATAATAATAATAATAACAATAACAATAATAATAATAATAATAATAATTTTATTCCCATCTTGTTTTACAGAGATAATATACACTGAATTTTCTTGGAATTACTAACCATCAATAATCAGTTGTGATGGTTATCAATACTGAGTTTATAATTTATTATCTGTCCACTTTTACTTATTAGAATTTTTTGTGTGTGGCGAGTTTTTGAAATTCTTTTTGTAAATTTACTATCCACGGTTTTGTGAACATACAAAAAAAATAAAACAAAAATAAATGAAAATTTACAGCTCCGACGGTCAGCTCTGACGGTGTCATTCAATCGGGAGCTCGAACGTCTATAGTAAAGGCTCGCCAACTACTATAGTAAACACATGAATGGATACATAAATAGACACATAAATGGACACATAAATGTCACAGGAAGAACATTTGAAAGGAATATCCGACGAAAAAATATAGTAATTGATTGTCAAACTTTGGCGCTTACCCAGACTCCATATTGATTTCAAAGGACGAGGAATCTCGCCATCGGCGAACAAAAATAGGAACAACCAAAAACTTATAGCCGAGGAGTTCAAATAATTCAAACAACAAAAGATTCGCTATTGTCTTTACAATTTCACTACCAACATCTATTTGAATATTCATAACCATTGCTCTCGTACCAATTCGTACCTAAACTCAGAACGGCCCGGTGTACTGGGCTGCGCTGACGAGGCCTTCAGTGCAGGTTAGTGAGTCCAGGTTCCGTGCCATTGTATGAATGCATGCGCTTCTTTGTACCGGTGCACCCTAGCGGTAAAATGGTACACGAAAGATGGACTGGACCACATCGAGTGTGCAGTAGTGCGGGATTGGAAAAGGCCACAAGACTGAGCTCGAATCCCGCCGAAGGCGTGGATGTATTCAGCTCGATTTGTGGCGTAGGGAGGATTTCCTGCCCCGCGTATTACCTCTTTGGCTTTGTCCTTCTATAATCACTGGCCTTGACCGGTAAGTGCTGTGACATGTGTGTGCTATCTGTCTGTGTAATTAAGGAACCGCGTCCCTACATCTAAAACAGTGGAGTAAGTACCGAGTTGGGTCCGCGGCTCACCAAGACAATAGTACAGAACCAAAATGAACCTAAGTGGTACCTCGGGGCAATGTTCAGGTGGCATAAGGGAGCTCTTCACTACGGATTCTCGGTCGCTAGTTATCACAGGAGGACGTGGTATGCATGATACACGCGAAATCGTGACAGCCTATAAAGACTGTAGGGAAGAACGGAAACTTGGTCCCACAGGTACTATTCGTGCCTCTGTTCATGGCCCCGACTCGATTGATTGATTAGTGATACCTGATAAGTTTATTAGACCCGTAAGTGTAGTGCATGTTTTACTTCAGGAGATGACGCTTATCTAACCCCACCGGATGGCGAAATCCGGCCCCAACCTTCCTATCGACTAACGGGATTTCCGCAACCAGGTAGCTCTCGTCAGCGGGGCACCGACCAGCTAGGACATGTTATAAGCACCCGACTGTAGTGTAGGTCCGTACGTGAGGATAGGACAAGGAAGAGGAAGGAAAGATCGCGCGCAGTTCGTGGTCAGTTTGTGTTGTTATTACTCCAGCATTCGCGTGGCGTTAAACGGAGAAACCACAGAAAACTACCGATCGGAGCTCGCAGTTTCTAAAACTCTCCTCCAGAGAGCGACTGACTTCGAGCCCCGACTCGAAACAAAGAGGAACTGAAACTCTGTGCCAATTTGTAGCACAACTATTTTCGCATCACGAATCTAGATCAGAATCTGAAGAGTTCCCAGCACCAAGGAAGTCATCCACCAGGGCTTCACACCGGGTTCTGTTCAATGCTCAACGTTGCGACCTGTGGGACGAACAGAGAGAAAGGAGCCGCTCGCGCTGTGCCTGTTTCAGTTGGAGCGCCTCACTGCAGAAGCCGAAGTGGCTGCGTCTCCCAGAGGTAGTGCTCTACGTCTGCGGTGGCATACAATGCGCCCCCCTCTACTTCCATTTGAATAGCTTTCACTTTTACACGTGCTTGATTTCTGGACCTCTATTGATTAACAGTATGGACCGATTATTGAGTGTGGTTCATTAAAAACACCAATTGAAACTGCCAACGTTTCGGCTTTTATTAAGCCTTATGAGATGCGAGAATCGTGGATAGGTCCGAGAGACTTAATGTGTACTTAATGTGTAATGTGTACTTAATTTGTACTTAATGTGTAAAAAATCCGTTTCTTTGGTAGTGTAGTGCCCGTAAGCGTGTGTGTACGTAAGGGATGAGGATAGGACAAGGATGTGTAAGGAGAGATCGCGCGCCCTTATGAGGGCTTAATAAAAGCCGAAACGTTGGCAGTTTGAATTGCTGTTTTTAACGACCTACACTCAATAATCGGCCCATATTATTTCACTTTTACGTTTCCTGTATAAATAATGCTGTGTAATAATGTAAATTGCAGATAATAATTTATTTCTGTTGTGTGTATTTTTGTTTGTAATGGGTACAATATTGTTTTTGATGTGAAATTGTGGAGAGAGAGGAAGATGATGTGGATGAATCCTAATTGGTTTATGGAGATAGAATATGTAAATACAAAGGCAGAGAGAGGAGGAGGAGAGATAATGACGTGTAAGACAGAAACTTGAGGATAGAAAAAAATGGTATTGTATTTCTAATTTAATATGCACACGAGTGTGTAGTAGAGTGAACCCAACTTCGACCCTTAAGGATGAGAGTTTTTAAATGATACATATTTTCACAATTTTTCTTTATTCTTCTCCTCCTTCTTCGAATCGTCCTCTTTACTATTGTACAGTGGAATCTCGTTAGCATGTTCCCGGTGACCACGTTTTCCCGGTTAGTACGTTCACATTTTCAATTCCCAGGCCCAATTCCATCAAATGACTCGTTTACACGTTCAATATTCCCGCTTAGAATGTTCAAAGATTGTAGAAAACTTGCATCGAGAGGGGCATGCGTTTTCCAATGCACCAGTGCCTTCTTTAATGTGTGTTGTTTTCAGGTACTTTTGGGTACCACTTTCACTTTCAGTCAGATTCCAGAGCGGGAATAACGTGTTTCGCTGTACTCTCCGAGCAATCTTCATTATGTGTTACCACGTGTTACCATTAGTTTCCGTGTTACATGTTTCTTTGATGCGGTACCGTGATGCGTTACTTTCTTTTTTAAATTTGCAATTTAGTTTTATTTCATGTCGTTTATGAGTAAATTAGTTCACCCCGTGGACATTCGCATGTTAATTACGTATACATTAATTTTCAGTATTATGGGGATTTTGCAGACGGAAATGTGGAAAATAAGTATTTTCGTTAGCACGTTTTCGCGTTTACGACGTTCAAAATGTTCAGTCCCTTGAAAAACATACTAACGAGATTCCACTGTATTTCCAGCTTCCGTAGCTCTCCACAACTATGCACCATGTCCAACTCAATAAATCCGATTTGGAATGAGGGACGAACAAGGCGTTATCTTTTAACTGTTTTCTCTCCCCGACTCCCCACTATTCATACCTTATTAATACATTGCCAATTGGCGGTAGACAATTGCGATAGACGAGGAATCATAATAAATACATATTGAGAGCCTTCGTTACTAAGCTTTATCTCATGTTGTCCCTTGTTCTCTGCGTTGGTCCTTGGCGTTGGTAGCCTAAATATTCAACGCATGTTTCTCACAATTGCCTCCATCTTGCGTGAGTGTTGAGTTCATCGCGTCTAGAAACGGTGGATGCGCTTCTGACAGTTCAACTCACGTCCCTTCGCTTATTTCTCCCGTTTCAACTTTCAGAGACATGTTTCCTTCATTTCTCTAAGCTATGCCTGCACATCATTTTCACATTCCCTGCCACAACCGAACATAATAGTTTTTGTCGCGACGCGTCGCGTCGACTGCCGGTTGGCTGACGCCTCATGACACGGAGAGGCTCTGCTGACACGAAAAGCAGGCACGTGCTGATGTGCTGGTAATTGAAGAAAAATTGAAATCCATTACTCAGATTACTGAATTACTAAGAGCGAAGACTTTTAACGCTTTATTATAAACAGTGCTCGATTTATAAAATTTTAGGTCCCGGAATGCACCCCTAATTAATTAGTAATTTTATAGAAATAGTTATATATTTATAATTTTTCTAAATAGTTTAATACTTTATAATATAATAGTCTTTCTTTGCCTTCCTTCTTCCGGGCATCTTTCGTTTTCGTAGAACATAATTCCTCTTCGGCAGACCAACAATCCGCGACCTTAAGTTATTTGGATCGTGTGTTAATTTGTGTACGATTAGTCTGTCATCTCGTGGTCGCTCCCCCTCTCCCCCCGCGGGGCGAGAAGGGCGTGCGCGGGAAAAAGAGGAAGTACGAAACTGCAATGTTCAACTTCGTGTATGCGCTTGTTGATGGTACCAATACATTCAAAATCACAAAATTTCGTTTTTGATGACGTTGTAGTATTACTTATTACGATACTGAAATAACACCTTTGAAACTATACTTCAGTTTTTCTTTCTTGGCGCTTTCTGGGTGGGTGTGATCAAAATGGAATATCTCACGGTATTTCGCGCCGTTCTCGGTTGTGCGGCCAGGAGTCGCATGATCGCGACTGCATCGAGCAGTGCTGGCGATCATGCGACTCCCCGCGGCACAACCGAGGACGAGCGAAATACCGTGAGATATTTCATTTTGCTGACACACCCCCACACCCCCAGAAAGAAAAACCGAAGTATACGGACTGGCTCACGTGGCTCAGGGCATCAACTGATGCCACTGCAGTGCGAGTGACCGGGAGGTCCGAGGGTCCGAATCTCGACGGAGGCGGAATTTTCGACACTGTGTTGTCTTCGGTGTCTTTCACCCTAACGGATTTAGCGGGTTCATTGTTGTAACGGTTAGCGTATCGGGCTGTTGTCCCCAAGTTTGCGGGATCAAACGCGATCGAAGGGCGTGCTTGACGGAGGGGAAGTCCCATATAGTAGATTTACTGCGTGAAAAATACACTCAAGCCTAAAAAAAGCTTCTGAGTTAAACTCAAATCGCCTGTTCCGTCGTCGTCCAAGATGATACTTTCTTTCTCCGCAAGATGGTGAAAGGAGCGTAGCGAAATTTGCGTGGTCAGACGGAAGAGCGGACCTGATGGCCCGAGTCTCTCCATTAAGTAATTAACTAACTGATGCTCTCCCGCCGCCTGACACCAGGACCTCCTTCAAGAGCGGTCAGCCGTGACACTTGCTCCTCCCTTCATCACCTGAAGTTGCCCAAGGGCCCTTACGTTCAGTATGTGCTTTCTGTACCTTACAAGCGTGTGTGATCGGCCCCATGGACTTGGTCCGGTGTGGTCGGAATCGGGTGACAGCGGCAGCTGTGGCCCGGACGCCACTGCGCGCAATCTGGCGCCGCATCCCTACACTACTTCCGGCGGAGACAGAATGAGGGAATGACGCTACAAGGAAAACCCGGCAGACGTTGTTCTGCCCTTTATCGCCTCTTTGCCCTCCCATCACCCTTTCTCACTGCCTCTCCGTCCCTTCCTCACCCTGTTTCTGTCTGTCTGTCTCTGTCTCTGCCTCTCTCTGTCCCTCTAATTCACATTTAGTTGCAGATTCTGCACGTCTCTGAGCAGGTGAGATAATCTCGGTAAGCGCCGGTCCAGGAGAAATGTAATAGTGTTCGAGAAGAGCTCATTCTGTACATTATGATGTGAGAAACGTTTCTTTGAGACAGGCCTCAAAATTTTGGTTTTTAGGGCCCTAGAACGCATAGTTTAGGAGTTATTTAACAATACAGATTAAAAAATGTTGCAGAGTGTGTTGCAGGTTGCATTTGGCGTGAATATTCAGTTTCGTTCTACAGCGCCATGTAGTGGAGTTACAACAGAATTAACAGTACATAAACCTTCTGAGTGAAAAAAAAAAAAACACGTAGAGTGTCAACTTTCTTAGAGATCGGTCCAACGGTGTCGGAATATATATACCAACATCCAGCTATATATATATATATATCCCCGTGCAAATTTTCTTGATATTCCACAGCGGGGGTTGCGGGGAGAGGAGGGCTCTGGCTATGTCACCGCTTAAAAGGGCGAGCCAACTGTGGACATGAACTTAACGCGCCAAAGCGTGACACGAGAAATGCTACAACTGTTTTGAATGTACGAGCCAGTTGTTGCCAGCATTGCAAATTGGTACGTGCCGTTCCGAGTCGAATCTAAGTATCTCAACTGGCCATGCTATTAAGCGCTGGCTCAGAACTAGGGAGCTCGTATATGAAGAAAACTTGCGCGAGTAATATCTGCCTAAGCCATTAGAACTGGCCAAAAATTATGAGCAATGTTTGTTTAGGTGATGCATGCTAGGCTCTTTTTGTTTTTGGTTTTGATTGTCATTGTCTGTACCCGGAGATAAAGAGTGACGATGTCTGCATTTTCTTGGAGCAAGAAAGAAATGCCAAATTGCACAGCGGAGTTAGGGGAAGGTCAATTAATACTCAGTTAAATAAATAAATGGTTTAAATAATTAGATTAATATTATTTCTAATACTAATATTAATAATCGCTCGTGCTTATTACTTTTGAATAGAATGTAGGTAGTACTAAAAAGACTTGATTACAAGTGCGTATTTGCAACAACTCCTCAACAGCACATGGTGCGAAGACTGAATGTCAATCTACATTGAAATTCACCACAGACTGAATGGATCGCAGTGTGCCAATGTTTTTGATCGTCGGTGTCAATAACTCCCAAAATGGTGAGCCGAGAGTAGAGGGTATTTTCTGGTGCATGACGCTGTCAAGTTGCATTTAGGAGAAAGTCGGGTGGTATCGGCCACCTTGGTTTTAAATATGATTTTTAATTAACGTTAGTTAAAATTATTCGTGAAATACAGAATATGAAGCTCAAAACTCTTACTCACACGCTCTATCAAAGCTGTTTGATTTGAAAGTAAAATACTATGTTTATTAGGAGACAGTAAAAAACGTTGTCAATTTACATGTCTGCAAATTGAAGGGTGGTATCGGACAAGTAAAGAAATAGGTGTAAAATCATTTTAATGGAGTTCTTATCATATCTATTCACCAAAAATACGCTGCCTATTGAGACAAATATTACATTGCGTAATACAAAAAAAAAGAGTATTTGGTTGCATGGGAAAGGAACAGTTCTTGAATTAAAAAACAAAAACAAACATTGCATGAGTCTCGTTAGAAATATTGAAATTTTATATTCAGTTTTTAGCTTCACAACGATTATTTTCGAAGGGGTTTTCTTTTGAAATAACCTTAATAATAGCCATATTCATATTTTTTCTTCCCAATTCCAGCAGCGAATTTTATCCATAGTTTCCTGAAACACGGACAAAATCCACATTAGTATTCGAATATTAGCACCTAACTACCGACACACAAAGAAGACGGAAAAATGAAGAGAAAACAAAGAAGCAACTGTCCGGTACCATCCGATTCTACTTTGTCCGATACCACCCAAACGACCCTCAACTTTAAGAAGAATACAACACAGGTATAACTTGTACAAACGACCTTGTACTATTTTAACGTAACAAATATATGTTAGTAAACATACTAGTCGCAGTAGAATATATATAAACTTATACTAAGAGAAGTTCCAAAGCTCGAAAGTTAACTTCGTACCCTGGACAACATACAAATAAACGTAATACATGTCGCAATAACCGAACTGATTGATGTACTCAGTCAATATGGTGTTTGCAAATCTAATTCGTTTCCAGAAACACATTGACAGTGTGGCATGTGCTACCACCAGTACCCAAGCCCCTAAATACTTTTGTCCGATACCACCCGGTATCCGATATGACCCGATACCACCGGGTATCCGATATTTCCCGTAATATATTTCCTAGAAAAACAAAAACCCAACTCACTTTTTTCAAATTTCAGCGAAGTACACGGTCAAAGGGACATCAATGAGTCACAACTGAAACAGGACTGCAATAAACCGTATTTTACATCTCAGTGCGGGGTTGGCCACGAAAACAATGAATCAAATCCTTCGATGTAGTCATGAAAAAGTGGAAAGGAATATCAAACACTTCCGACATAAATAATCCCTAGCCGTGTCAAGGCCTTTAAGAGACTTCAATGAACACACATCCGCGGCACTAACAATGGAATGTAGGTCTATTCTTCTCGAGATCAAAAACGACATGAAGCAATCCGCTCGGAGGACAGCTACGGGACTCCATGACTCGGGCTTCATGATGGCAAATTCCCGCTCGTTTCTTTCGAGATGTACACCTCTACATGAATAAAGGAACAAAATCACCTACCTCACGCTTCTGGACCTAGTTCATTCCCACAACTTTCTGAAAATCAACTCTGCTACGCCTTCTATTGCAAACTCGAAAAGGTAATTGTCGAGCAGTGAACGTCTGCCAAACTTTCACATGCGCAAGCGGACCAGCTTTGCGAACTATTCTGTTGCTCTTGCGTTGCCCACCGTTCGCGTTCCTGCCCACCCGTGCTTTGCCAAATGATTTCTAACAGTTAATCCGATTTTTCTGTGTAGAGGACTTAGTATCCCCCTTACCCAAGGATTCTTATTTTAGAATATTGTGTAACGGCCGTACAATTAAATGGGTAAGTGGAAAAACAGTATTAGCCCAGAAAGTTCATTCTGAGATAATTCAAATTATAACTTTTGATTAAATATGTCAAAGAACTGTCGATATTTAAACAATTTTCTTATTTCAGAAAAATATCAAGCCATACGAATATATTCTGAGGAATAATTGCTATACAACTTTAAGCTCAGATATGCTTGTTAACAAACTTGATTGTGAACACATTCTTTGAACGCAAAATGACAAAAAATGCTGGCTCTTCTGTTACTTTTCTCCTCATCTCTCGCTCTTCTGTTAATTACAGGCACACTCTAGATCAGTAACAAAACAAGTTAATTAAATCAGCCTCACACCTGTGCCAAATAACAACTGTGTACTATCGGCTGCAAAACTCCGTTTCTCCAGAGGTCTGAAATCCTAAGAGGAAGAGCAGTACATGTCCACAACAGATACTGTTCCTTCACTCATCAAAGAGAAGGAGCTGCCTGATTTGAAGTCAAACGACCTCATTTTTAACTGTTTTCACTCTCAACATGTTGTTCCATGCCTTGTGCACTAGTTTCTGTAAAACGACGAAAATGACCAATTTTTGACTTGAAGATATGAGCCATCTATATGACATGAGTCCCTTAGCTGCTCACACATCGTAAGCATTCTAGCAGCAACCATTTTAACTACTAGTTAAGAAACTCCATTTGCCATCATCGCTCTGTGGTTCAGTTGTGAATGAGAGCTGATGAGTAACAGGGTGTTCGTTATTTATCGGTTCTAAAACTTTGGATGGTAAGTCTCTGGCTTTCAATTACAGTTCGAATTCGCTTAGACCGATTCATTTCCTAAAGAATGAAATACAATATCTTTTAAACATTTTTTATGCCCGCAATCTGTAATTTCGAACGTAACAAACACCGGTTTTGGTTTTCAGGATTTTAATATGGCGATGGTTGTAAAATGAGCCCCACACTTTAAGAGGCTAATATATTTCATACACTACCATTTGTTTTCTCTCTGTTTTGTTTTAAATGCCATAAAAGGTTTTAGGCCCCCCCAAAAAAGGAAAAACTGGAATACCGAAGACATAGTTAAGAAAACGCTGTTAAGAGAAAGGAAATGGATTTGATATTTCTCGTACCAGCTCTTACTCTTCAAAGACTTGTTCGTGTTGACTTTTCGAAGAAGCAGTTTTAACTAAATTATGGGGGGAACCTATATTGGGGGATGACCTGGAAAAAGAGTCGAGTATTTACTTCTCATGGAAAGTAGGAGACTGAGGAATCTGGAAAGATGGAAAATGAGAATCAGAAGAATCAGACTGTCAGTTCAGGAGTCACTGCTTTGGAATCACTGGTTGAAAGTCCCTGTGATGGACAAATGCCTCATTTGTTTTTTGGTGAACTATTTTCATCCGACCACCGAGCAATGTGAGTCCAGAATATTTGTGGAATGTGAGCGCACTATGACTGCTGGGACCGCGAAAAGGGCTTTTATATTTGTGATTTTTGTAAATGATTATTTTTATTTCCAATTTTCCTTAATAAAATAGCCTTTACATATGTAAATATGTAATCAGTTTCTCTAAACCCATGCATTCATTAATATATTAAGGGGGCTCATAATACCACCACATACATTTTTTTTCAAATACGACTTCTTTGGAATTATATACTTTGTACCCACTTTCTGAACAGTTAAGAAAGTTCATATTTTTTATATAGTTTACACAAATGTTGAAGATAAAGTTATCTTATTTGTTTTTAAAGAAGGCAATTAATTTATTTTAAATGCCGAAATAAATGTGGAGGCTCATGCTACCACCTTCTCCTCTATAGTTTTTCCTCTCACCCTTTTAGTTATTTACGGCTTTGCAATGTCATAATGTGAAACTTGTATCCCACTTCAAATCTCTCTTCACTAAACAAAGGTCAGGAGATTCGTAAAAATACATATTTACTAATAATTTTTGAAAATTCAAAATTTTTAATAAATTTGGTATTTGTAATATTTTATGTAGCATTATAGTGTTATCTCCTTTACATTTCAGAATTAAATTTGTAGAGTATTCGTAAATAATTTAAAAAAGATGACGTATTTTGGTGCCAGACAAATATATAACGCTTGTTTTCTGCCATTTTTTAAAATCCAGGGTTTAATGTATTATCAAGTACGCACATTCCCGTCGAAAATTCGAAAAGGAAATGATGGTGTGACGGTTTAGTTCAAGCAAAAATTTTATTAACTGCAACTTTTCCGGCTTCTGTGATTGAGTGGAGGTATTGAATAGATTGATGATTTCTGGCGCATCCACTCCTAATGTCATTGGTCCCGTAAATTGTATGTTTTATCACGAGAGGTGCCGGTGATCTTCTCCTTCTGGATGTCGAGATTCGGTGCCGACCTACACGTTGGCTTGTGGGGTTTACGCAACCAGGTATCTGCAATATTGAAGATGTACGTCAATTGGAAGGAAAATGATTGGAGGGCCTGGCAGACCGCAATGCGCCATGAGCAGCGGTGCCGTCAGAGAGGTCCATTACACTTCGCCAGCTGTTCAATAGCACATTGTACTAGAAGTGTTGGGATGAAGTAAAACCTTGACGTATGTCTTCATATTTTGTTTTTGTGTTTTTCAGGTGAGTGCTGTTTCGCGCTTGGGCGAGGAATGTCAAAGAAGGACACACAGAGCCCCTTTCACTAGCCGCACGTGGAGACAGTAAGTTCCAAGTTACCGCCTCTAACAACCACTTTAATAGTTAATATTTTACTGATACGTTATTGCTTGTTATTGCCTTCGGCACGGAGCTAGATGTGTAATGCATAACTTACCTGGTTTGAGAGCATCGTGGTTACGAGGGAAACAAGAAATCATTTGAATGATGCTGCATGTTCTCTTATGGATTGAATGGAAATTATGGAAGGGAAACATGAAGATATATACCGAGTCAAGCTAACAACCAGTTAATTAGTAAATAAGTAAAACTAAATCGTTAAAATCATGTGAAAAATAGAACCATGTATGTACCACGAGCGTTAACTGGTTCTAATGATCTCAGATGACAAAAAGCACTAGGGCATTTTATCGCCGCTCAATCATTATGAAATGAATAAAAAATATAGTAAAATGAAAGATGAAAATTTATCTGTGTGGATGAACACTTAAATAAAAAATCAAACGTTGCCTTTGTATAGCATGAAGCTTGACATATAAGGTACATCTTGGAAACATGTTTACGCTATTTAAATAAATACAGAAAGGTAGATCAGAATTTCAGAGAAACGAGGTCTATAAATGTTACGTAACACTGAAACAAAAATCCGTAAGTACAAATGTATATCATCATTAAATTAACGATAGTAAACATTTCTTATCTATTTTTGATTGATTTTACCTCATACGCTAGGAACTTTCGTTCCAAGTTTCTGTATTTTGAAAATAATCCACTGCGCAGATCCTTGGCCACAAGTGTACAAATCGCCATTCTCCTTTCCCTGAGGACTCAATGGATACAGTACTTTTGTCTGCATAGAGTACGCAGAGTAAGGTGTGTACACATTACTTACGCACATTGGTACCCGTAGACTACGGCACAAGACGCATATCACTGGTTTTATGTTGTTGTATTGTAAGAAATGATTACCAATGCCTGTGACCTACTTTTAGCAATTTATTTTCGCTTTCCCTACTCATTGACCTCAGACCCTTGTAGCGAAAACCAGTTCCGGCAGGTCAAGACGCCACGGAGAAACCGAGGGCATCCGTACCACTAGAACAACCAGTCCTGCCCGTAATTTCTTCCTCGCAACACGTTCATTTTTACGAACCCTAAATGGTAGACGCGATTCCTTCAAATCACTTAGCTCCTCTGCGTAAGTCTAGGATAACGCGGCCACGCTTTTCCTTGCTGTTGGCCGACCTCAAGATTGGGCCGGGGGAAGGAGTTTGGATCAGATCGTTTTCGAAACTGTTTGGTGGAGCCCTGCTTCATCTCTCTTTGGCCTACCAACCTTTGACCATTTTACGTTCAGTGATGCATGTCGCATTCCTCCGCCTGTAAATGTGTCATGGTGGAATTTTCCAGTTTGCACACTTGCCGTATCATAATCACTTCTCTCGAAGTAGTTTTTCCTGAGAAATTTACAAAATTATTACTGTTTTCCATTTCTACGAGTGCCATTAGTAAAGCGATCGTTTAGAGTGGAATTTGTTGTGGCGTTGAAATTACCTTGAACTGGTCATTCAAATTATCAAAAGACGAGTTGAAGAAAAACGTTTCTTTTCATTTTCTTAGGACGAAATCAGAGTATATCTACGCCCTATTAGTGTGTTTCTACAATATTACGTGCAGATAAATAGCCCCGAGACGGGTTGCTCAGGCCTGGGTTCAATAGAACTCGAGTCCCTGCCCGTCACGCACTGTGGACACGGGACAGCGTCCACACTATGGATGGGATTCGAAGCCGCGTCTTCCAGAACAGCCGCTAGGTCGTTCCACGCTGTGCTTCGGTCATCCAAAAATATTTAACATTTAAAAGAAGAGTTTTTAATGTGATTTTGCTTTATGAACGGTTCTGAAAGTCAAGCTTTTCTCAAACTCAATTATGGGCTATTATTGTATACCACAGTAATAACTATTTATGACACAAGTGGTAAAAAGGGCATATTATTTTGCGAGTAGGAAATATTAAGACACAAATCCGATAGGTCGAGTGGCACAATGCTGCGAGCAAATTAAAGTATCATTTACCATGTGTATCATACATTGTTTTTCAGACAGCCTTACTGAATCATTATATTTTAATTCATGTAAACAAATCACTTAATGATACATTAAGGTCAGTCGTAGCTGATGCTTTCAGACAAAAGTGTTTTGTTTTATTTGCTGCATTCACAGATTTATCTGAACACGTGAGCATCGTCCCACTTTTAGCACTAGTGCTAAAAATTGAACTTTTAGCACGCTATGCATACGCTGAAAGAACCACTTTTATTTAAGTCAAAAACATTGTTTTCGGTTTCTCAATCCTTATCTTATTTCATTTCTAGTTTACTAGAGTAACTAGTTTACTAGAGTTTACGGGCACTGCGTCCGGAGCAACCGAGGCGAGATTTGAAAGTGAGGGTTGTACAAATTGCTCGGGAGTAGTGGAACGCCACTCGATGCGTGGTTCATGACAGTCCGTTGGAAAACTCAATTGTCCGTAATTTCCCTAAATGCAGCTCTATTAATTTCCATTTCCTCTAATAACGCAAAGAAATTGTACATTAAAATGAAATAATGCCTTAGTCGGATTTCAAAATGTCAAATGAGAGTAAAATAAATAATAGAATATAAAAGAGAAAAGAAGTAACTTCTTTTAAGTTACTTATTTTATCTCTTATATTCTACAATATTTCTGCGGAAACCACTGAGTTTATTAACATGAATAATTCTGAATCGAAAATATCTTGATTTTATAGTCAGTTTACTTAAGACTGCAATAGTTGCATTTACTTCCTTCTTTCAGATTAGGAGGTTTCAAAACGAACGTGCTTGTCTGTTAAAATATCAGTCCGCCCGTACGCGAGATTTGTTCATTTATTTCGTATTATTGCTCCAATCGACAGATAACTGAATAATGCATTAAAACATTACCCAAAACGAAAACCAGGAAAAAATTAGTCATTAAAACGTTTTCCTGCTACATGGCAAAAATGTTTGTACAAGGCAAATTTAAAAAGAAAATGTGCATGAAAAAGTCATAAGTCGTGAAGAATATAAACATAATACAAATAGTGTTCTCCAGAATGTATCGTCATAATTTCTCAGAGAAGAACCAAGGAAGTTGGTTTAAAATTCAGAGAATAAATTAAACAAAAATTGATGATATCCGACTTCAGTGATTTTGTAAATAAATTTGCTTATGAGTTGCTTTCCAAAATAACCATTATAGATAGATATAAGGTTTATTCTACAATTGGGTTGATGTTGCCCGGTGGCAGAATACAGAAACATAAAAGTACATTTACAATTACAAAACACAATTAACAATAAAAACAATATATAAAAAATCAATATAAAAAACAAATTATCATCGTCATTACCTAAAACATGCAAATATATTTACATACATATACAACAAATGAAACTACATATATACTAACATTTAAGTAAATAAACTTACTTACATATAACACCAACATTCATACATACAAAAAAAGCTTACATACATATCATACAAAGACATAGGAACCCTCGCATACCCACCATCCTGCACGTATTCACTCACAATCATATTGAGACAAATATGGATAAACATTTTTACCTACAATATAATAATATACAAAACTTGTAATAATTTTTACATTTCTAACACGTAAAACACTCGTTAACATAAATCAATTATTATCAAATATTATAAAGTAACAAATTATTGTGCTAACACGTAAAACACTCGTTAACATAAATCAATTATTATCAAATATTATAAAGTAACAAATTATTGTGCTTGGACGTTAATGTGAAATGTTTCTCTTTGAAGGCTCGTGTTGTGTCTAATGTTGGTGTTATATTATTGTTATGCTATACAATTATTAATACAAAATATAAAATATATTTCTTAAATTAATGAAATATTCCTTCACTTATCCAAAAAATATATTTATGTACTTACAAACTATTATGGATTCAAATCCAAAGCCTTGTATCGTGCATCAAACTGTTAACTACTTACTTTGGATCCCGAGCAAATAAATGATATGATGTCTTGCAAATTATATGATGTCTTGTTAGAATCAACGTTTCAAACTTCCGGAGCATGGGGGAGCGGAGGGAAATGAACACATTTCAGCAAAGAGCATCCGGTGGAGAATTTCGTGTATGGATGCTGGTATTATGTTGTTGCTACGCTAAACAATGTCATTTTCCTTAAATGATAGGCAACTCATTGTTCTCTGGTGATATGCGGGTCACACTCTGAAGTAGTCGGTGATTTCGTGTGCCTGAGAAACATGGTTTGAGGAGTTGCTTACGATTAATGGGAAATGTTACTCATGTAACTTCGTTTAATTAAGTTTCACTTCACATATTCATTGGAAAAACTGATAATCTGCATACGCCTACATACTTTAGACGTTTGTAATAATTGTTTCAAGACATATTGTATTGAAACGTCACACATGTCATCACAGGTTGATTTGTCTTGCTACCATATGTAGTAATTTGTTTTTCTCTACACAAAATAGTCTCAAAATTCACATAGTTTGGAACATTTTAGCAATTAAATATTAGAACAAAGGTTGTAGTTGACGCTCATTAATACACATATTCTTATTACCGTATTAAAATTATTTTTCTTAGTCATTCGTCAATTTGGAATTAATATTTTAATAAATTCATTCAATACATTAATTCACATTTTCATGAATTCAGAGGTTGAAACAAGATTAAAATAATAATAATAATAATAATAATAATAATAATAATAATAATAATCCGTAATGTTTTTGTGCTTTACATGTCGTCTTTTATTACGTCGCGTCGTGTCCGTTATCAAATTACTCGACCAGTGCCGTTGTTCTCTTGCGTAGCGTGCGAAAAACCTCGCACTCAGGAACGTTTCGAAGTCGTCGAACAAAGTGACGTTGTTCCGTCGCATATAAGCCTGCTTGTCTTAAACGTTTACACTTGACGTGGGTAGTTGCTCACTGTTAATTTCAAATTGTTACCGCGTTTACTGCTCATCGCCATGCTAATTAGGAACCTCGTAACTTCATTTTTCTCTTCATTTCTTGTTAATTATAATTAGAAAAGAATAGTAACGAACAAAAGTAAAGATAGAATCGAGAATCTTGAATAATTGAGTTCTCTAGTATTTATGAATTGAACGAGGATATAATCATACATTTGGTTAAAAGGTTTTTTGTCCTTGCTGGGCGAGGGGGCAAAAGGAGAAACAGCACACACATTTATTTTTAAATGCGCAGTCAAGTACTAGATTAGATGTAGATTAGTAGATTATAATGGTGCTGGAGGAGGAAGAGTGGTGGTATCGGAGGCGCGAGCGCGCGTGTGTGTGTGTGGGGGGGGGGGTGGCGCCCAAGGAGGCTAACGGGCGCAGTCGCGCGCGGCGCCAACAAGTAGACTGCGACATCGCGCCCCAGCACGCGGCAGATCTTATGCAAAATCACCACTCTAGTACACTCCAATGCAAAAATGAACGGATACTCACGACTCAGTTCCCCGATATTTAACCACATCAGTTTAATACACTCCCCCTCTCTCACTGCGTGGCCAGATAGAGTGGCCAAAGAATGTGAGACGGACAGCTTAGCGACCGTTTTCCAATCCCAGCGCCGGCATGCACGTTTGCTTGTGTGAATTGGTCTGGTGGGTCTCTCAAACATGCACCACCTCTCCCTCCCTTTTCTGCCCGGAATGGCGCAGATGTCGAAGATATTTCGCCCATGTACGTGTTACATCAGGGCTGCGGGTTTGATTCCTAAGTGAGAAATGAATGTTGAGTGTCCATTCTTAGGACATCATGTATTACTCTTGATCATAAATCCTTCCCCTAATTCCTTCTCCTTCGCCAGTCAATTACTTGACCAGGTGGGTTCGCGATGTGGACTCACAAGCCGCATGGAGCGATTCATAGGTAGGCTGGTAAACATAATTTTACTACCTTATATTACCATTATTCGATGACATCGTGATGTAAAAGTCGAAGAAAAATCAAAATTTCAATTCGTGTATACTACGAAACATCAGTATTTCTTGACCTGCTTACAAATGCTGCTAGCCAGTCCCTGCAACGTTTTCAGCCGTTAGCAGCTCCACACTATCTCAACCGCGCATTCATTGTTTTCTGCTTCGCCACAAAGGGAGGAGGTTTCTACATTCACCGAGAGAAGCTTAGGAGATGAAGCGATTGGAATCCGGAATCCGGTACTTACACGCCTTCGCTTCGTAAAAATCACTATTGCTCAACATAGTTTCAATTGTGTAATGTATCCATTAAAATAATCCATTATTTTATGTAATACGGACTTGCTCTAGAGGTGTAGCCGTTTCTCCGCTCTCAGTTTCCATGCCTCTCTGTTTCACCATTGCATTCCTCTTGCCCTCATAGCCTCTCGCACACCCTACTGCCGTGCAAGTCTGGATCTTCCTCTCTTCTGTCTTTCTGTCGGCACCCAATGCAGGACTCGTTTTGGCAATCTTGCATCTGTCATTCGCATAACATGACCATACCAAACGATTTGGTAATCTATGATAATATTTGTTAATAAAAGCTTACGAACAAGCTCACATTGAATATTGAAAGTAGCAGTAGATAAGGAATAATTCGTAAACCAATATTCGATGTGATTAAATTATCAATAGTGATAGGGAACGTATGATTAGGATGTAAACTTCCATTCAGCAAAACTATAAAAACTAATCATCACAAAATTTCCATCTTAATTTTAAAATTATTCATCCTGGAATTAATTGAAAACATTAGAAAACAAAAAGTACGGGCGTGTTGTACTTTAAACTAATAGATTTAATTCACCAATATTAAAATGTGGGTACGCTAATTTCATTTATCAACGTTAAAATGATTTCGTCACATATTGAACAGAAGAACATTCACAAATACACAACGTAGTTTGTAAATCCACAATGCAGTTTGAATTACTTCTCATTGTTGGGCGATGTTTCGGACTGAAACGATGTTGTGGATTTTCGAATTTCTTTGATATATTAGCTTTAAAAGAATTAGTTTTCGCATCTAATGCACTACAATTTTTAATGAGTTTTATATGTGGTGGCTGAGATGTGTTAAAGAACAGAAATTGCGGTATTATAATATTGAGAAACTACTGCAAGAAAGTACGTGCTCTTGTCGCACCACTAGTTTTTACTTTCCCGTATACGTACGTATACACGGAGTGATATACGTAGTATAGGGAAAGTTATGTAATGCTGCGCGAAAAAATGACCAATTTTCGGCGGAAAAAAATTAATTGCCGGGCCGTGAAAACGAATAAGTGGATAAAAACAGTTGCTAAATAAAGAAAAAAAATCCCCTAACACGTGGTGTAGCCAGAAACCCTGTTTTCTAGGTTCTTGATACCGAAAACCCAATTGAAAGGAAAACGTCCGTCTGTCCGTCCGTCCGTCTGTCTGTCCGTCTGTGAACACTGCTAGCGCCTAAACCATACGTACGATTTCTTCCAAAATGGATATTCCCCGGTCGATCTGCTTCTAGTCGAAGCTTTGAGATTTTGAAAAAGATTCTTCAAAATTTGGGGGTACTTTATATGAAGCCCCCGGGGGATTTTCAAAATTTTCTCAAAAACGGCTCCAAAATTTTTTCTTTAAATTTCTTGTATGAATAGAGTAAAATACACTTTTTAACATGGCATAGATCCGATTTTTACGTACAGCTCTGATTTTTCGAAAATTGTGAAAGTTTGAATTTTTTTCGGCGTCTTTCTCCAACTACAAAATTGAAGATAGAGATTTTTTCTTCAAATAAAATTTGTTCTGCATATTGAGTTCTTGCATAAAGGTCATGTAAATGTTTTTCAACATTTTTGTAGTTTTCGTGCAATATTGTGTGCAATATGTGCAATTTTAAAAAATTACAAAAATAAGATTTTCTCAAAAACGGCTCCAAATTTTTTCTTTAAACTTTTGGTAGGGATAGTGGTAAATGTACTCTATCAATGACATAAAAGCCATTATGGTCTATCGGTTGGTTTTTTCAAAAATTACAAAAATGTAAATTTTTTTACTTGTCTCTCATGTCGTTAATATTTACATTATCGGCGATTTTTTCACATTATTATATTAACGAGTATATATACTTTAAATAATGTCAAGTAAAGTTTCTCGAAAACACTACCGTTTTCTGTGAAAAGTAGCTCAAATTTCGGCAGTTTCAGAAATGCTCAAACGCCATTTTCTCATATATGGCTGCAATTTTTTTCTTGAAACTTTTGTAACAGATAGTGCTAATGACACGTTTTAGTATAGCGTAAAGTTTATTTTGAGTTATTTTTTTTTGTTTTTTCAAAAATTACATAATTGTAATTTTTTTGAAAGATCTCTCACATCTTTAATATGCACATTACGAGCAATTTATAAACATTATTATATTTGTGAGTGTACGTGCTTCAAATAACTTCAAATAAAGTATTTTGAAAACTCAAAAATTTTCTGTGAAAATGAGTTTCAAATTTCGCATTTTTAGTAGCGCTAAAACGCCATTTTCTCTTAAACGGCACATAACTTTTAAAATAAAATTGCCATTTACGGCTAGGTTTTTGTGTTCTTTAGAATTCTAAAATTAATGTTTCTGTTCTACCAATAGGAAACCGAAAAATTAAGAAAATGACAAAAAAATGTACTTATGGCGATGATAGAGGGTAGCTGGCAAGAAAGAGTATGTGGCAATTCCGAATAGCTAGCGAAGACCCAAGAAAACAGAAAACTAATACAGGAAAGTCTGTGCCATTCAGTAGTACCACTAGTTTTTTTTAATTTTCAAATTGTAATTAGCTTATGCTTTGAATCCCACTTTATAATATTCATATCACTAAATAAACTCTCATTTAAATACCCCATCGCCTAAAATTCCTTCATGTAATAACGCTTCAATTTATCATGTGTTATAAACAAGTGTGAATATGCCAAACACACTTTGCGAGAAATACGAACATGACAATCAGGCAATGTCGTTGCTAACAGAAACACCCTATTTTAGATTTCGACATCATGTAGGCCTGTGTAATTGGATATGCAGAAGGTTTCATGTTTTGGAACGTAAGTTGTAACTTAAAAAATGGGTGGGGAGGAGGAGGCGGTGAATGCATTGTTTCTTAATTATACGCGCTCGAAATGCCAGAAGCAAATGTGTCGCGGGTTGCATGGCGACGGAGCTCTCGCATTTGAGAGCAGCGGAGTAGCAATATATTTTTCGAGTGTAGCATGAATGCTATTATTCAGGAGTGGATGTTTAAGGCACGAGCAACTTAGGAGCGAGAGTCGCACTTTCAAAGCGTGAATAATAGACATTATACGCTAATAGAAGACTGTACAATCTATAAGACTTCACCTCCAGGTAGAAAATGAAAATAACATCCAGGCATCTAAGGGGACGTCCACGGATCGCATCTGCTCAAAGAGGGTTTCCTATATACGTTCCAAGGGTAGCTTCAATGGATGCCTAAGTCGAATACACGGGTAAATGACTTCGACCACTGAGTGTCTCCGAAAAAAATAGTAAATAAATATCCCGCCTTGTGGCGCGTATTATTACAATTTCAATGTAGTTAATAATTGTTTTCTTTTGTTATTGTCGACACCATTAACGTTGTTAATTGAACATTTAAATCTTGACTCCAGTAGGCCGTAGACGTGATGGTGAGTACTTTCCTCTAGAAGCGTCACACCGAGCGCCGATGTTTGATGGGAGAGGGCGTTGGCCAGGACGCTCGAACTTACGGTACTCGAGAAGGAAGTGCTCGAGGCAGCAAATTGAACGTTTCGCAGCAGTCCATCTACAGTTTTGGTTGACTTCTGCACTCCTTTTCGGGAAATTACGTTATCCGGTAACACTAAAAAAATATGCAAAAAATGTGTAATTTTGCGCAATAATAAATTGGGTTTTTTTCATTCATTATCGTAATGCGCAGTGAATGGAAGACATTTTATTCTAATACCAGTAATGTAATATATTAAGCAACTGTTCACTCTCTTTTGGTGTAAAGTCTTTTACAAATTTGTATTCGTCTGGTTAAATTAATTGATAACTGAAATTTATACCTGAATATCATACACGTGTGTTCTTTACTAATGAAAAAGGACTACTGAATTCTATCCGCACCACCCTCATAAATCGGCATTCGGTAAATAGAAGTACGTCGACATATCGTTTAAATATTACTTCTGTTTTGAGTATTACGATTTCATAAAACTAGACTTTATGAAATTAAGTATTTGATACTTTGTAAAACAGTGTAATTTGTAAAAAAAAATACGAAGTAACATATTTTATTTTTGTAAAGTAGATTTTTATATAAAAATCAAATTAAATTAAGTTTGTATTAAATAAGTCTTTGTTTATATTGAGCACAAAAAAAACTTCAGCTTACAAACATATCTAAAAATCATGCTGAAATAAAAGAATTGGGATAAGAGAATGTTTAAGAATTACAAGCAAAAATGAAGATACGAAACAATTATTTGATACTTAATAATTTGCGTGTAGTCCCCTTGATACTGTCTTCGCTCTGGAAATGGCACAAAGAGAATGACGCGAGATTCACATAGTGAGTTATGGCCGGATGCTTAGAATTCGCACTCCGAAATTTACTTCACTTCCCGCCCCAACGGTCATTTGATAAGCACTTTCCGGCTGTGCATCGCATACAATGCGCCGTAAATTGGCTTCTTGGTTTCATTAAGGCAACTGCATGGCGGATCTCGCCGCATCTTGGATACTCAGCGCTCGGGCGGGAGGCGTTTCCCGTAGCACTTTCCACTCGCTCGGCCCGCGGAGCGCTCCTCTTTTGTTCCTGCGTTTCGTCAGCTCTTGTGGCGCCGCCGCCGCCGCTGCCGCGCGGCCCCTGCGTGCGTTGAAGCTAATTATTTAACGCAGCGGCGAGGCTCCAGGCCACGGGCGCGAAGGCCTGTAGACGCAGCAGCGGAAATATCCCCGACGAAATAACTGTAAGTGAGATCCATTGTGTTGCAATCCTTCTAATTCAATATAATTAATTCGCTATTCTAAAGTGTTTAGCATTCGCCGACAGAATATCAATTTGCTTTAAGATTCAATTATGTTCGAACAGTGTTAATAGAATAAATTAAGAATTGACGATTGCAAATGCAGGAAAAATATGCACCTCATTTGCTGTGAGCCGCTTGCGTTGGTCACAAACATTTCTCAATCACATACTCCTTAGTATTAGTTTCTTTTTAGGAAATTTAAACACTGAGGTATGAGACGGATTCCAGTATTTTCCTTTGCAACCAAAAACACCCAACGAACCCATTTCAATTACAAAACAATTTCAACAAAAACACTTACAAACAATCACATCGTGAATAGTAAACCATGCCAAAAATACCATATTACACTTTCTTTATTCGACACCTGAACCACTGTATTCAGCACACTCAATCTCTGAAACTTTATCTTCATTGACCGCCTTGTTTATATATTTCGTCCGTTTGATCTCGTCAAAGTAAACACATCTTGTCCAAAATACTTGCCGTAGTAACCTATTTCTTCGTGTTCCACCTGTCAAATCTTAAGGGTGCAAAGACACAGAAATTTGTTAATGTGTACATTTTTACATAAAAAGGAATAAGACGAAATATTTAGTGAACATTTCAATTAACAAGATAGTGTACTTTTAGTTTCTGTGTCTAAACACATAAATTTTTGAGTATTTTTTATTTTTCCACAAAAACGTTGATCGAAATCAGGCTTTTGAAATGTAGAGAATAGAAATCTTTTACAATATGGAGATTTCCAGTGAAAAATTGCTGCCGGTTTTGAAAAAAACTGATTTGATCGTGTTCGAAAAGATTGCTTTTTAGTTCCCAATAATCAAAACTTATGGATTTATCATTCATATGTTACATGAAGCGTGCTATCAAACGTGTTAAACAATGAAATACATCTATGGTGTAAATTTTGACAATATGAGATATTAAAAAAAATTACATTCGTAGAATTCTTGAAAAATCAAAAGATGAAAATGGCATTTCTGTCATACTATTCAGTGCGTTTAGCTCTATCAGTAATTTTTTTTTAAAATTGGGAGCCTTTTCACTCAAAATTGAGCGAAATCTAATAATATTTTCAAAAAATAGGCATGACACTAATTAAAGAACTAATTGTGAAGAACAAATTAATTTGATGATAAAATCTCGATCTTAAATAATGATGGGCTACGAGGGGTCCCAAAAATTTTAAACTTTTTCAGTTCTCGAAAATTCAATGTTAACCATGTAAATCGGACTTATGTCATCTTTATAATTAAATTTTCCTCTGTTTCAGCAAGAAATTTAAATAAAATATTTAGAGCCATTTTTTGAAAAAAAATTATTTGGGGCCTCATGCAAAGTACCTCCAAAAACCAAAATATCGGTTTCCATTTCGCAGGGCCTTAATTTCAACTATATCAGTGGGAGAGTATTAATTTTGGCGAAAATGCTGCTTACGGCTTAGTCTCTAGCGTTGTTCATAGACAGCAGAGGACGGACGGGCAGATAGAGATGTTTTGCCGTAAACCAATTCTTCGATATCAACGATATATAAAACGTGAATTCTGACTGTACAACCTTTTTAGAACAAGCAATTTGGTACGTACAGGAACTATTATCTAATTTTTGAGTATCGGGTATCTACGATGCAATTTTTTGCCAAAAATCGCAGTTTTCGCTGCAGCATTAAATAATATTACTTATAGTGCAGCATTTCAATATTTCGTAGGAAGTGTGCGAGAAAGTAATACATGCAGTGAACTTAATCAGTGCCCTTGTAAATAAAACTGTAAGAAATAACGTTATTTCACAGCCATCTTCCTCAGAGTATTGGCAAGTTTTTCTCTTGGTGACGTGCTGTCTCTTAAGCAGATATTTCGTATTTCAATTTAACCTTGGTCTTAATTTAATCGGTCATCAAACGGAAGTACTTGAATTAGTTGGACAATTGACCGCATTTCTTCCAATATTATGCAACAGTAGTACAATAGCGCCCGTTAAAAAACTTTGAATATTGATTTAATGAAGCCATTTTCTGCTTCCTCTTTGTCACTTTTTACATGTTTATAGCCAATGCAAATAACTACTTTTCTTGCCCATCACTTTGAGAAACCTCATTTCCGTGAGGCTGTTCACGGCGGACAACCGCACGTTGGACAATGCAGCGTGGAAGGCGTTGGCGCACGCGTTAAAAACAGCACTTGCGGAGGAAAATTCTCCAGCATTCAAGGACTCTCAAAGCTATTAGAGCATTTGCAGGAAGAGGAAAAATTGTATGTAAAAGTAGTATTCAAGAATGTAAATTTAAATCGAATGATCAATTTGTTTACAGATATTAAACTAGTTCCTATTCATTAAAATCTTCCTTTTTTGTTATGCAACTGTGATATTTCATTTGAATGTAATTGCCTTTTACTTTGGTATCTAAAATCTCATTTCGGAATAAATACTTTGAACTGTGATTATGATCATTAGGCGATGGAAAAGTACTTTGATCAATAAAGAATAGCTACATCTTATTAGTGTAGCAGCCTCTGCAATAACTTATCAATTATTAAGTGTATTTTTGTCTTTGTGAAAACGTCCGTTGAGTGTTTGTAGTGTACATGTGGGGTATATTTTTCTTTTAAATTATTAAACGTAATAGTTTAGTTCTATATACTACTAAACGTCAGTAGTATCAAGAAGAGTGGGTGGGGGAGACAGCTGGAGAAAGACTCACACCCCCACTTAATTGCAGCCATGCATTTTTCATTGAAATCACACAAAAATATATTAATTGTAATTCAAATTAACCGCTTTAAGTTTTTCTAGTGCATGGAGGGATGAGTTCCGCGCCTATGTGTGCGTGTGCGTGTGAGGAGGTGTACATGTGTGTGTGTGTGGGTAGGTATATATGTGTGTGCGTGTTTGTGTATTTATGGATGTAGGTATATTTATTTGTGTATAGGTATATTTATATGTGTAGGTGAATTTATGTATATATGTGTATGTGTGTACGTGTGTATGTCTGTGCATGTGTATGTATTTGTGAGTTTATATGCATATATATGTGTGTATGTGTGCGCTTGTGTAAGTATGTGTGTATGTATGTACGAGGGTTGGGGCAACTATTTTTTCCTTGTAGATATATGAACGGATCACAAACGTATATGTGTCGTTTGGAAGTTTTGCAGACAAAGGGTGTATGCAGAACAACAGATGGCTCTAAGATAGCTGGTAATAGCGCAGCGAGGGCTGTGAAATCAGTCAGTTGATGAGTGTCGTGCTAGATGGAAGTAACCACGTGCACGTGCCGTCTTCGAGCAGCTCCTGGATGAAGACAGATGATGGACGCTACTGGAGTTAGAGAGGGCAAGTGGCATCGAGAAACGTACCATCCACTGGACATTTCTTAATGAGCTGCACCTACGCAAAATCGCGTCGCGGTGGGTATGCACTGATGGAAGTTCAAAGGTGGGTGCGCTATGCAATATGCTCCGACCATCTTGCACACTGGCAACAGGACGGTGATCAATTCCTGTCACGAATAATTGCCATCGATGAATTTTGGATCGGGCATACGAACCAGAACTGAAACGTCAGTCCACGGAGTGGCGACATGCTGGATCACCAAGGAGGCAGAAGTTCCGTCAGAATCCTTTCCCAGTCAGATTGATGGTGATCGTCGCGCATGACGTCAGGGGTGTCATTGGTTGCCAGTTACTTCCTCATGGCAGAACAGTGACCGCACAGTACTACAGGGACTTCCTGGTGCGACAGGTACGACGTGGCGTTCGGGGGAAACGTCCGGATTTTGTAGACAGTGCAATAATCCTGCACGACAATGCAAAACCACATAAAGCAGAGTGTGTAGGGCAGCTTCGAGGTTGGGGATGAGGAGAATTGGAGCACCCACCGTACTCTCCCGACATTTCGCCCTGTGACTTTGATCTCATTCGCAAGATTAAGGAACCACTACGTGCTAGGCAGTTTGCGACACGAGAGGACATTGCTAATGCTGTGCGCCAATTGGTGACACGATTCACACATGGTGCGGCAAATGCTGAGGCTGATGGTATTCAGCGCCACCCACATCGTTGGCAGCGTGTGGTGACAGTAGCAGGGGACTACTTTGAGTGTATTTACGCCCACGTTTGTCATGTCAACTTCATGTGAACTGTATTGTCATTCTTTTGCACCGTGAAGGTCATATTGCCCTGTGTACTACCGTAATAAATTAGCGTGTTACGATATTTCAGTGCTTCAGTGCTATTGTCTATACATGTAGTTACAGTGCGATTTTTATAAATGCCTCTCAAGCCCCTATGGCCGCGATGGAATATCACACTACATTTTGCGTCTTTCTCGGTCATACCGCTAGACGTCGCAAAATCGTAAGCACTGCTTTATACGGTCGCGATCATGCCATATCTAGCGGAACGACTGAGAAAGACGCGAAATACCGTGACATATTCCATCGTGATGACAGGCCTTGAAGAGCAAAGTTACAAAAACCGCACTATAACAAATAATCCTTTCGTCTGTATAAGTCACATTTTCCAACCGGACTGGTATCTTCAAGAAAAAAATAGTAGCTATGACTTTTGCCCCAATCCGCGTATGTGTATATGTATATACTGTCGTGACCGCCCGCGCGCGGTTGAAAGACCCGCCGCCGAGCTACGTCAGCGAAGAGACGGCGCCCTCGGTCGGAGGGGAAGGCGACCGTGGCAGGCTCGCCCGGGCAGAGCGCGCGCGGCCGTCACGCCCGAACAGGCGCGTAGGGACTCGCTATCACCCCTACGTCATAGCTAGCCGGCGCGCCGCAGGCCCCGGCGGACTCTAAGAAGGCCCCGGCCCGACACCACGCAACAGAAAGCGACGGTGATTGTGACGATGATCTTGCGTGCGGTGTATTGCGAGTAGAGTGGTGATTGGTGATTACGACCACTAGTGCTACGGACTCGAAACCCTCTTGTGGACTTTGTGCGACACGGCTACGTTTGGGACTTTTACTGGACATTGGTGAACTGGCTTCTTAATCGGCGCTGTCTACTGGATATTCGGAACTCAGGCATTTGTATACCGATTTCCTGCTCTTGTAACTGGATTGTCAATAAAAAACCATTTTATGAAGTTTTGTCTTTGTTTGGATACAACATATACGTATGTAGGTGTGTATGTATGTAGGCATGCATGTGTGAGTTTTTATCTGTGGGTATGAATGGATATACACGTGTGTGTATATGTGTGTGCGCGCGCTGGGCGAGCGCGCGGGCGCCGCCGCATCCGGCCAGGGGAAAGCGCTGCTCTCCGCTGAGGGGCCGCCGCGCCGCGCCGCGGCCGCGCGTGACGCCGGGGTAGACGCGTTCGCTGTCCTCTCCGCTCACAGCTCTCGCCCACCATCTCGCGGCCGAGGCTTCTGCTCACGCTCTTCGCTTGCGCCAGCTGCACAAGTTCCTTTCGCTCGTCTCTCTTTCGGAACAGACAAAGTCCTGTTGTCGATGCTGCAGAAATGGGTGCCGACGTTTCCTCGGAAAGACTTGTTTTCGTGGTCCCTGGTATCGACAACTACCTGGGACTTCCAAAATGTATTAACGGCACTATTTAGCTTACTACTTCTTACGTAGTATTAAAAAAACGTATTGTAATGCTGCGGCAAAAACGAGTTTTCCACAGATCAACTCGTATTGTACGCCCCTGATATAGAAAAAATTGATAAATACTGTTCGTACATGTGGTAAATTACTTCCTCTAACACAGGGCTGTCCAACATAGAAGGGTTTATGAGCCATATATCAAATTCTAGTTAAGCCACGGGCTCCACCGTAATTTAAGATGGTTTTTACTCTAATTACTGAGATTATACTGAAACAAATGTATATTATACACGACGTTTATTCAATATACGTAATGATTAATGTACATACGAGAAAATGAAAATATCATTAAATAAAAATAAGATAAATGTGCAATTGTATTGTACTTGGTAGAGGCCCGCGGGCCGCCAGTTGGAAAACCCTGCTCTAACACGTTCTGTACTCAGAATCCATGTTTTGTCGGTCGTTGATACAGAAAAATTGGTTGACGGCAAAACGTCTGTCAGTTTTTGCTCGTTTGTCCGTTTGTGAACGACTCTAGCCGCTAAGCTGTAGAAAGAATTTTCATAAAAAATTGTATTTCTTGACCGATCTGGCTGATGTCGCGACCTCTTGAATCTGAAATGGGTATTTAAAGTTTTGGAGGTACTTCACATAAATCTCAAAAGTTTTCTTTTCTCAAAAACGGCTCTAAATTTTGTTTTTAGATTTCTTGTTAGAATAGAAAAAAACAATTCTGAAGATAGTGTAGGACCGAGTTTCGCTATTAACTCTAAATTTTTCGAAAGTTTCAAATTATTTGGACCTCCTCAACTATTTCGTTGGTATAATACAATTTTTCAAAGCGGTCGCGGGCCGCACCAAAAGATTCGGCAGGCCGCATGGGGCCCGCGGCCCGCCAGTTGGAAAGCCCTGGCTTAGAGTGATGATGCATATGGAATGGAAAATAATTTAACCAGACAGCACACTGAATGAATAACGGGTTTGCAGTCAGTTAAACTCTATTCAAAGGCGTCAAGTATTCTGAGAGGCCGAATTCAATAGACTTAAAATGACTGGTAACTACGCAACTGCAAAGAGCATCCCATTGCAGAAACGATCACATGTATTTAAGATCATTGAGAGTAAGAACTTCTACTTTATAATGTAGTGAATGCCATTATTGGAAATACATAACTTCAAATTATTTCTTAGTAAGAACTGTCTGATAGAATATACTGTGACGCAAAAAGCATTATTAATTAGTAGTGTAATTATATAGCAATAATATAAGCACCAGCTCTTTCCTTATGCTGGACAGATTACAAAAAAGCTTTGATTCGGTGCTTTTTTATAGCTTCTAAGTGTCCTCGACGTGTATATGATTCATAGAAGACTGATAGGTATCGTGCGATTATGAATGACAGTGGAAAACTAATTTGAAAATTAAGAAAGGAACCTGCTGTTACATCGCGGAAGACATTGCAATTCGGCTTGGTATCTTTCAAGGAGACAACCTAAGTCCGCTATGATTTTGTAGAGCAATCATTCCTTTGAGCAGAAGGCTCTGACAATCAGGAAAGGGTATTCAGAGAAGAGAAATCCTGATGTTCGTATCTCGCACCAGTTATACATGAATGATCTAAAACTATGTGCATCTATGAGTAATAGAGATCATTAATAAAACTAGTTCGTACTCGCCAAGAGTTTCAGTGATGCAGATTGTACGGAGTTTGGAATAGACGTAAGAGCCACATCAGCAATAGATGTTTACTGCTAGTAAATTTTCATATCTCTGTTTTGGTGGCATTGTGAATTTTTTTCAGGCCGGTATACACGGTACAGTTTTCGTGCAGATTCCCACAGGGTTTGTTTACAGAAACATCAAGGTCCCAAACTACAGAACTTTGTACAGAAGTATAAAAGTCGCGCATACAGGCTCTCTGCATGTTCTGTCTGAATGGCCACAAGGCTCCGCTAGAGCGTCTAACGGGAAACAACTGAATTGCGCCTTCGGAGTACTTTCAGTAGTGGTATTTCTGTGCGTGCGTTCTGGACGTGATCTTTAGTAAGAATTAATTAACCGCGAAGAAAAATAGAGAAGAAAAATAGTAAGACAGAGACAGGAAAAGAGGTACTTTATCACGATGTCACTTCACCTTGTCATAATTGCACCTTGACACGCCTAACTACAAAATCGAAATGACCGATTACCGTCGTGTCGAGTAAACAAATCCGTTAGTGAACGCATGTAGCGCTAGAAGCGCTTGAATCAAACTGTAAGCTATCTGCATGCAAAAGTACAAACATACTCAAATGTTTTCATGCGGAAATCGTACAGTTTGGACTACTCGTTTTCTGTATGCCCAATCCAACGCACGAAAACAGTATATACGGGCCTTTTTTACACGTAATGTGTTGATATTTTGAAGGGCTTAAACGAGACCATCTTTGCATCTGATCGAGTGGGCATTTGTTGTGGCTGATGTGACTTGTCTTGACCGAAGCCCCTCAGTGGCGTCTAGACGAGAGCTTCCTCCGTGATTTCGTCTTGAGCTGTCTTGAGGAGGGGAGAGCATTGAAAGGGACTGGACCGGGGCTGCTGCGAGAGATGTGTGCGGGGCTTGCGCAAGTGGCGCGCCTGGCGGCGGCGGAGCCACGCTTCGCCGCCCCGGCGTGACTCCGCCCGCTGCGCTGGCGAAACCTCTCGGTTCGGCGCCGCCCACCGTCTGGAGAAGGCGAACGAATCAGCGTCTCTCTGCTCAAGAACGAGTCATGTATTATATGCGCGTATTTTTTAAAGTATTCACATTTTGCCTACACGCCTCGTAAAATCTAACTTGTACTGCTAAAACAGCACATACTCTCTCGCATTATTTTTAACTTCAGCAGGTTTAGAAAATTCGGAGTGTTCAAAGAAAATGAGACATGCCCCGTTTCCTATGCATCAGTATCCAGTAGCCTTCCTCTAAGGTGGATGCAGCTCCCTTATTCCATCGAGCCATAAAATGCATTTTCAGCGTCCAAACTGCACAAGCCTTGGCATGTTTGGGCCACGCGGTATGCTAAAATAAAATTGTGTTCACGCTCAATTCTCCCGCCTAGGCTGATATATTACACTACACACGTAGAAAAAAGAGAAAGTATAGTAATCGTGCGGCGGAAATCAGCGATTTTTCCAGAAAAACTCTTATTATCCGGCCCTGGTAACGAAAAAGTGGATAAATATGGATCCTATATGTAGTAAATTATTTCATCTAACACGTTATGTAGTGAGAGCTCACGTTTTGTAGTCCTTGATACCGAAAAATTGATGGCAAAACTGTCTAGAGCCCGTTCGCGACAATCGGTATGTGGTCAACACTAGCGCCTAAACCATTCACACAACTTTCCCCAATGCTAGTTTTCTCTGAACGATCTCGAAACCCTGCAATTTTGAAATTGATTTCTATTTTTTGATTTACTGATCACTTGTGATTCAGGATGCGTGAATTGCTAACGTGATTAATTCGTCGGCGTAGTGCAGTTTTTTTGCTTGCGAGGTGGTGATGTTGCCCCAGTGGATGGCGAGAGCCGGCGACGACCTACCGTCGGCTAGCGGGGTTTTTCCTAACCAGGTACCTCCGACCAGCAGGGCACCGCTTCTAAGCTATCCCCAACTCGAAGCTCCCTGGTGTCGGGCATTTGTGGTAGGATTGTGCATGTAAGAGAAAGTATGTGTAAGGGTAGTATAAGTCAAGGAATGGGAGGGAAAGATCGCGCGTGGTCCTTGTTTCGTTTGCTGGGCACTGCTCAGGCATTCACCTTGGAACCACGGAAGAATAACGATCAAAGGAGCCAGCAGCTAGAATTCTCCTCCAGACAGCGACAGAACTTGACCTAGCTATCTCGCCAGAGTCGAAAATCCTGCCACTGTGGGATTCGAACCCCAGGACTTGCCGGTCAGAGACACAGGTTAATGTAAACTTTCTCTAGAAGTTAAAGATATGTTTCAAATTCGTAGGGTCGCGATTACAGCGAAATGCAACGGAGAATATCCGTTGTGGGGATGATTCCGGGTACGTTTTAGGTGCTAGTGTTGTTCGCGGATGGTCTAATGTCCGGCCCCATGAACCGCCGGACAGACAGACGAATGGACGGATGGACGGACGGATGGACGGACGGATGGAAGGACGGACGGATGGACGGACGGATGGACGGACGGATGGACGGACGGATGGACGGACGGATGGACGGACGGATGGACGGACGGATGGACGGACGGATGGACGGACGGATGGACGGACGGATGGACGGACGGATGGACGGACGGATGGACGGACGGATGGACGGACGGATGGACGGACGGATGGACGGACGGATGGACGGACGGATGGACGGACGGATGGACGGACGGATGGACGGACGGATGGACGGACGGATGGACGGACGGATGGACGGACGGATGGACGGACGGATGGACGGACGGATGGACGGACGGATGGACGGACGGATGGACGGACGGATGGACGGACGGACGGACGGACGGATGGACGGACGGATGGACGGACGGATGGACGGACGGATGGACGGACGGATGGACGGACGGATGGACGGACGGACGGATGGACGGATGGACGGACGGACGGACGGACGGACGGATGGACGGACGGATGGACGGACGGACGGACGGATGGACGGACGGACGGATGGACGGACGGACGGATGGACGGACGGACGGATGGACGGACGGACGGACGAACGGACGAACGGACGAACGGACGAACGAATGGACGAACGGACAAACGGATTTTTAATCAAAGCACTTTTTTTCACAAAGACCTTCCAAGATGTGAAATTTGACTTCTACGTTTAGGAGCAAGAAAAAAGTACTTTTTCGGCCCCATAAAAAGTGTACTTCAGTGAAAATCTTGACATTGTTAGTTTGAGTCATTGAAGAATTGCGGAAGTTTAATCGGAAGTTCTCGCTCCCTGTCGGCGTCGTTCTCGCCTTGTTTCTCAGCGACGAAGCAGCGTCTCACGCACCCCGAGCTCTCTCCGGGCGAGCGAGGCTCCTACGCGCGATTCCCTGCAGGCGCTCTTACAGCCCGGAAAACACGGCGTCGGCGACAATATTAAAACATCGAGTACATTCCTAGCAGGTGACTCCACATCGTATAGAGTCGTCAGAAAATAGAACCACCGTCGCTACATCGTCCTCTTCCTCGTTGCCCGCATCAAAAGCGCCTGCATCCGCCTTAAGCCCACTAGGAAGCGGCGCGACTCCCAGTGTTGACGCAGGCGCTGGGGATCATAGGCGCATCCGGGGGGGGCAGAGGGGCTTTGGCCCCCTCCAAAAGGCTTGGAGTTTTCGTTTGTTACCTTCTTTCATTTGGCAAAATTCATTTAAATATTTATGTTAGAATTGTGTAATTATACAAATATAATATTGCGTAGTGTCATATATACACTACAAAAATAATATACAACTAGCGTACCCGTGCGAGAACTCTCGCACGTTAGATCTTGAATTAATGATTATGCAAATAAACCTCGTCAGACTGCACAAACTACGGTGTTAACAGAAAGCGTTAATAAAGATAGTCAAATCTAAGCCTTCTAAGCGTGTCGCCACAAAAATTGCTACCAGCAGCAAGGGCTGAAATATTGAGGTGTCCTTGATAGTATTGAAGCGTGGAACCGAAAAGTTAATTGAATGGATCGGAAAATATCTCATCTTGTAGATTATGATGTGAAAAACGTTTCATTGAGGCCTTTGGCCTGAAAATTTTACTTTTTAAGGCTCTAAAACGCTTTGTTTACGAGTTATTTGCCGATATAGGTTGACATGTGATGCGGGTTGCATTTTACATGAATATTTCGATGCGTTTTTTTGAAGAAATCATCCATATTTTTAAAGTCAAAGTAGAATTCGTCAAGTCGCCGTGAAATTCTCTTTCTTTAGAGCTCTCATTTCTAAAGATTGGTCGCGTGTGAGAGCCGCAACCCGAAGGTATACTACTGAAATAATACAGGAGACGATAGATATAATAACACATGTTTATTATTTAACAAAAATATATGATGGACCCCTCAAAAATGATCGGCTAGATCCGCCTCTGCTGGGGATGTGGGAGGGAAATGGCCCTTGCAGACAAAGCACTCGCACGACGAAATGAAGCACGTGGCAAATAAAACAAATATTAAAATACTTGAACTCCCATTTTTAAGTAAAAAAATCTTGCATCAAAATTGAAACAGCCATCACAATATACAAATCAATAATCCGCCCTTCTCTCACATATGCATGCACAAATGCATGGCCAATATGGGGTCATAGCAAAAATAAATTTTCACAAAATTGAAGTTATTCAAAACATATTCTTTCGACGTGTTTTAAGTATCCATGTGTTAACGCGGCGATATATAGCTCCTTATTCAGATTTCAGATTTAGGTTAATATTCAGGTTCAGGAGAACGCATCAGTTGATTTTGGCGAGACGAACGTTAGGGTATGCTCGCTCGCTCGATCTCTGAAAAGACACAGTGTACCCCTCTTATTAGAAGATAATATAAAGAAATAAGCAATCAGAGAATAAATCGTTCAACCTTTTACCTCATTCTCACATGAAAAGCAATGCCTTCTTTTAATCTGTATTCCACAAAATTTCACTCATGCATTCAGAGTGCTTGCTGCGGAAAAATGGTTGCTCTTTGAAATGTTTTTTAAAAGGCGACACGTACCTTGCTAACTAGGCAACCTTGCTAACTTAAACTGTTCTCGTGGAACGTTAATACGAGCGCACTGAAGCTCGTTCACTGGGCAGAGCGACTACTTTGAAAAATCTGTTTTGCCGTTTGAATTTGTGTTTCAATGCTGTCATTGGTTTAAAAAACAAACGGAAATCTGGCGTGTCTAAATAATTTTCTCTGCACTAGTGCTTGGGAGTGGAGTCCGGCTTGTGACGAGAGATGAAACTAATACGAAAAGCCGCTGGGTCGAATGCTATTATGACTAACAAAGAAACCGTATATTTCCGCGCTTTTCGCCACCAGCACGCGTATTTGGAGGGAATTTTTGGAGTATTTGGAGGGAGTATTTGGAAGTCCGACGCGGTACGTTCAAAATGCAAATTCTGAGCCAGTAATAAAAGCCAAAGATTGTTATTAAAAATCAATCTCCCGCCACGGCGCTACGTATGAATCCTTTTTGATGCCAATGTGCCAACACCATGGTTTGTTAGGAATAATGAAATACAAAGATAACTTCCTATTGAACCACTTCAAACATGGATAAATAAATTATCAAAAAATTCTACTCTTCATTTAACTTGCCCAGCGACACAAACTTTCCAGTAACGATAGTCAGCTAATCCTTTACTCTAAACAAATGGTGCCACAGAATGGCTTACACTTTCTAGTACTAGATACAGGGATGGGGCAGAAGTCATGGCAACTCCAATCTATAGATACAAAGTAATGAAATGAAGTTTTATTCTTACTGAAACCCATGAATGCATTAACAATTTGTTCGTCAATTATTAAAAAGTACCTGAGAAAGGGGGAAGGGCAACTTTGTGAACCAGTCGGTATTATTATTTGTTCTGTAACTAATGTATATTGGTGATTATTTTCAAACACTCTTAAAACCTTCAATTTTGGGTAGTGAATATGTTGTGAAGGAGAGAGAATCAGAAAAAGAGCTGAAGATTTAGTTTTCACCTTTCCGTTTGTTTATAAAACAAATCAACTCGAGTTGTTTGAAAAATGTGCATTATTGAGAAAAGTCTGGAATTGCTGTGATTTGACATCCTCCTTCTAGAAACGCTTTGTTATTTCACAATAAACCAATAACTGGACGAGGCCCTAGCTGAGAATGCAGCCTAGTTCTCGTTTAGCTCCAATAAATCATGAACTAACTGGACGAGGCCCTAGCTCTCGCTAGCCTAAGATGTGTTCACTTAGGTACAGAGCAATGTAAAATGCTTATTTACTAGGGAGTATGGCTGTTGTTTGGTAATGTGTTTCGAAAAGTGAGAAATTCTTCCAAATTTTTAAAAATATACTGGCTATTTTGTACAAAAATGAAACGACTGCCGTCATAGACAGGTATATCAACTAGAGATTTCTATGATTTACATTGTTAAGGAGCTATGTTTGTCGCTGTATGGAACGTAGTTTTGGATTATTGAAAATGTGTTTATGGATTTGCTTTAAAACAGTTAATTTTGCGCAGTCCTTTGTAGAGTACTCGATGTGTAATTCTTAAATAAAAAAGGTCGATAGGTTTGCAACTTAATTTTTATGGATTTACAAGTTCATATAACCTTCATCAGAAGCGTAATACTTCTGTAGTTGGGAGCTCTATTTCAAGTAGACGGGCAAACTTCTGAAAATTATTCTTATTTTTCTGTATAATATCCTACAATTACAGTTGCAATTTTCATTTAATCGCTTTTGTTTGTTTTTAGACAGGTAATGATTTTTATACGTGATGCCTGAGGTGTGTTAACATGGACAGAAATGGCAGTATTAGGCCTATAATATTTCGTAACCGTTACTTATGCGAGGATGCATGTGCTTTTGTAACAGTATTAGTGTTATTATGTGCCTAAGGCATATTTATGTATACATTTATTTTTCATAGTAAATCTTCATGGAGCAGTAAAACTGCAAACAATTTCTCTTTGACCTGGTCAGAGCAGAACAGCAGCGAAGAAGGTATCCGAGGACGTGAGAAGTAGGCTATTAATGGGTCACGGGTTGGCTTTCACTTCCAAGCCGTCATTCTCACTATCTATGAACCAAATAACTTCCCCTTTTAATAATATATTCCCAGAGAATTTTCTACGTTTAGATATCTTTAAAAATACGTTGTGTTATCTGAACAGATGTAAATACTTTAATCTTTAGAAACTACAGCATTTGAAACAGACTAAACGTCGAATATAAACATGGCTAGTTCCATTGACTGATTGTCTAACTGATTGATGGGCACGTCAACTGCTAAGGTGATTAGTCCCGTAAGTGTAGTAAAGTTAACCCCCCGCAGGAGGTCCCGTAAGTGTAGTGAAGTTCCCCCCTCAGGCTGGATGGTGAGATCCGGCGCCGATCTTTCTGTTGGCTATCGGTGTTTTCCCTAACCATGTATCTCCCACCAGCGGGAACTGTCCCTGCCGAGACATGCTCCAAGCTCCCGTCCGATCTCCCGGCATGAGTGGTAGTGCAGTGCATGTAAGTGTGTGTAAGGAAGGGGTGAGGACAGGACAAGGAAGAGGAAGGAAAGATCGCGCGCGGTCCGTGGTCCTTTCCTTAGGGTAGGCTCTGGCATTCGCCTGATATTGATAGGAGAAACTAAGAAAACCCGATCAGAGCAACCGGCTGCTAGAATGCTCCAGGCTGCGACTGAATTAGACCTAGCTGACAAGCTAGTGTCGAAAATCATGCCACTGTCAGAATTCGAATCTAGAACCTCCCGCTCAGAGGCACTACAGTGACATCAGTTGATGGAGCCACCTCTCTCGGCGCCTAGTTCGAGAACCGCTTGGGTGAGTTATGTTCATCGTGAACTTGCAGAAAGTGAGCAAAAACGCTAGGATGTTTTGAACAGTGTCGAGAATTGTGAGTAAATGCGCAGAATCTTCACTTTCTTCAGCCTGCAGAGTCTTTGTTGATAGTTTTCATTCTTCGCGGAAGTAAACTCCCCAAAGAGGTCACTGTGCACTTCACGTCTTCCTGTTGATCATTGACACCACCCACCTTTCTAGTGTAACCTTTCTGTTAAGTGTTTTGTTGTTCCTAAAAAACCGTAATTTCCAATGTACGTTTACAAGGGTTTCCGGTATTGGATATTTCTTATAAATGAAAGGCTAGGTCAAAGACTAATATATTCAGAACTTGAAGATGTTTGTGGGTATCGTATTGAGATGAGGCACATGTGACCATCTCCCCCTCCCCCAAATTGGGCGGGAAAATGTAAAATATCACTTTATTGTACAATAAAAGTGGCAAGAATGAGAGGCGAATGAGCCACGGACAAGACATATAAAATGGATTTTGTGAAGAAAAATAAATAGAGATTGTAGGAAATGCAAAGGCGAGGGAAATAAAAAGTGAATAATATTGTATAGGATTTGGAAAACATATTACGTGATTTTTGGCCTAGAGGAAATACAAGAGTAGAAGTAAATAAATAATCGGACAGAAACAATGTGTTAATGGACGCAATGTAAGTAGCCAATTAAAATTCAAAGATGGGATAGCAAGTGAATAGATCTGTGCAGGATAATGAACATGTTTAGGAATCTTCTGCACTCAGAAGAAGATAGTTGAAGGGAAGTATTATTGGTGGTAGAAAGAAGATGGCAATCAATGCTTGTAAAAGAAGGTGTCAGTGCGTATATGCATGATCCGAGAAACTGTCCTAACTTTGAAAAGTAGCTTGTGTTGACGAATTAAACGATTTGTTTTAAATGATTCTGGAAATTTTAGTACGAAATTTGGAATATTCAACTTGAACCAGAGAGAGTGCAAATTGGCGGCATAAGGGTGATGCTGATCGGCATGAAAGGAATGGCAATGCAAATGATCATATGTCATCGGCCAAAAAGGCAGGCCACGCGATATCAGGGAAGTGCAAAGACATTTTCTTAAATCGTTGGAAGATGAAGTTATGTAACATACTATAGCCGAGATGATAAGTTTAAAGAAATGATAGAAAGGATTATAGAAGCATGGCTTGCATGGTAGAAATTAAAGTGAGGGATGGATGAATGTAAACGATACACAAAATGAGAATTATTTGTAGTATAAAAATTGAGTTTATATTGAAGTGCTTTTTATTTTATATCGGTTGTATTTATATAGGAAATTCGAGAGAAAGGAAGCTCGTGTGTGAAATAATGTAATATACGGAATTTGAATAATTACGAAATTCAAAAAGATCCAAAAAGATTTCGGACAGTCATATTTATAACATTAAAGCTTTTATTTATGGCAACGTTTCGAATGGCTGATGCACATTCATCTTCAGGCCAATACAGATATATACGAATAACTAAAATTATAAAAAAGTACACATACGAAATAGAGAACAAAACGGAAATACCTGTACATATTTTTGAAGAAATAACAAATTATATTTGAAAAATACTAAATTAAACAAGAACTATACTCACACTAAAAAGAATTTTACCATTGGTTTTGAACTATCTCAGAATCTCAGACCTTAAATAACTTGATATATAAATTTTGTTACATACAAAATTACGAAATTCATTAAATATGTCATTGTACATATTTTGAAAGTATTAAAGTAGGATATTTACAATATCCTGTTATGAGTTTTTTTGAAATTTTGCGTTCCCGTGGAGCAAGCTTCTATCGCCTCACTCTCACACATTTTCTACTACCAATTAAATAAGCCAATTAAATAGAAAAATGCATTCGTCTTAGAAAGAGAGCTAGGCACGAGACATTTAAACTGATAATATTAAAATTAGTTTAAGGGAAAGGCATAGTAAATGTATCATCTGTATTCAGAATTCAACTTGTATGTAGGTTAGAGTAGAGATCCCACAATTTAACAAAACGTGTACAGAATACGCTTCTCACCACAGTACTTTACACTCGGTTTTTAACTGTTTTTTGTGGTTAAATCAATAAATAAAAGTTATCAGTGCGTATTCGTTATGTTGTTTGTCATACCAGGGGCGTAGCTAGGTGGGGGCCGGGGGGCGGTCCGCCCCGGGTGACACCATTTTAGGGGTGACACCAATTAGAAAATTGTATAATTGGGATTATATAATTTTAACGATTTATTTAAAAATAATATTTTTATAAAAACATGCACTTGTTCATTAGTTACACTTCGTTTTAGATTTACTTAAAAATTAAATTTTAATTATTCTTAATTAAATGCAGTTTTTTAATATGTTATAAATAAATGTCATGTGCAAATACATTTTTATTAAACAATGTATAAACTTTTTATTAATAGTTTTTTATATTTAATTTATGGGGGGGGGGCTGATACCATTAGCTTTGCCCCGGGTGACACCAACTGAGCCGCCACTGCGTCATACTCCACTAACGACTAATTTCGAACCCCCACACCTCTTATTAGTTGAACCGTTTTGTTGCGCGTTCACTCCTGGAGGCAGCGTTGCAGAGCTGAGGGGCGGTGCATCCATTGATCGCGGGCAATGCGGGCGCAGGAAGCGCGGAGAAAGGTCATAAAGATGTAGTTTCACTCGCGGTGACCCAGTGCGGAACCGCTTCCGCTTTTTCTGCTTCCCGGAGGAAGCAGCGGCGCCGGCTGCATCAGCAGCAGCAGCAGCAGCAGCAGCCCCGGAACCCCTTGCAGAGCGCGGGCGCCTTGCAGGGGTGGAAATTCCGGACGAGCAGGTCGGGCGACGGCGGGGGATTTCTCTCTAACCTCTTTTCATGCGCGATAATTGCCGATCTGGTGTTAGTGTATTTACAAACATCCAGAACAACTTTCATTCGTGAGTTTTCTCTGACCCGATCTACGCACAGGGAGATCCAAATTACCGGTGCCTCGAGCTCATCTTATTGAAAGCGTCCGCGGGCGATTTGGTTTTGCGGAAGCGGATGTGTAACGGAAATGATTCGTTTCGCTTTGAATATCGAAAAATGTAATATTCGCACTATACGTCGGTAGTAATTTGATTTTGCTCAGATTTTAACATTCAGTTTTTATGATTATTTTAAAACCAATAGAAATCTCTGAGCTTTACGATCACTGTCAGAAAGAATTATTTTTTGCCTCTAAAAAACGTTGTATCTTTCTTTAAAGAACGATCAAAAATTGAATTTTCAAGAGGCCACGCCATACGCCAGATCGATCATGGAATATCAATTTGGGTGAATATCCTATCTAATTTCTCACAGACAGAAAGACCGTTTAGCCATCTATCAATTTTGCGGTATCAAGGACCCACAAAACGAGGATTCTGACTACACAATGTGTTAGAGTGTTAGAGAAAGTAATTTACTGCATATTAGGACAAGATTTATGAAATTTTCAGAATCAGGAACCCACAACACACACAATTTTTCAGTCAAGAAATCGCCTTTTTTTTCCCGCAGCATTCAATATTTCCTAATACATCCTTAAGTAGTAAGCGAGAGAGTAAAATCATAGATCTCTATGTATCCAAATACCCGAAATAAAATAATTTTGAAACAAAAAATTATTTATAAAGGAAGATATATAGTTAAAATTATAGTTATAATAAATAACGGCGCAAAATTTGTCCTCATTGACCTCAGTAGGGAGTGGTTAGCTTAAGACCCCTCAACCTCTGGAGCGCGGATTCGTCCTTGACTCAGGTGCGGGGAGTTTCGAAGGGCGGAAAATCCTCAGTAGCCATGACGTACTTGCAGAATGTACAAGAATCCTGGCTAAATGCCAGGTAATATCATACCCTCCAGAAATTCCCACTGTAATCTCATTCCATAGCCGGGAACGTCTCAGGTAATGGATGAATATTTCTGGGGCCATGGTTTTGGCGTTCTCTGGCGGTAAATATGAGAGTCAAATTTAATGGCAACGCTTGAAGTGCCTTACCGCTCTATTGTTTTTGTGGGGAAGCTCTCTTTCTTTGTATCCTAAAACTTACTTAACGAAATATTTTGGTACTTATCCTACATTTCTGATCCTATATTTTTGTGTCATACTAAAATTTCTTCTTTAATTTTAAACTTCCATTTGCCTCATAATTTGGCACATGAAAACATTTTGCTCGTATATAAAAATGTATATGAACCTATTGCATTGAACATATTGTACAGAGTAGTCTTTTCTCTTTTATCTCGTTTCCGTCATATTTTATTTCAGACTAGAAATACCTCGTGCGAGTAAACCCTTCCTATTGTTTCCGCGCGTGTGATGGCGAGAACAGCGATAATGATTTAACAACACATGTCATTCATTCGTCCTAGTTTTCAAATATGATGTGGTGAAAATAGATCACCACCGCGAGATAATAGGATGGGAGAGAACGTTTCTTCCGTTTTGGACAGAAACGACGTTTTTCAGCGCGCTCTAGCGCCCTCAATATTTCTCGAAAAATTAAAGTTAAAATGTGTATTTGGTAAATAACTGTCTCTACTTTAGGTTTGTTTATGAAGGTTCTTTCGATTAAGTGTACAGGTGTCGAGACATATTTTTGCAAATTTTCTTCGTGAAGCCGACATTTCTCGAAGTGACAAACATTAAATTCGAAATTCAGCATCCCCAAAACATACAGAAACGGCGAGAAAAAAAACTTTCGGGATTTTTTCTTGAATCGGGATTTTTATTGAATCATGTGACTGGACTAAACAGAGAAGAATAAAGTGAAACACGGAAAGTGTTATCTTAAAGATGATCGAAAAAGCTAGAACCTCTACCGATAATGGTCAATTAGCAATACGTTGTTCTAAGGTCATATTAATGATTTGATTTAAAAATAGCCATGATTTTTACTTATTCAATTAGCAATTAAACGTTAGCTATGGAGTCATTTCAAATCTCCCAAAGAATGGTGGATTTTCAACCTTTTCCTCCATTTTTTGTAAAGTGCTATAACAGTAAAAAGTAAGTTACATTGTAATATGTAGTTGTTCTGTTTCTCTGTCAAGAATATTCTGAGAAACAGGTAAATGTGAATATGGATCTTTTACGAATTCTAGTCTCAATAACCCAAAAAATTCTCCTCCCCAAAATAATTAAAATATAATGGGAGCAGATGTCTCCAGGTTGAGTGTGTAGATGGTTTTACATGGAATGATCATGTAATTCAATAAATTCAAAATGTTAGCATCTGAAGTGTCAGCATACGGTAGGTTTTTTTGTCGATTTTCTCATTTAACTGCAATATAATTGTTCTCTGGGAGAAAAATCTTTGAATTCATTGAAAATAACGTGAAAAATGTGCTTAAAACGACAGTTTGTTAAAGTTTTTTAGCAGTATAACACGAATATAATAGAGAAACAATATTTATTAGAACATTAATATTCACATTATTGATTATTATGTGTATGGTTGGCAGATTTACTCCTCGCAAACTGCCAGAATCAATTTGAAAGTTACCTGAAAACCCCAAAACAAATTCAGCTATTGCCATTGACAAAATAATAATTGACAAAATAATAGTTAATATGAATCAGAAATTGAACATCACCTAACAAACTACTGACAACCCAATGTTGATGATTTTTATAAAATTCTTATTTTAGTTGTTGCATCATATAATTGAGAAATAAAAAATTGGATTATGAGAGGAATAGGTGGTCCTGTTCTATTGTCCTTTTGCAGGTCATTTATAAATATAACGAGGATATCTAACACAGTGCGTTTGTCAAACCTGAAACGTTTCTTGAACTCGCTTTTCGTGTAAAATTCAATAGGATTTTGAGTATCACGAATAATAACATCGAGGATCAGGCGTAGCGTACTCAAGAACTTCCTCGATATCTTCAATATCCTCTACAAAATGAACCGGTACATTCATAATATTAGGGAATCTTCTGATCTTATAGTTTACTTTCCAAATAACAGAAAATTGGTGACTTGGAATGAACTCGCGTTCTAAATTTTCTTTCCTTAAAGTAGCGACTATGAAATGGACATAGTTACTTACAAGCTTCACAGTTCTAAGCCTTGTTCATGAATACGACCATCGGATTTCAATATAGCATTCGACTTGATCGATCACGAAAGTCTACTAGAAAAAATGGAAAAATCGGTATTACGATACAATGATTCTCGTCAGATAACGAAAGCGATAGTATCTAGATGCCATTGTGATCCAGGTTTTCCTGAGCATACCCAATTGCTTAAGATGTAAGCTGGGATAATCCTAAGCCCAGTGCCCGTTTCATAAAAGGTTACAATCCACAAGTTACAAGTGAATTTAATGTTAACGTGTGAGAATAAAGGAAATCGCGTTTCACTATCATTAAAGTAATCACTAATAGTTACAAGTGAATGCTCACTAGCTTACGAGGGAAATTCTACAAGTTACAAGTGTTTCTGTTTCTCAGAACTTACTACTAGTCTAACACAGTTGTAAATTAGCAATGGTTTCTTAGAAGCCTACAGATACTTGTAGGTTTCAACGTTTAAATGTACCTTTTACTCACTGGTCAAACATTAGAGAAAATAATCGTCAAATAAATTAGTTGAATAATTTAATAAATTAAAGGAGAAACACCTCCCATACGAATGTTCAATGCAATATAAAAGAATTTAAGAAAATGAGTCTGCTCCCTACCTTAATGCGATTGATGTATGTGTGCATGCAAGAAAAACCATGCCCTCCACTTCAGAGTCATGTCTTCGCTTTCTAAATGAATGATACGTACTTGTTCACGAATCACTATACACACAGTTACGTTTAGGCATGCTGATTCACTGAAATAATACAGCACAAGAAGTAGAAACCTCAGTTGTTTCCAGCTTAAAAGCCGTAGTACTTTCGCTGACCCATGCTGCTTCGTCAAGAAGCGGTGCGTGCAGGCAGCTCGGCGGAATCGCAGGAATTACGAGGAGAGCACGTCAAAAAGAAAACAAATGAATCACCTTTGCAGTCAGTGGACTCTATACAGTTTGCTGACAATTGATCTCTAGAAAAGTGAGAGTGGGGATGCGCGCGAGCAGAGCCGCTTTAACGGCTTTGGGGGCCCTTGGGCCTATGTTAATTTGGAGGGCCCCCTACTCTTACATTAACCAATCTCCACCCCCTCAATTGTTTAAAAGTTTGTTAAAAAGAACGAAACTTCTCGTCATCGAGTGACATTCTTGCATCAATGAGCAACATTCCATATTATAAATATTATCCAATGATGCGCGACACATCACGAATTTTTTGCGAATAGTTTAATAATACATCACATTTCTATATATTTCATATTTTTTGAAGAAATTAGTATTAAATACTTCTTTTAAGAACAAGCGGGGCTCTTGAACATTGGAGACCCTGGGCCCGGGACGTAACATGGGCCTGCGCGCGAGATGTAATGGAAGTTCGAAACTCAAAAAAGGGGATATTTTCCAAAATTTCCAAATTACGCCCGGGGATATTTTTTTCTTTCTAATGGCTGACAAACACGGTACAGTTTTTGCGCAGAATCTCGTCCAGTTTTTCTATAGAGACTTCAAGATCCCAAACTAGAAGTATAGAAGTTACGAATACTCGATCTACATGGTCTGTACGTTTTCCGCCACAAGACGCCGCCAGAGGGGGTCTATCGGGAAACAACTGAATTGCGCCCTCCGAGTTCTTTCTGTGATATTTAATAAGAATTAATTAACCATGCGGATCATAGAGAAGAAAAATAGGAAAGCGGGAATTTGGAAAGAGGTAGTATATCACTATCAGTTCACACAACCGCACCTTGACACACCTAACCACAAAATCAAAATGGACGATTATCATCGCATCGGGCACACCAAGAACCATTACAATTGGTATTGTAATTGGTCTTGGGTAAACAAATCCGTTAGTGAACAATTGTGCCGCTAAAGGTGCTTGAGTCAAACTGTAAGCTGTTGCGTGAAACGTTACGAACATTCTCAAACATTTCATGCAGAAATCGTGCAGTCTGGACTGCATGTTTTCTCTACGTGCAATCTCCACGAAAACTGTGTTTTGCATACCGGCCTTAAAGGGGGCGTGTCCGGAAAATGGAGGAAGTTTGGTCACCCTACGCGCGTGTTGTGTGCGAGCAGATCAGAGCAGAGGAGGGCAATGCAGAGCAGGGCGTCCACTCGTGAGCGCACCGGAAACCGCCTCCTGGAGGGCCGGCATGGGGCGGGGGTGGGGTGGGGGCAGCACGTCACGCGCCGCTGCCCGCCTGCCGCGCCGCGCCTCGCCGCCAGGGATTGCCAACACGCGCCACTGGAGAGCAGGTGTGCTGCGGGGGGAATGTTGCCAACTTTGGAAACTTTAGGATGTGTTTATTATTATTATTTCATTCCCCGAAATGAAATACTATTTTGAATAGGTCTGTGTTTCATCGACTTTCCAAGGTTCTAAATAATAAATTCATACGTTAGCTTTTCATTCGAAGTTCACCCTTTTTAAAAATGTTTCAGTCTCAACTTCGAAAAATACTTTTTCAATTAGCCTGTATTCTTATAAACGTGTAGTGCATTTTATTACACGATATTGTTATAACATTACTAACAAATAATCTTTTCTGTTTGAAAACCTACAAAAGCTTGAACTACATACAACACAATTCAGTAATCCAGATTGTCGCAGTAGTGGAGGAGAGTATTCAGGGAATTCAAGTAAGCCAAACCGCAAGGATGTTAATTAATGTCTATGTTTTAGTTTTGCAATGAAAATGATTGAAATTTTTATATATGGAAAGTACAGCAGTTCAATAATTTACCCTTATATTGTAATTACAAAATATGTTGATTCACACTTGATGTGTAAATGCAACAGACAGTGAACATTTTCTTGAAAAATAGTTTTTTTAGATATTGAAGCAAGAATATTCTTTTTGTATGTAACACAAAATAATTTTTGTTGTTTTAATCTGCCTACTTATGTTTCTTTAATGCACAAAGACAAGAAAATATTTCTGTATATTTTTATATTATTTATTTATATTATAATCGGTGTCAATATATACTGCGATTTTCGTAACTTTGCCCCTGACAGGAATCAGCTGTTGACGGTTTTATCCAATCCGGAGCTTGAACGTCACCATAGTGACGTCTAAATAGATGCTTCCGATTGGTTGGCAGCGAAACAGCTGATTTCTGTCAGGGGCAAATTTACGAAAATCACAGTATAAAAGTACTTCTTCTAGCCAGTCTCAGCAGTCGCATACATTCTGCTCACCCAGAAATAATGAAGCATCTGGACCAACTGGTTGAGGCGTGGGAAGGCGAGCAACTCAACTTCCAACCGCCCTGCATATTTCCTTCACATTTAGTGTTAATATTCTAAAATATACACTTCAAAAGTAACATTTTGATCTGCGTAATAATCCGATATTCTCATTTTCATTAAAGCATCAGGTGCTCGTTGAATGAAGAAAATGTGAAGTAGTGAAGCAATGTTTATTGATCAAACAGAATATCAAATGAAGGTTTTTATTGATCAAACACTTGTACCTTTATGTCAATATTTCATTTTTTTTAAATAAACATTTTTTAAGTGCTCCGTAATTGACTTCTGCCACATTTTCTACACCATTTCTGGATTTTAAGAAAATCACATGAGTTTAGATGTTGAATTCTGTTTCAAAAGCAAGGAACTCTTGAGACGTTCTGGGCATCCGTGACAACGCATTGTGTTGAACGTCAAATTAAGGTTTTTATTGATCACACACATGCATCTTGTATGTCAATATTTCATTTAAAAAATAAACTGTTTTTAATTAAAGTGTCCCGTAATTAGGTTCTACTACATTTCGTACACAATTTCTGGATTTTAATAAAATTGTTATGAGTTAAATGATTAATTATATTTCAAAAGCCAGGATCTTTTCATTCATGGCAGCCATGACAACGCACTTTGTTGAACATGAAGAAGGGAATGGGGCATTACATGTACCGTCTTTAAAGACCGAGGTTTCATCATTTTTATTCGTGAATTTAGGAAGAAAAGCTGTGCTGAGAGGCAAACCGGTGAAGTTGAGTACAGAAAAAATGATGAATGACATTGAATCTTGAGCTGAAATACTCGGGGTTAGCTAACTAGATAAAAGAGCTCCATCTACTAAGGAAAGCTACTGATTCGTTAGTAATTTAATTTAACCGTCGATGCACCGATGAAGAATATTACACTTAAACACTTAAGGGGTCTCTGAGGCCCCCCTCCTAAATTTACAACGTACGACGGAAAAAGTGAGGTAATTTTTAGTAGAATTAATGATAATGGTATTTTATTCTTTATGTAGTTTACAACAGTAAGAATTTGATTATGATGTAATTTTTATTTACAATTATTCCAACTAATAAAATATTTAATGATCTCCTCAAATATTTCTTTCACATTTTGTACATACACACTCTTTCAGCCCATTTTGTGTGGCCATAAAGAAGAAGAAAAAATTATATACAAATAGTAATAAACCAAAATATTTCTTTAATTTTTATTAATATTAATTTGAAAAATCACTAACCTTTCCCGTTTACTTGTGGAAATTCTATTGCTGGCTCCTATGGATACACTTTTGTGAATTTCGAAAACATTTAAGCAGTTCAATGTTCTTTTCTGTGTTTTGGGATTGATAATCATTGATTTTGTTTCGTTTTGAAAGTTTTTCGGTACTTCATTTAGGAAAATCCGTCGCCACCAAGTGACATTTTCGTTCTAGTTTTTAGGCATCGTGGTGTAATAAATATTGCGTCGGTGCTGCAATATCGTTTACATTGTACAAGAGATGCATTGGTCATCGGCATGTTTTTTATGTTTTCAGCTCATTTGGAATCTCTTTTGTGTTTTGACATGGAATTCTTAGCAGTGTAAGTTTTTTTGTAACAGGAACTCTGTGAGTAAGAACGTAAAAAAATATCCACAGAAATGTTGTATTCTCCTTTCTTCAAGGGTTGGGTCTGTTCTTTCACACTTGCAGCCAAATCTTTCATCAAAGGGCTCGTTCTTTTGCCTACCAAAATATATACTGCAGTTGAATGAAAACCCGTTCTCCACATCACAACACCAGACTTTTTTATGCCATATTTATCAGGTTTATTCCTCATAGACGTTGCGGAAGATCACCGCCTTTCGTTTCTCATCAAAGTGCATGCACCTTCGAATGTTTTCGAAAATACGAATATTCATTGTTGCTGTGAAAAACGGACCACTTCTTTTACTCAAAAACAAATCCCTTCTGTATATAATCAAGTTCTTTTCAATACAATTTTTCACACATATTCACTGAAGTGAGATTAATTTTTGAAGGTCGCTACTTCCCGCACAATTTAGAGAACGTATTCACACTTGTGACAGATACAAAACTAAATTTTGTATTGAAGATCTGGTAACTCAAAAAATATAGTGTCGAAAAGTGAAAGTATAAAGGAATTTCATTGTCGTAGTCCATTGTCGATCGTGCAATATTTTTTATAGAAATATTTTCAACGAAGCCACAGAACAAATAGGGGGCCTTTCAGGCCCCTTAAGTGGAAAGTGCGACTACCTACAGAAAAAGCTAGATTTCTAAAAACCGATTAGTTTCCGTCTCTTCTCCGTGTAATATTAGTAACAAAAATGATTGTTTTAAGATGTCAAGAAATATTATTAGCCACAAGCAAAACACAACAGAGTTACAGCGATGAGAAGATGTCAAGGGGCCTCCGAGGCCCCTTAAGTGCATCGACGGGAAGGAGAATTGCCGCCAAATAATCTCATTAATTAGTTAAATCCAGCGTGTAACCATTTGTTAGAAGTCTATTTCAATGTTTCAATTCTTTTAGATTTGGTCACATGGCAAACGCTTGTTGAGATAAAAAAAAGTGTATGCGTGCAAAAGAAACAAATCGCACCACACTCATAACAAACCAGAGAAAGTTTCGAAAAGTGACGCCAGGAGCGCGGTAGTCAAACTGGATGAAATCTGTACCGAAAAATGAAGCATGCTTCATTTCTTCGTACAAATTACATCCAGTCTGATCGGTCACTTTTCTGTACCAGCGAAAAAGGATGGAAAAAATGATCGTGTAAAACAGGTTTTACTTACTGCACCCCCTATTTACACACCCACTCACGTTCTATTCACTAGAACCTATGACGAGACCCCGGTCGGGAGCTTAGAGCTTCTCCCGCCTTGGATGGTGCCACGCTGGTACCTGGTTGGGGAGAACCACGAAGATACCTGGTTAGGGAAAATCTCGCTAGCCTCCAGATAGATCTGCGCAGGATCTCTCCATCCAGTGGGGGAAAATCACCGCCACCTCCCCTACACTTACGGTACTAATGACCCTACTACAAATATACCCTACACTTACGGGACTAATGACCGTAGCAGTTAACACGCCCGAAATCACTAACCAATCAAAACCAAAAAGCCATCTTTCAACCCCGAGAAACAAAATAAATATTTCTGCCCAGAGACGAAGTCAAGCTCCTACTGCGAGACGCGAGAATATTCTATCTTCTGTAGAGGCTCTGCCTTCGGAATAAGGAAGGGATGGTCCCCCTCCTCCCACGTGACTTCCGATTCCTGATTGCTCACGTATGAAGTGCATCGGGGAGAGCGGGGTCATCCTCGCTCCAATCGATGCGCTACCATACGTTTTACTTTCTCATTTTCTTACGTATATACAGAGTTCTAACAATAGTTAAACTTGGTGCAGCAAAAAACTGCGATTTTTGGACAGAAAAACTTGTAGTGTGGGATCCTCATTTAGAAAAAAATGGATAAATCCTGAACTATTCACTGCAAGTTACTTACTCTAACACGTTGCTTGGTCAGAATCTACAATTTGTGTGTCCTTGGTACCAAAAATAGAACTCTTACTTTTTGAAAATTATAAAACTTAGAATCATTGCAGGCATCTTCCTACAACCAGAGTTTAAAAGGGATTTTTTCAAGTGAAATTTGTTTTTTCCAATTATTCATTATTTAATGTCACATACAGTTTATGAAAAGTGTGGTAATTTTCGAGAAATTTTGAATGAAATGTGGACAATATTAAAAACAAGATTTTCTTTAAAAAATGACAATTTTGTTCAATTTTTTTGTAGGGATAACAATTTTGATGATAAATACACTGTATAAGATAACATAAATAATATTTACCTTTACTATTTATTTTGTTTAAAAAATGTAATACTTTGATATCTCTCTCACGTCATAAATATTTAGATTACCGGCGATTTTTAAACTTTCTTTCATTTATGATCTGGTGCTTCAAACTATGTCTTATAAAGTTTCTAGACAATACAGCATGTTTTTGTGAAAATGTGTTCAAAATTGTGCATTTTCAGAAACGTTCAAATAACATTTTTTTAAGAAAATGCTCCAAATTTTCCAACCAAAATTTGCTTATACGAACAGGTTTAATTTTTTGTACAAATTATGGAGTCAAATGTCAAAACTAGTGTACAATTAGAGATCGAAGAATTGAGAAAGTGTGAAAAATTTGGGGCTGGGAGGGAGCTGGTAAAACATCGCATAATACGTATGTATAGAGAAACTATTGGGTGTTGCAAAAAAGGCGTTTTTTCGACAGAAAACTCGTATTATGCTCGGCAGGGGTAAAGAAAATGTGGAGAAACCCTGTATGTAGTTCTTATGTGCAGTATTTTACTTCCTTACTCACGTTGTGGAATCAGAAACCTTCTGTGAGACCTTGATACCGAAACATTGGCTAATGGCTAAATGTCTTTTCGTTCGTCTGTATGAAACGCAACCGTGCAAACGAATTTCTCCAAAATTGTTATTCCCCGCTCGATCCTTACGAACTCGAGGATCTGCGAATTTCATATTATTTTTTTGATTTTTCGGGGTACTTTATTCGGCATACTTAAACGAAGCCTTATCAACAGTTAAAATTTTTTCTTAAAAATTGTTTCAATTTTTAATTTTTTTTTCTTCGCGTAGAGCAAAAGGCACTTAAAAATTTGACAGGTCGCAATTTCGTTGAGCTCCCTTTGTTTTCGAAAATTGAAAAAGTTCAATTTTTTCGGACTGGGAGAGATGGCTCAGTGCATCAACCTGATGTCACTGCAGTCCCTCTCACCGGGAGGTCCTAGGTTCGAGTCCCAACGGCGGCAGATTTTTCGCCACTAGCTTGTCAGCTAGGTCAAATTCAGTCGCTGTCTGGAGGAGAATTCTAGCGGCCGGCTGCTCTGATCAGTAGTTTTCCGTGGTTTCTCCGATCAACACCAGGCGAATGCCGGAGCAGTATCCTAACAAACGGGCCACAGACCGCGCGTGATCTTTCCTTCCTCTTCCTTGTCCTCTCCTCTCCTCTTACACACACACACACACACACACACACACACTAACATGCACTACACTACCACACCGGGAGACCGGTCGGGAGCTTACAGCTTGTCCCGGCTGGGGCGGTGCCCCGCTGGTGGGAGATACCTGGTTGAGGGGAAAATCCCGCTAGTCGACGGTAGGTCGGCGCCAGATCTCGCCATCCAGCGGGGAAAAGATCATCGCCACCGCCCGAGAAAAAACACGCTGTACACCTTCGGGACTAATGACCTAAGTAGTTGACGCGCCCGGAAACACGAATCAATCAATCAATCGTTTTTTTCGGCGTCTTCCTGCAACTGCAATTTTGAAGGAGTAAGTTTTTAGATAATTAATGAAAAAAAATGTTCCTGTTCTTCAAGGACAGGTCATGATCATGAACAATTTTTCAATAATGTGAGTAGTTTTGTTGATGTTTAGGGTAAAATATAGGCAATTTAAAAAAATACCTTTCTCAAAAACTGATTCGAATTTATTCTTTATCTTTTTTCTTGAATAGACCAAAGTACTTATAAAATGGCACAGGTCCCATTTTCAGTGAATTCTGAATTTTCAAAATTTCAAACAAAAAAAAATAACATTGAAAAACTGCCATGATGATGGAATTTTTCCTTAATAATATGTTTTTTACAAATTTCATTTTCAAATAACTTTATTTTCCAATTTTTTTAAGAAAATGAGTAATTTTTGCGTTGTTTTTTTCTTGAAGTAAAGGTATTTTAAACTTTTTTCTCGAAAATAGCACATTTTTATTTTTCTCGGAAAGAGAAAAGTACCCCTTTACAAATGTTGCAGGTTTCATTTGCGGTGAACACAGCATTTCTGAAAATTGCAAAAATTTAGCATTGCAAAAATAAAAATTCTTGATGGAGATTTTTTATTTAATGACATTTTCTTCAAAATTTCAGTTTAAAATTCGCGGCAGTTTAAAATTCTTAGAATTACTTCTCATTGTTGGGCAGTGTTTTAGCATTTGGAACGCAGTTAGGATTATCGAATTTGTGTTGATATATTAGCTTTAAAAGAATTAATTTTCGGAACTAATGCGCTACATTTGATAATGTGTTTTACAAGTGATGGATGAGATATGTTAATATGCAGAAATGTTGCTGTATTGCATTGCATAATGTAACTATTACTAATGTGAGAAAATACGTGATGTAGGACCACTGGTTTTAAATTAAAAATAGTTCTTGTATTATGATTTTTGTCATAAAGAATTAAGAGTACTCATATTGGATGAAATTCTTTAGATTACTTCAAATAACGATGGACCGTTTGGACACCATACCACAAGTCGCCACATATAATAGTACTTATTAAATGGGTTTTATACTCGACACATTATGACGACGAAATGTAATAGTGGAATGAGTTGTAATGACGTAATTGAAAGTGTTTGACGAAATTAAGTGAAATGGCCAATGCGTGGTAAATGAAGCAAGCTTATTTACATCTTCCAGTGCTCTCCTAACAGTCTATTATTACTGATCTACTTGCGGCAGAGTTTACAATGGGACAATTGACAATCTAAATCCTCTTGTAACAAAAAAATCGATTTCTGAACTCTAATAGCCTTAGTTTTGAAGATACAAGGAGATGAAAATGACTCTAATTGTGATGCAAGACCTACGCCTTTGCTTACAAAGGGAAACTTTCCAATCCAACAGGCGCCTCCGTTGATTGTTTTCCAACTCGCCGTCTTCGGGTATTCTCTCGCGTCCGACCGACTGCTCTCGCTTTCTCGAATTTGGTGTTCACGCTACGTCGCTCCGAAAGATGCGGGATATCCGATGACGCCTCGAATTCTGGAGGTTTCTTTCCGCTCGTGGTTTCTCCATTATGTATGTAGCATTCGTTCTCCAAGGAGATTCTTTTGACCCTCGCGTCTAATAATATGGCGCATGTTAGTAAAAATGTCTCGTCTGTGAAGCTGAATCATAATTAATTGCATTTGTCGATGTCGAGGAAAGAACTTATAGATATTGAAATTAACAAGGAAGAGTGTTTATTTCAAAACAAATATGTATCGTTAGTGGCATATTATTTATTTTACGCTTCGCGAGGGAACTGTGGAGAATATTTTTGTTTACTTGTACGATTATTTTTGTGAGAAGTGTCAAGTGAGAGATAAATGCTCTCAGGAATTAAGCAAATGAGGAGTAAAAATATAAATGAAAATAGCGTTATTGTGACTTAATAGAAAATAACATTAATCTTGTAGATTAACTGAAGAAACTAAGCTAAAAAGACCTCAGTTAAGTTACGCTCTATTAATTTTAATAAAACGTGAGAACGAGAAGAAAGACAAAACAAGTCAGCACAATTTAGTTTCTTGTATACGTACGTATATACAGAACAGACATAGCATAGAGAAAGATATGTAATGCAGGCATCAGAAAATTGATTTAGAGATTTCGGCGGTAACGCAGGGAGTCGAAGGTTGACCAGGGCCCTAGTAGGGTAGGTCAATGCCCATAGACCTACACTACTAAATGCCAGAGATGAAATGGCCGGGAGTACCCCTGTAATGGGGTACTCCGATAGAAGAGCTTTGAGAAGAGCAGTCAAGAACGGAGTATGATCAGCAAGCGCAGTCTCTCCTCCTTGTGGTGGCCCCTGGGTGCTCTGTTAGGTAAAACTCAGAGTAGCTAATGAGAGAAGGGAGAGGGCGAGTCTCCGGCGCCTTAAAACGGGGAAACTGGGCTAAGAGAATGAAAAACCAAACAGAAAACCAAGGGCGGAAAGCGCCTTTTCAGGCGCAGAGAAGCCAGTTCTTCTAGGGAAGAAACCCATAAAGAAATCCTGCAGGCCGGAGGCAGCAAGGTTGGCAGCCCCAACCACCGTGCTAAACCTGCGTAGCGCTCGCAACGCGGCCAGGAGACATACTAACTTACTGACAAGCAAAGTTGTAATAAACCGGACCGACATGATGATGATGATGATGATAAACTTGGCAAGCAAATGGTACAACTCTCAAAAGGAACATGGAAAGTTAGAGGCCGTAACAACAAAGAAGCTGAACTTCCGGAGGAAATGAAAAGAAAGAATGCAAACATCATGGTTATAAGACAAACAAGAAATTAAAAGGTTCGAAAGAAATAGATGACCACTTACTTATATATCACGGAGTACAGACCGGAGTAACAGACCAAAAGAGCGGCGGCAGGAATTGTCATTATTACAGACAATAAATGGAGAAAAAATATACATTCGTGTCAGAAAGAGTCCTTTCAGAATTAAAATAAAAAGGGGATTTCTAACTCTTATTGGAGAGTATGTACCAGAAAAAGGAAAAAACCGAGACTAGAAAATTTTATGAAGATCTACAGAAGGTTGACAAAACAAACCCTTATGTAGATTAGACCCAAATGATTACTTGGTTTTAAGCGGCGACGACTTCAATGCTAGAATTGGCCACAAACCAGTCAAGAATGTAATCGGGACAGAAGGCGAACAAACAGAAAATGAAAATGGAGGAGAACTCAGATCTTTTGCAGCCTTCAATAAGTTAGAAATAACAAACAATTTCTTCCAAAAAAAGACATACAGAAATACACTTGATCTGAGAGAGGCGAAAGAACTATTAAGACTACTTCTTAGTAATTTAAAAGATGGTACCGTGGGTGGCAGATAACAAGAGTTTTTAGAAGTTTTTACGTGAGTACTGACCACTTTCTTCTAGTACCAGAAAGATGGGTTAAAACTAGGAAAGGGGAATGTTTTAAAGGAAGCGCTTCTAAATCATTTAAACTGCACTTGCGAAAAGCCAAAGGAATTCAAATTTTCTACCAAACAAGATTAACACATTATTTGTTACAGAAAATAACGAATAAAAATATTGACGAGGAATGTAATAATATTAAATATTGTGTTACAAAAGCTGCATGGGAAGCTTTAGGTACAAGGAAAGAGAGATGCAAGAAAAGAGGCTTGAAAATCAGGCATGAAGAAATTGAAACAAGTATTAAAGAGAAGAAGAATGCCTACTTACGATTGCTGTTAAGTAAGTCCGAAGAAGACAAAATAGAATACAACATAATACGAAATATAGCAAAAAAATATATTCCGACAAGCCCAACAACGATCATGGGTTCCATTGGTTTCCAGAAATCCAGTGGTTTTCAAACTTTTGCTACCGCTCCCTTCAGGTAACAAATTCTACGCATGCCTCCCCTCATTAAAAATGAATTGTTAATAACTATTTTTTTCACCTGAAAATAATGGCATCCTGTATACATTTTATTATATACTTACAGTATAAAAATGTACTATACTAAATATAAATGAAAATATACTAAATTATACTTACAGTGTTGCAAGTGATTTGCACTATTCACTACTGTTATTACTGAATTTAAGTAATGTTTGACAAAGTGAGTAAAACTGTAAGGAAAACTATAAAAATGAACATATTAATAGTTCAGAGAAGTTAATGAGATAGATGGGCTGGTTTGGTGTCACACAGTTCATCGAAAGTCGGTACTAATTTAGAAGTGGCAATACGCCAGACAGGCCGCAATGCCTTCTTACTTAACTCTGGACACTTATTTCTTTCGGAGCACCAACATTCGGATGATGTTGCAGTTAGATGCGCTGTCTTTCGTGTACTGTCTGACAAAAGATCAATAAGTTATTCTTCTTCTGTTCCGAAATTTCGAAATAATCAGAGCATAATTACGCATTAGAGCACTATTTTATTCAATTATTACGAAGTTCTTGTGCCTTTTCTCTGAAACCTTGGGGCGCGTCTCACATTTTGAATCATACTGCATTATAATGCAATTTATTCAACTCTGCGTCTGGCAGATCATTAGCTGTTACGGTGCCATCCAATCAGGACCTTACACGTCACTACAGTGACGTCACTATGGTGGCGTTCAACCTTCCGATTGGATGACACCGAAACAGCTGATTTACGTCACAGGCAGAGTTAGAAAAATCGCAGTATAGTTAATTGTACGTTCCATTTTTTGAACGATTTTTACGAGTTGATACTTTTTCATTTTTCCTCTCCAGTTGCCCTGGTGACGCGGGAGTTTATTCATAGTTTAGTGGCTTACATTTCCTTAACTCCAGCCGATAAGGCTTTTGGAGTAGTGAGAGGGCGAAGTATCTTAAAAATACTACTTAATCTTAATTAAAACTAATAACATGGTCTCTTTGAGCGCACTTGAATTTAAATAATTATTTAATATTTGACAAATACTGAGAGTTCGTCAATGTTCATTGTTCTTATTTTCTTCTTTAGAACACTCGTAGATACTCGTACTCGTACGTTGATCCACTCGTGCCAAGTTCTGTTTTCATTTCTTATCACCTGTGTTCCTTCGTTTGCAGGAGTGCCGCGGGCCGCGCGGCGCGTGCGCGGGCGGGATGGGCGGCGCGCGCGACGCCAGCGCCCTGGTGGACGCGGCGCGCTTGCAGTCGCAGGTGGACACGCTGGCGTGGCAGCTGAAGCAGGTGACAAGCTAAAACCGGCGCCTCACAATTGCGAAAAAAAATTTCAAAATTTTTGCAATTTTATGAAATTCAGAGTTAACAGTGAAAATTGGAGTTTTGCCACTTTTATAAGCGTAACTCTATACTTACAAGAAATCTGAAGAACACATTTTGAGCCGTTTTTGAAAATAAGTTGAAAATGTCCCTGGTGCTTTATGTAAAGTCTCCCAACATTGAGAAGAATGTCTTTTTCAAAACTGCAGCGCCTCCAGTCGAGCCATATCGACTGGGGAATATCCATTTTAGAAAAAAATCCTACGTATGGTTAGACCCTAGTGGTGTTCACAGATGAACCGACGTTTTGAAAAAAACTTTTTTTCGAGCAAAACGATGTTTTATTTTCGGTATTGTGGTGTAGAAAGAAGCCGAAGAAACCTTTATCCCATTTATTTACATTTTATCGACTGAATATCTGGTGTTGCCCGAGTCTTTATCACAATCATCTATTAAACAGGCTTACCATCTCGTACACTATGCCTGCTCAGTTGCGCATTCATGAGGTATGTTATGTGTGTATGTAATACGGGTTGCATACTGATTTTATTACTCCCTTCCCATCCACCCTTCTAGGGTTGACTTATCCCCAGACTATTCTTTTCCTCATTTTAATTCCTCAGTAAAAATGTATTCCACGTTTTTTTTTAAAAAAGCGGTGTTCCCTCTTTGAAGAGTTAAGCTGGAACACGAACACAAACACACACACACACACACACACACACACACACGCATACACATACAATCCTTCAATTTTTTTTGTATATTAATATTTTCGGCAATGCGTATATTTATGAGGCAATGTTTACACAGACGATGAGATAAATAATTTTACATGTAATAATAACTACATTTATTATACTGTCATTATAATATCTCAAACATGGGTATTTTTCCACGCTTAGAGAAATGAAAAAATAGAGATTTTTTTAAAGCAGTAGCTAGCTTGCTAATTGGTTTGGAAACAATATAAAAGTTGTCGGAAATTTAATTTTCTTTAAAATTCAGTTGAATCATTTTTCTCCAGGACTTAAAGTCAAAGAACTATAGAGAAAAAACAAAGGCAAGTTCGAAAAAAAATACAGTTTTTCGGGTCTTCTGGAGTTAGCAAAGGATCTGAGAGGTCGAAAACTTCGTGTTTTATCTAGTGCTTGGGTGCATACACCACCCAAACGGAAAAGTTTTTATGGCCTTTTTCCAGGTATCCCCCTTTTTCAGTACCTACCGACTGGACTACGGCTCCCTACAAATTAAATGTGCGACTGAACTGTGGCTGACTACAAATTAAATGTACCTGTTGCTTAGGGCTCTGGGTACATACTGAACACTCATAGGTAGACAAATTTGCTTAGAAGCGTTAGGTTTTCTACGCCTTTAAATGTTAAAAATTATACCTTATTGAAATGCTTTGGCATTCTGTTGAGAACTTTCCTTTCCTTTCCTTGTTCTGAAGTTACTTTAACGCCATGGATTAACTATCCATTCCTAATATGCAAATCTACTTCCTTTCAATTGTGTTCAATGAGAACTACGTGGAACTTGCATTCAACTTGAAAAAATCTTATATACAATAAGTTGTGTATGTTGCTTTCTTGGTTAACATTCAAAATGTTTTTATTTCAAATTCTCAAATTTAATACATAATTCGCACAGTGCACCAGTACGTTTATATTTATTTACACTTATTTTTTCTTCCTTGGACAACCTGCATATCAATCATAGGTACATACTTTTATTAGATCATTTTAATTTTTGATCGTTTTTTTGAAGAAAACATTGAAGGAGTTTGTTTTGTTTTTTGTGAGATGAGATTAAGCAGAAATCGTTTAAATGTATGTTTTAGACAGAAGCAAGCCGTCAGACATACCGGAGGGTGATGGAGCAAGTGGTTGTGTTCTTAGAGAGGACACACAAGAGCCTTGACAACCTACGACACAGCAGTGTACCCAATGGAAGCTCACATATCAATGGATCAACACCGAATTGCAGGTATGGAAAGATGATCATCTTTCTCTTTTATATATATATATATATATATATATATATATATATATATATATATATATATATAAAAACAGGGTGTTGCTATGTATATGAGAGCAAAACTCATATACATCGTTGGACAGATCTCCATGAAAATTGGCACTTCTACGTGTTTTTTTCACTGAAAAGGTTTATGTGTTGTTAATTCGATTGCAACTCCACAACATGGCACTACATATTCACTACATATCCACTACATTTTCACGTAAAATGCAACCTGCAACACACTCGGCAACATTTTGAATCTATATTGTTAAATAATTCCTAAAGGAGGCGTACTAGGGCCTAAGAAACGAAAATTTTGAGGCCGAAGGCCTCAAAGAAACGTTTCTCATTCAATTAAATAATCGTAAATATACCTTAATCTACATTCTATTAATTTTTTGCTGGTACGGCGCTTCCCTATTTTACCTCACCTGCTGAGGTACGTGCAGAATCTGCAAGTAAATGTGGATGAGAGGGACAGAGAGCAGCAGAGACAGACACACAAAGATAGGGACAGGGCGAGGGAGAGACAGTAAGAAACGGAGATGGGAGGGAAAAGAGGGAGATGAAGGGCAGAACAACGGCTGCCGGGTTTTCCTAATAAAAAATACATGCAAGTAAAGACTCAAAAAGATTATGGGTGAAATAATGTAATTAAATATTGCAACGGAACATGCCATCTCTCGACATGCCGGCACTAACCAACCTTTGATGGGCTAGGGCGGATATACCCCACGAGAATCAAATGCTTCTGGCGTGGGTGTCACCAGGACGTCACGGCGCTCCAGTCACCGCCTCGTCGCCAGGCCCTGCCGGTTGTTTATCAAAATATTTTCTTTTATAGGATGCTCCCTCCCTAGGAAATCCTACATGGTTTAGTGACCAGGGAAAATCACAATCCACAAATGCTTTATATCTCATTCATTAACCAAAATTGATTACATAACATTACAACATGCAGCGGGCAAACCACTGCTTTGCCCTACACTGCCTGTACACATTACACCTAAGAGAGATTTCGATAATCCTATTTCCAGCTGGATTTACCTAAACATTCTCTTAAGATTTTCATTACTACTTAAATTAGTGTGGCATTACTTATTGCCTTTCACATAAAAGCACATGTACACTGACTCTTTCGATAAAGAAAAAGACTGATTTTAACAAAGTTACTTATTGTTCTGGTTTAGATGCATGTAAGCATCGTATTCTATTTTAAATTCTGTTTAGAACGACCCTTTGAACATGAAAGAAAGACCAAATCCAAATCTAGAATTGTCCTCATTAGCCTCTCCTATTTCTGCTAATACCTTGTATTTTTACAGCACTGTGTCAAAGTTTACAGGTACTCACTCTCGTTTGCTGCATGGCGGTGAAATACCGTTACACCTCCCCCTCTCGCGCGCGTTCCGGAGACCTCCCGTTCGCCCACTAGCAGCCGGGAAGGGCGTAGCGATGACCTCGCTGTCTTCACGGCCGCTCGAACAAATGGAAGCCTCGGCGAGCCTGTGGAGTAGCGGCGGGCCCAATGGCGACCTCGGGATGCAACGGTGAATTGCACCGCGGCGCCTCTCGTACTCGCTGTATTCCACGTCACGTACCAACTTCTCGGCTGTACCTTCTTCTTCTATCTTCTCCCTTCTTCTTTCTTCGTTTTCCTTCAATGCGAATTACACGTCAGTTCAGAAAGTTCAGACGTCTTTAATTTTCTTCCTCACAAACTCATTCCGGACAACAGTTCATTAAATAATTCTTGATTTGAACATCGGGCTCGTTTCACTTTGCTCCCGTGCACTTTGAAAGTTCTGGTGGCGTTGGAAGTTGTGAATTACGCACCGACTCACGTTATACTTGGTCATGAATTCTGTTTTAGAACAAAACTGCTCCTAGCGGATATTGCATCTCGTCGTTAACTTTTTTCTAAAAGCAACGTTTCACGTCGTCGAAAACTTGTTCTAGAAGAAACATTCTACACGTCTCGCCTCGTCGACAACTTTTCCTAGAAGAAACGTCCTACACGTCTCACCTCGTCGACAACTTTTTCTAGAAGACCCGTCTTGCCTCGTCGGAAACTCTTTCTAGAAGACCAAAATTCTACATCGGTTACCAGGCTGCCTCTGTCCTACTCTCCTCGCGTGACCTACGCCGACCAATGGCTATCGTGGGATTTTCGGCCCTCTCCTCATTGGCGACCATCGGTTCCGGTTGTAGGCTTCGAAATTATTCGACGCCTTCGTCATCCGCTGACGTCGACGGCGCGCGGCTTTCAAAGCTGCCTGCGCCTTATGGTGTTCGGGCTGGTTGTAGATTTATTATGGGACGAATGGATTTCGTCCATTTTCGTCTCAATATAGTATTTTAAATCATTACTATTTGCTTTTTAGAAGAAGTTATTGAAAATTAAAAATAAATATGGTAAATATTGAAAAAGAATGGAAAATTAAAATTTCTGGCATTTCTTCATTATTAGAGGTAATTAAATACAAAATAATTTGAAGGTTAATCTGAAGAATAAAGTCATATTAGTGCCAATTATGCTTAACGAGATATTTATATTCCTGTCAGATTCATAGAAATGAGATTAAAAATTCTGATTTTGAGCAGAAAGTTGGTGTGATAGATGAAGTAAACGATTTGAATCAAAATGGAAATGCGTACATGTTCAACTTCATTCTTCGAAATACAATGACGAGAACGGAACAGAATGCGATGAACCCACCCATCCAGGATTGTGGTAAGCATCCCCTTCGACGGAGTGGACCGACGACGAACTGAAAGATGGAGGTTCTGATTGGAAAATTCCTCGGTTGGCCTATCGGGATGGTCCAAGTCAACCAAATGGATGTAGATTCAGGGAGACAGTGGAGGAATCAGTTTCAGGGTTAACGGCGGCTCCCACAGCCTGAGTAAGCAAGGCTACAGTTGGGCCTGGCAGTTCGCCTGGCAGTTCGTCTGGTGTCGTTGCGGCCGGTTTGAATTTCGCGCTCCGGAAGTGATTTTTAAACTCAATTTTCTCAAAGACAAAACTTTTTTTAGAAAAACTGGACCTACCATTCTTCATGTCTGGCAACACAGAATTTGTGGTATGTTTTTGTAACGGGAGCTTCTGGACACCCTGTATATGTTGCAGTGCTGCTACAGTTCAACTAAACTAGATACATCTAAACTAGTGCTATTTACCACTGCTCTACAGCGACTAGTAACAGACAAATAGCTTACGCCCTAAAAAAAGGCAAAGCATCATAGATCAACGTATAATATTTCCGAACAACAGAATAGCTGCGGAACAATCTCGTTAATCAACGAGATTAAGGAAGTAGCTACAGAATTGGGAATTATATAGAACACGGACACCTGAGATATAAATGCAGAACATCAAGCTCGTGTTGTCGAAGATTTGTCACATTACAGAAAGAAAGAGGAAGACGACTATGAAATCAACTGTATGACCTTACAATGTAAGTTGCCAAAATTATCTTTAAACCAGATACTAAAGTCATCAAAAGCTATGTCAGTTGCGTCATAGATCAGTCAAAAGATGTAAATTCACTAGATGACCTGCATGCCTTAACGAACGTTGGAGCAATGACAGTTCTCATTCTAAATGGGCAACACGACAAGAGTACAAAGCCACTAAGAAAGGAAAAAATCAACATTTCAGCATAGGAACAAAAACTATGCTTCATGATTGACCAAGTCAATAAATATTGGCATACTGTCCCAATTCGCAAAACCGATTATTTCTCCTAAAGTAAGGAGAACTGGTGCAAATATCTTGGAACGCCTGAAAATCCAGGAGAACACTGAACTGGACACGGAACTGAACAGTAAAAAACAAAGGCTTCATTGACTTGCAAAGAGGTTAAACATATGATACCGAATGTGAATATGTGATACCGAAAAATGAGGCTCTCGGAACAAACAATTTAGAAACAACCAAGAGAATTTCTTCAGGAAGCTAAGAACCACTGCATCCAATGGCGAATCAGACAGACACATCTCAGCCAAAGTTGAGAACATCTTCAATTTCTAGGCTTGGTGTGTGGTGAATATGTTGAACCCAAAATACCAAAATTACAATGGAATGAAAAGCAGCGCATATCTACATTGAAAACCATGTTAAATGGAGAAGAAGTGAAAACCGCTCTGGCAAGAACATTGAGCTGGAAGGCACCAGGGCCCGAGGGCCTGCAAAATTTCTGGCTAAGGAAATTAACTGGAACCCATACATTGGTAATTTGGAAAACCGTAAGTCAATGTCTCTATTCCTGATACAGGGGATCACTTACCTACTCCCCAAAGAGAACACAGATAGAGCTGATCCAGCAAAAAACCGCCTAATATCTTGTCTGCCAACACTGTCGAACTGCATGTATACATACATAAGCGAACAAGTAACATAGCCAGCAACACAATGTTGGATACTAAAACAAACGGGTTACCAAAGGGGATCACGAGGATACAATGAACAAACTGACAATAGATACCATCATTAACAACGCTGTAAAACAGAAAAAGGGATTTTAATATGCAGACTATCACTGCAATTACAGACTATCAGAAAGCTTTCGACAGTATTACACACATCTGACTGGGTGAAGTATTGGAAATCTGTGGGGTTGCGAATCATGTGAAGGGCCCTTGAGATATTGCAATGGATTACTGGGGTACTAATCTACAACAGAGTATAGACAAAAAACGTTCAAGATGAGAATATTAAAATCAAGAGAGATATTTTTCAGGGAGATGCTTTCGGTCCCTTGTGATTTTGTCTTGCAGTGAATCTTCTTGTACTTTGTACTGAAATATATTATATGTGATAAAAACATGGAAATTGTCGAAAACATTGAAATTGTTGAAAACATTGAAATTGTTGAAAACAATTTAAATTGATGGAAAATGTTGAAATTGGTGGAACACGTTGAAATTGGTGGAACACGTTGAAATTGGTGGAACACGTTGAAATTGGTGGAACACGTTGAAATTGGTGGAACACGTTGAAATTGGTGGAACACGTTGAAATTGGTGGAACACGTTGAAATTGGTGGAACACGTTGAAATTGGTGAAAACGTTGAAATTGGTGAAAAACGTTGAAATTGGTGGAAAACGTTGAAATTGGTGGAAAACGTTGAAATTGGTAGAAAACGTTGAAATTGGTGGAAAACGTTGAAATTGGTGGAAAACTGTGAAATTAGTGAAAACATTGAAATGGCAGAAAAAGGGAAACATGAATTTTAGATATGAGTTTTTCTTTGAACAAATAACGTGTGATATCACTTTCTGAATAGAAAAATCCGCATAGAGTAATGAAGAAAGAGCTCCCACACGAAGGCTTTGGAGCCCCCGCTAGGGTTAATACGGCCCTGGCTGCAGAGCGAATTAGTGTGAAAGCTTTCAATTAATTACATGTGCCGTCGTCATACTAGGATTAATTAGTGGTGCTACTGAATGACACAGACTAGTTAGTTTTCGGACTTGCCACATACTCTTACCTGCTGCCATCTATTGCCCCTCCAAACTACATTTTTTCGGATTTCTAATGATAGAACCGAAATATTGCTTTAAGAATACAAAAAAATAAAACCTAAGCCAATATGGAAATTTTTGTTGAAAAATTTAGAGTAATTTTTAAGAATATCTTGTCGCTAATGTGAATATTAACGTCTTGAGAAACAAGTAAAAAAATTACCTTTTTTGTAATTTTTGGAAAAACAAAATAGCTTTTATATCATCTTAGAGTACATTCATCACTTTCCATACCAAACATTTAAAGAAAAAAAATTGGAGCCGATTATGAGAAAAACTTTTTTTTTAATATTGCTCATATTGCACGCAACATTGTGCGAAAACTACTATAGTTTAAAAGAATGTACATCACCTTAATGAAAGAACTAGCTACGGAGAAAAAGTTTAACTTGAAAACTCTACATCATCAATTTTGTATTAGTAGGAATAAGCCGAAAAAATTCAAACTTTTGAAATTTTCGAAAATTCAGAGTGAATAGTGAAAAACGGACCTATGTCATCTTTATATGTATATTTTACACTCTTCTTTCAAAACAAAATTCAAGAAACAATTTGCAGCAATTTTTGAGAAAGTTTTGAAAATGTCCATTTGGTTTCATGTAAAGCACCCCAAATTTTAAAGCTTCTGAGTCGAGCCAAATCGACCAGGGAATACTCTCTTTGGAAAAAACTCTATGTATGGTTTAAGAGTTAGTGGTTTTCAAAGACAAAGGATGGACGGACAGACCGACGTCCCGTCTCCCAAACTTCACTCTCTTTACAACTAAAAAAACAAAATATAGTATGAACTCAGGAATATTATTTCTGTGGCATTCTGTACATTATACCAATTTTTTCAGTCAATTGTCATGTTGTAAAACTTACTATTTTTCAGATATTTTCTTCTCGCGTATTTATAAAGAAAAGTTTGAAATTGATCTTTAATGCCAACGCTCCGAGGGAATTGTTTTTCAGATCTCACTAGTGATATTAATTCAGGAAATACTTTTCTACGATAAATTTGTATGTTGTAGCTTGTAATCTAAATTTTTGTTTTAGGGTTCCACGATCTCGGAGTGTTCATACTGTGGATGTCTCGCCGAGTCGCGCCAGCCCGCGCTCTGATTCTGGTCTGCGCTTCCCTCGAGCTAAAAGCATTGCGCAGATTGAGGAGACACAAAACTACAGTACTTTCCGAGATTTTACTTGGTAAATATTCATTGAATGAAAATTAATTAGGAAAAACCCTTAAATTATAAGTATGAGCTTTTCATTTCAATGAGAAAAATCGTATCTATCAGATGTACTTACATATCTAACTTCAAAGCGTCATCCCAAGAATATTATTTAATTCTCAGGATTCCGCGACATAGGAGTTCGTATGTCATGAGGTCACTTAGTGGCCACAGTCAGGTCTTCTTCCTTAGACTTGATCATTGCATGATAATCAAACCTCCAGCAACTATCCAACGAAAAACCCAAGTCTGCAGTTATGCATGCGAGTGATTTATTGACTCCCAGCAGTCAATCTGAATAGTCGGATTGAAATTTCTTTCTCATATACGTACTTATATACGGAGTAAAATACATAGTATAGATAAATTTATTCTGCATTACATTTGTGTACACGTACTTGAAGTGATTTCCAAAGTCGTTTCTCGAAAATCAAAACTTTTTTGTAAAAACGAGCTAAAAATTCCACTCTTTCAGATATCATCGAAAGACGTTTCTCAAAAACGGCTCCAAAAGTTTTTCTTTTAACTTTTTGAACGGATAGTGCAAAATGCACTGAGTAACATGACATTAACGCCATTTTGATTTGTTCTTTTGATTTTTTCAATATTACAGAAAGGTATTTTTTAAATTATCCCATGACTGTAATATTTCCATTACTTAAAAAAAATTATTGCATTTGCAAGTAGAAGTGCTTTAAATTATTGTAAAAGAAGTTTCTCGAAAACTTGAAAGTTTTCTTGTGAAAATGAAGTCAAAATTGCACATTTTCAGAAATGCTCGTATCACATTTTTCAACAATACATTGGACATAGGATAAGGTTTTACTCTTCTATAATATTCTTACAGTCATGTTTGAGTTCTACAAGCAGGAAAACAAAAAATTGAGAAAAATGTGAAAAAAAAATTTCTTTGGGCAGCAACAGATACAGCTGGGAAGAGGATGGGACAAAATTGAAAAGCTACCCTAGAATAAAGAGGTTAGCAAACTAATATGAGAAAGTCTGTGCCATTATGTAACACCACAAGTTTATATAGTTAAATTGAAGGTTAATGACAGCGGGAAGATGGAAAATTTATTTTCACAAACCTAAAGTGTATTACGATATGACGAGAACAATTTTCTTGTATTTGTTAAATGTTCTTTGTACACAAGGTTGTGTTGAATGATACAAAACCATCAAAAACCACAGAAACGTTTTCAAATTTTAATTTTCCTTTCAAAAAATGGAGAACTTATTGTATCCCACACACATAAAGGGAATATTACAGTAGTCGTTCTTTACAAATTATATAGTGCTTCTTTACTCATTAATTATCTACTTTAAAAATATGATAAAAAAGGAAATTTTTTACATAAAATTAATTAAACTCTAGAAAGTTATGCCCCTAAAATGTGAAAAGCATCCCTAATTGTTGTTTTGAATGATTTTTAAAAATAATGTTGATGATGGTGATCAGTGTCAGCCAGATAAGGAGAGCCAGGGAGCCACAGCCAATGAGCAACTTTCTTATATTTGCAACCGCAATTCATGACGAGAATCATGCCATTGTTAATTGAATCTATCTAACAATATTATTTATTTTTGATAATAACAAAAGAAAAATGTGTAAGTGAAAATGGTAATTTTGTTGATGACATTTCATTTTAAGCAATGAAAGAAACAAAAAACTTCACAAAGTTCAGTATCAGTAAAAACTACTTCAGTAGCTTACACAAAATAAGTCTTTAGTCACTAAGGAACAAAATTATTAAATAACTGAGTAATGTGTGAGTAGGACACAATTCATTTATTAAAAAGAAAAACTCTGAAAAAATGTTGATTGTCATTTCAAGTTTTAATTTTAAGCCTTGAGGCAAAGTAGTAACTTTCCCAAGCCCGTCTTTCACAATTTAAAATCAAGTTCTATCAACTTATTTCCTCAACTTCATTTACTGCAAAATAGTTAAATTGCTAAATACACTATTAGATTCTTGGCAAAATTGCGAAATTGTTTTAGCAATAAAACTTTTCTTCAGCTTCAGTATTATTCCAAAATAATAATAATAATAATAACCACAATAACAATCCTAATGTCATAAAATTTGTGATCATGTAGTATGTCCTGAAATAATTGAGTTTTATTTAAAATGTTATCAGTGAAGAGTCAATGTGTTAAAAGAAAATGGACAGATTTCACAAAGTCTTACATTAAATTAAACTTGGTTATTTAATTTAAAAATTTTATGACAATTAAAGTAACATGTGGATGTGACATTTCAAGGAATGATTGGGTACTCGATTTTCAATTGAATAACTTAGTTTCATTTAACAAATGACTTTTTGAAATCTGTCCATCTTCTATAACATGTGATACGATATTAGAGTATGTATAAAAATATAACAAACATAATAGTACAATTTAATATGTTGATACTCTGTCTACCAGGGGCAGTCAATTTGATTTAACCCAGTGACTCCATGTTTCTGATATTAACTTGACAATATTTTCAATGAAGTAGAAATATTAATGCTTTTTAAAGTCTACTGTGTTTTTACATTATTGGTCCCAAATGTAGGTTTTGGAAAAGAACCCGAGCAAAAATCGAAATGTCAAAAAAATGAAATGAAATAAATTATATCAAAAATTGTCTGTTTGAAAAAATAAAGTGAAATAATAAAACACTAAATATTGAAATTGTTGAAATCCAAAAAGAATGAATAATTATCATAAAGAATATGCATTATGAATTTAAATTACTATAACCGTTTTTTTGTTTCAGGAGGCGTCCAAGGAAGGTTAATGTAAACCCTGACTGCGTACCTCCGGAAAAACTTTCGGAAGAATCATTTCGCCTTCTTAGATTGGTGCAGTCTCTTCTGAATGTCCAAGAACCAGACTTGACCCTAAGGATTAGTGCAGTAAGCGATAGAGTATCTGTAACATCTTCAGTAACAGACCACATGCCTGACACATTGTACTCTAATTCAATAAGTCAGAGGAGTAGTACTGCATCTTCAGGTTTTGATATGGCTGACGATAAAGGCTCAGTATTAGAAATAAATTCTTTCCATAAGAAATTATTGAAGCAAGATTCACCCACATCTCTTAGTCTGTCATGTAGTTCCCCTGTCCCTAGTACCTGCAATAGAAGTCACACATCTGACACTATTTCTATTCACTCAATTAATTCTACATCATCTAAAACATTGGAGTGTAAAAACACAGCACTGACCAGTGGATTGGAGTCAGGATTTGCTGGCCATACTAATTATTTGAGGAAAAGTTCAAACCTTTCATCACTAAAACTTGATAAAGATACAGATCTATCAAATGGTTACTCCACAAATGGCACATCTCTCAAGCAACAACTTAGTGAAGATGAAAGTGGGTTTTCTTCCATGAGTTCATTCCAGGAAGTAGGAGTACCTATTATTACACCCCCACAGTTGCCATCATCTCCTCCTCCGAGTGGATCTTACCAAGAAGTTGGTTTGCCATTAATAGAAAGCCAAACTCCAAATAATTCCGGAAACCACAGACGCTGGAGTTCCACTCCAGTAACTGGTGAGACACAGTTTCCCCATCCCAGTGGGTCCTTCTGCCTGCCAGGGGAGTCTTGGAAGGTGCTCTGGGTGTAGTGAAACTCATTTTATAACCACAATAGTACTGTTTGTAAGTCAGATATATTCATGTTGCACACATATAACTTTAATTCCTTGCATTTCTCTGCCACACATCATTGTGGATGCTAATTTTGCTAATGGGTGACTTTAGTTTTTTGACCCATGAATTCTGTCAATTATTTTCTTGAATCACATAAGATTTTATGAAATTACAACTACATTATTCTTTGTGAAGTTAAGAAAATAATTTGACAAACAAAACTTACCAACTTCTCTTAGAAATCAGAAATTTCAAATGATTCTATTGATATTCACCATTAAATGCGCTGTTTATTAATAATTACATTTCATTAAGTACTTCTGATTCTGTAGCTTTGCACTTGTATAATGTGTAGCTATGATCAGCAAGAGCAGTTAAACATGTTTGTTACTCTGGTTCTTCTTAAAATTTGAAGATACTAAGAGATATTGTTTCTCTCTGTGTTCTTGTAATTTTATGATCAAAGATTATTGTCAATTCACAAGACACTACTGTATTGTCTTTTTTCTCATATTAACTGTTGTGTGACCTGTCAAAGTGTTATTGAACTTTTTTCAATATGGGCAAGGAGGAAGTGGGTGTAGTTGTGTGTAGAATGTTGTGGCTGTTCATCTCAGTTTAGCTGGTTTCATGTAGACACAAATTGTTAGAAATGTAGTGTATTGTTATTTTGCCATAAACTATTTAACATTTTATCTTTAGAATGACTAGAACCAACCACCTTTTTTGAATGAATGGCAAGTAAAATAATTCTATTACATTTATATCAAACTAGAAACCATTTCCAAAAAACAGAGGATTATCAATTGAAAGATCATATGTCAATTACAGAAATAAAATTGGAAAACAAATTCTATAAGAACAATAAAAATACAATAGAGTTCACAAAAATGTAGAATGTTTTCTAAAAGTTGAAAGAAATTTGCTGTAAGAAACGTTATTTTGCTTTTATGAAATGTCAGTGAGGATTCCAACACGCTACTTACTACAAGTTCATAAATGTGGCCAATTCTTGCACCTATTGTTTGTAACTACATTATATTTTTTAGAAAATAAATGTATATTTATTGTATGCTTTCTTGAAGGAGAAATAAATGTGTTCTCTCCAAACCATGTGTTTTTTAATTCTATTAGAACTACAATTGCGTACACAATACTGAAACTTCATTTCAAATCAAACATTTATAGAAATAACACTTTTCTTTGTCCCCCAATAGTGTATAACACAGTCATTAACTTTTTCCCTAATATTAATTGTTGAAACTAATTGAGGGAAGGCCTTGAACCTTGATTTTGTGAAGATATATCAGTAAACATTGGTCACTACATAAGGTCCTTGAATCTTCAGGACCACTATTAGTGAAGCCAAAAGTTTGTAAGGATTAGTGTATCAAGGACTGAAGAAAGTGTTGTAGTCAAAAAATACATTTTTTTTTGTAAAATATTGAAGCTTCATGATGAGAAGTTAGGAATATGTTCAATATCAATTGACATTTTAATTGTAGCCTGAATATTGAATAAATTTTATCATATCAAATCTCCAAGAATAGAATAATCTGAACTGTACAGACATTTTTGTTTCCATGTTTGAGATAACATGTCCCAAGTATCATTCTGTACCATTCTTGTTATCAGTTACTTTTTTGTTGATTTTTTAAGTCAAACACAAAATAAGATAACAAAACTGAATTCTAAAGTAATTTCTTCTGATGCAAATCCAGTTTTTAGATCAAAATTGGTCAATTAGAGAGGCATCTTTGGAAATTAAAATTATGAAAATTCAAGGGTATGTATTTTTAATGTGATTGAAGAAATTGGAAGTGTCATATTTGGAGAGAGAGGGAAAAACTTAAACTTTAATGACACAAATATTTTTATTGTTTGCTTATGGACATAAAAGTAGCTTCACAAACTGGGAGGTTTTATTGGGCTCTCCTTTGGCTAATTGATAGCAGTAGAGCTGGGAGTATTATTATTATTTTACTATTTTCTTAACAATATTTAAAAATCAAATCTATTGTTTGTTTACAGATGCAAATTAGTTTTCTATTGTTCAGTTACAATCTTACTTTGTTGGCACTTGTATTCATCATTCATATTCGTGGTTAAAAGATGAATTCTAGATGAATTCTAGAATTCAAGAAAGCATGTGCCGATTGTACTTCTCCCCCACATGTCACATACTGTTTAACTGTTCTTTAACAAAATAAATCAAACTAAATATATATAAAATAATAATAAATTATAAATATAAAATAATCTTTATTGTTCAATTATTTAAAAAAAAATTCATAGCTGAAAGAGTCAAACATAGTTTGAAAATATACAATAATAAATTAAAAGGAATATGCAATATACAATTTCAATTTGACAAATAAGGTAATAGTATGATTGACTGATTTTAGAGTAATAAAGAAAAATAAATTTCACTATCAAACCTTTATAAAATCCAAAAAATTCAGCTTTACAAATACAGGCATATTATCACCTCTTATGTCACCTCTTCTACTACTACTGATGATCATCATCATCATTAAAAGGCTTAAATAATAACTAAAAGCATTAACCTAGATATGTTTACCATAAATAAGATAAAGTAAGAGAAGAAATAAATAATGAGTGAAGGATTCAATGACATACGTGATGCAATGCAGCATTCCTAGCATTATAGCTAATTTACCTTTGAAACCTTATTTTATTATTTTATTATATAGGAGCAAATATTTTGTCAACAAAACTCGAAAAAAAACTCTCTTTTCTATATTCAAAAATTCGACTAGAATATGGTTTAGGATAGAGACCACAGAATTATGAAAACGTGCACAAAATTCACTTCTCCCCATAGCTCGTCATACGCAGTTTTTAACTGCTTTTGACGTAAATAAATAAATAAATTCCTATTAAATGTGTTCACAAATAAACAGGGAGAGTTTGAAACATAATGAGTTAATTTCCCTAGATAAAAGATTATAAAAATGGGCAACTGCATATAAAAAAAGTTTCAAACTAGGATGAATGGTGCCTAAGGATAGTTAAGGACCAGTGTTAAACGGTACGTTATCATTATCAACAAGTATCAGAAAAAAAATGAACACTCTAAGTAGGGCAGTGGACTTGAAAAATATCTATTGTGAATCATAAGATACAAAAGAAATATCCAATGTTGGCTTATTGTTAACCACTCAACTCATTCAACAAAAGGAGTTGTGTGTAAATTAGTGCATTTCTGTCAGTGACAGTTATGGAACTGCCAAGAATAAACTTCTCGGTAGTTGACAGCATCAGATTTACCTACAAGTAAAATAAGTAGTCACTTAGGGTCCCCCCTCCAATGGAGGCCTCATACTTTGGAAAGGTTTTTTTTTTGAAAAATTGTAAGATTACTAAAATAATTAATAATCCAAGTCTACTGCACTAAAGAAGTTTGTATTTAAAGCTTAAAATTATTTTTTAAACATCTAATAAACTAACTTGGTAAATCTGGATGATTTTTTTCAAAAGGAGCCCAAAAAAGTATCTAAATCCTGCACTACCTGAAGGATTTGAAATAACGTCCTTACATACTACATGAATAATAATGAAAATTGTTCTTGCTTAGAAAAAATAAAATATAGGTTTATTCTTGATGTCTCAAGGTACACTGACCACTGTCTAAATATGCATAACAGTTCAGCATTTGAGGAAAAATGTTTGACCTCTTTTTTAAGGCAATTTGGGAAACACAATGATAAAATATACTGTGTATTTCACTCCTGATTATTGCAAAAGTATGTCTTAATTTAATGTGTAAATCATTTGTATACATGAAAACACCCAAGAAGTAGCCTACTTCTATCTTAAAAACAAGTGTTCCAAAGTTAAAAGGGTTTTCATACAATAAAATAAAAAAAATGAAAGAATGTAGAAGAATCATGATCATCACAATACACAATTGAGTTAATAAAAAATTTACATTCCTCAAGTTCCTTGTGAACACATTGTTTACTACTTATGAGTACATTTTGATAAGATGCTACATAATAATAATAAAAATAATATTTATTGAGTCACATATACAATTTCAATCATGTATGATGAGTCAGGTATGATATATGCAGGTACACATGTCTTCCTCAGCTCCAGATTCCCTACTTTCTCTGACAACCCACTATTACGAGGAAAGGTAAAAGCAGCATTTAAATTTAAGAAATAAAAAATGTTCTCCTCTATGTGAAAGAACTGCAAATGATATTCAATTTTGATTTCGAATACACTGCTAACAAATAATTACCCCTCCATTCCTATCATGTCTAGGAAAAGAGAGCTCACGAATAGTTGGACAGAGTGAAGTTACATTTACATACCTTGAAACTACACACCTTGTAAATTCAGATTACATATTATTTAAATGAAGCTATATCATTAGAAGTGACACAGATGAATCTCTCTTATATTTATACACTTCACATTACCCCGAACATGGAAAATATTTTCCCCAGAAAACTAAAAAATACATATAAGTGAGTGCATTTGGTACATAATTAAAATAATAGAAACCATGGTGAAAATGGAAACAAACAAACTGTATGTCACAATCCTGCTGAAAATCTTTAAATATATACGATTCACTTTCTGTTTTCCCGTCACAGAACAATCTTCATTTTTGTGGTCTTTACACAGCTTAAAATTTCAATTAATGGGCAATGAATTATATCATTCCTATCATTATAAGTCGGTATTATCGGTATTTCTATCATCGTTTCAGCATAATACATTTTCTGAGATTCCTGTAGGACCTTAAATCACTTAGTAAACTTACATTCAGCCACACTGGTTAAATAAATCCAAACTCAGCATTCCCTTTCCAACTTTCCAACATTCCAATGTTGGTAGAAAACAAATTATTGTTGGCTAACCTGTTTTATATATCATCCTTGAAACATCTCAGTTCCCGTGTGGTGTTCTATGGACTCGCACCTCTAAGAATTCGCGTTTAATTGTTTTTGTTTATTATTTTGTGTAATTTTTCTCGTGGACAATAACAGCAGGTGTACATCTGTGAAATGACCGACAAGGACCCTGACGCGCCGACTGTTGTGCAGACTAACCTGAAATTGCTGTTGGAACAAACGAGTTTATTCCCATTAATTGGTAAGTTAAGTCCTGAAAACGATCTACTATTCTGTCTGAAACTATCATTCCCGTGGCCTTGGACGTATTATCGTTGCATGACAAGTACACAGACGCGGTGACAGGCGGTATTTGACAGTCTTCATGCTTGAAATACATGTGTAGAGTTCATTGAGCAATGTATATAAACGAAGTTCCTACTTGGTTTAATAGAGGACTGGATGGGTGTATATTATTTTCAAGTTATATAGTGACTTGGCCACAATTTATAATGAGTTTCAAACCCGAGAACAGGTTTCAAACCGTTATGTTTCGAGGTTAAATATGTCGCCTCGATTTTACTTGCACTTTTACGTAGAGTTGATGAGGCGAGTCTTTTCAGCTGAATTAGCATTTGCATTGAGCGCCTGCACTTAATATAATAATGGTGGTTTTATGATGTGACGGTACTAATAAATAGCGGCGTTTTCTCTTACCAACTCCATGATAAACAGTAATAATATGTCCGTGTTTAGTTATTGATGTGTAAAGTTTGTGGAAGATGATCTACAAGTTAAGTTATTGCATTTTAGTGTTGAACGAAGTATTGTCTTCACTTTGAAAATTAAAACTATGAATTTTGTTAAATAGCTTTGATGGGGGAGTGATTCCCGTCTCTGTGGGTGGGTGCGAATTAGCAGTTTTCTTCAGAGGAGACGTTCATAACTCCAGTGTGGAGAGACACAATTTGATAAGTAAAGGAGACTGCCTCCTCTGAAGCTTTTCAGTAAATAAATGCTGATAGTAGTCCAGTTCTAGGGGAATATTGCACTTCCGTTTTATAACATTTAGAAATGTAGAAATCAAATGAGGCACCTAGGCAAATAAAAAAAATGAAGGAGGTAGCAAATTGAAGCAAATTGCCTTTTTGAAGTTTTATTTTAAATCTATAACATATGATTGCTTTAACTATTTGTAGCTTCTATTATACTAATCGTATGTGTTGAGACATCAGTGGCTACAGTACGACATATTCGTAAGTCAAAAAATCGTACTTACACCTGGCGCTGGAATTACATGACACCTGGCGCTTCATCCAACAAATTATGTCATGTCACAATGTTTAATAATTATTAATGATTTTTTCGTAGTTTTGTGTAAAATTTTGGAATTAAATTCCTAAGGAGATTTTGATATTGATATCGTCCCTGCCCCGCCTCCGGTGAATGAGATTGGAAACGGACTGTTCTGGATATCTTCTTAATGAATATAATGTGATAAAATGAAAAAGAAACAGGCATACCAGTTTTGATCCACTTTCTATTTATTAAGATATTTTTATTTCTTTAAATATTGAGTACGTGTTCCCATATTCCGTAATACATCTATGTAACGCGACTTTACTCAAGATCAGTGATAAGTAAAAAGCGAAGTGGTGTATTATTAAGAGCTAAGATGACCCTACCGTCTAGGCCTCAAACCATGCGGACGTGAGGGAAAGGAACGCTGTTGCTTCGAAAGTGAACACTGAACTATTGCGCCAGTCGAGTCTCCATAAACTTCACTGTTTCACTTTCCGTGTGCGTCGACGGGGCGTAATCACGGACGCCTCTCTTCACGTGCAGTCGTACCCGCTATCGAAACTCGGGCCTCGCTTCCCTTCACATCGGACGAGGCTCGTGCGTCAAAGGACATCGCCGGTTGCCCTTGCCTGCGCGCTCCGGGCGACAGCGGCACGAAGCAGCCTGAACATCTCGCAGCTCTTGGTGGCTCTCCAAATCAGTTGGTGGGCCAAATGCCGTGCATTTTCGTTTGCTGCTTCATACTTCCGTTAGTTGAGCCATGTGACTTCCTACAAACAGACCAATCCTTTGCGTAGATAATGACGTTTTACAGACTTCATGGCATAGAACCTGGGTCAGTGGTGCCAACTTGCAGATAATATAGGGAGGGGGAGCCTATACAGTTTGTCCCCGATCATATCGTATTTCTTAGGGTTTGGTTTCCAGTTTCAAAGCCAGAGTCCTTTTCATCCTTAATTCAATCATGCCTTATTTTCCGTGGTGAGGCTCGGGCCATCAAGCTTGCTCTTCCGCCAGACCTCGCAATCCGCTACGCTCCTATCACCGACTGGCAGAGAAAGGAAGCATCACTCGGGCATCGAAACTGACGATTTTGAATTTTGCTCAGAGGCTTCTTTTAGGCTTGAGGATCTTTTACATGCAGTAAATCTTCAACGTGGGACAGCCGGCTTTACTTCCCCTCCAAAGGAAGGTGTATAGTTTCCCTTAAAAATCCACCACTTCGATCGGGTTTGAACTCGCAAACTTGGGTTCGATACGCTAACAGTTTCACCACCGATAGCCTCTCCAGCGAATCGTGGACTTCTGGTACTAAACTTGTACTGTCCAACTGAAATATTTTACCATTTAACTACAAATTTATCCAATTTTGGAATATTCAACACTCGCCTCTCGAACTACAAGCACTCGCGACCCTAAGCGTACTACCGAGTTTGCGGCACGCCCACGGTTTTCCAGAGGCAGAAGCAAACCACAGAAGTCTTTGGAAAACTGCGCACAAGGACAGGCACTCACGCCCACGCCTGCACGCGTTGCCCACGCGATTTGTCGGTCGCAGAGCCGGGGCACCCTGTGTTGCTTGACCCACCGTCTCTCGCCTCCCCCAGAGACGGTCGCGATTCATGGTTATGACTACAGCCCACAAGTTTGGCAAAATGCCTTTTTCATTATTGTAACGATTAAATGACTTTTATCTATAGGGATCACTTAAGTATACTTCTGGAGTGGTTTAAGTCGATTTTCATTTTTGCCTTTTTTGCTTGTTTTAGCATCTCATGCCGATTTTTGGTACATTGTCTTTTTCATCATGATTTTGCTTTTTTCTCTCCTGGCACCAATCCCAATCAAGCTGATTACATACCTGCAAGCCTGGACAACAGGAAGGCACGGTTGTGTTTTGTCTTTCTGGGGAAGCGAAGGGTACAGAGCAAGGTTAAACAATCTAAATGAAAAAGCAAGATGATACCAGTCAGAAGTTTTAATTTCTTTCAACGATGCTTCTTTTCAATGATGCCGACCGGAATCGTGAGGAATTTTTTCGCTCACGAGGAATTCCATCTTACGTTGGCTATAACCTCCGATCCCTTTGAGGATAGAGCTTCCTGAAAGTTATATATCCTTCTCAGTTCTGGCGATTTACACAAGTGCGAATAACGAAAAATAAAAATTCCATTTTTACTGATGCCATTTCAAGATTCAAAAGGGAAATTACAATAGCATTTGGAAGAAACAGCGATGCGAGTAAAACAAATTCATAGTCATCATGCCGTGTGGTCATGTAGAATTAAGGTTACAAAGAAAATGTCATTTCCTCCAAGTGTTAATGTAAATTTTGAAGTTAGGATAAAAATGTAAATCCTTTTAATGATTAATTGTTTACAATAATTCCTTTCTAATGTGATTTTTAATAGTTTACATGCCTTTTTGCACCCTTTCTTTAGACACAATTAATGACTTTGTGCAAGCGTATTTTAGTAAAAATAAAAGCCTTTATGGCTACTTAATTTAGGTACAAAAATGCCTGAACCACCGGACCGTAGTTATCACAAATTGATGGCCATGCTCAATTGCAATGAAAATGGATGCACACACACAAAACACAACTTTCTTATTCAAGAAGAACAGTTTTAGCTAAACATATATTTTCAAAATTTTGTCATAATACGACGCAACGTGAAAAGCAGAGTCTGCTTGAAAACGTGCTTTAAGCCTAGCACACCACAGTTTGCAAAAAGCGAGAAGGAAAGATCTGACATCCAAACCTGTTCCGTCCGTACCGATGACGTCATCGGCACGTGGATCAGGTTGGGACGGCCTTTCCTCCATCTCATTTGCGAGGTTGTGTGAAGCGAACATGGTCCAATCTAAGAATGTTGATCCAGAATTATCTCGAGTCCTGCAACGTGATATTAAATTTTATTTAGTATATTACCCGGTATTCGGATGTGTAATTTAGTTGGTTAGCGGATTCAAGGTGTAACATTTACCACACATGCAATATTAGTGAAACCAGATATATTTGTGCACGGTGAATATATTTTACCGTATTGGGGAAGGATAAATTGGTTTACTAATCAATTAAATTATTTTTGTTTTATTTGCGTAAATTATTTTGTCTGTACCATTATTTTTTTAAGTTTCCAAATAAATTAATGCAATTATTATTCCGTCCCATAGTTCAAGATGATTGTATACTCTAATAAATTTTCCAAAATATTTATTTATAAAGTATATTTTTCAAAATATCAATTTGAGCTTCGAATTTATCGTGAGACATTTTCGAGTACTGAAATCATTTTTCATCTTCTACCAAGTCGTGATATGTGTAAAATTCCCCTTTAGTCATTCTCGTTCTGTTTAGAAGAGAATCTGGTCTTTCTTCGACTCTTCGCCTCATCTTCTTCCTCTATTAAAAATAAACACAAAGCTATTGTTTTTTTACTTATAATTGTGGAGCGGTTGCGTACAAGAAACGGAGCAAGGAGCCCCATTCTGTCCCGTCCGTTCGTTCCGTTCCGTCCATCCATTCCGGCCCGGCATAAGTGCGCGCGACCCACCCAAAATCCACCGCCAGTGTCGTACCGACCAAGTGCGCGCTTGGCATTGTGTGGCAATGGCTGTATAAAAAGTTCACACTGAAGATTGACAAAAATTATAATTCGCACAATTTAAAAGTTTTGTTAATTTCCAGTTCCTGTCAATTGTTTCGTCGCTACATGCAAGAAAATACATGAAGTTGCAACAACACTAGTTTCGATAAGAGGGAACCAGAATACGATTTACATCTATGTATGTATGTATGTATGTATGTATGTTTGTATGTATGTATGTATGTTTGTATGTATGTATGTATGTATGTATGTATCTATCTATCTATCTATCTATCTATCTACATATAGTGAGTGTTATACATAATATTATTTCACTGCTGACAAAAACGGAGAAACTCGCCCGTCACCTGGAGAGAACCTTTAGGTTCTCGTCGTGGATTTCTTGCACTCTTTTTATTGAAATAATGATGTACGGTAAAACCTTGATGAAACACTACCCCTTTCAAAGAAAATTTTTCTTCTTGAAACGGACATAGAAACCCATGTATTCTATGCAGGTAATACCGCTGCTAACAGACCACCCCTCTCCCCAACCACTGACCAGCACAGTAATAGCTCTTTTCTTCGTTTGCACCTTTTAAGAGTCCACTTTCAGGAAAATGGTAAATATACCGGACACGTAAATAGCATTCGGGTGATATGCTCTGTGCCGTAGCTTCATTTTCGAGGAAATCGGAGGACGGCGGGATTCCATGACTCAAGTAGCAATATCCATGGTCACAGTTGGTCACTGTAATGGTTATGTTTGCTTGCTGCATTTCAGTTTCATTTCTTCTAAGGAGACGGTGGGCATGAAAGTGACCTAAGGTTTAATTGTTGGATTGCGTCCGAAATCTGAATCAGTGCTCCCCAAGACCCATCGCTTCAAGTTTTTCAATAGTTTCTTTTATTGTGCGAAGAAGTGCGAGAAAAGCGAGGTTAGGAGCTCCGAAGACTGATTGATTGTTCGTGATTCAGAGCGTGTCAACTACCGAGATCATTAGTCCCGTAAGTGTAGTGCGTGTTTTTTCATCGGGAGGTGGCGGGGTTCTTTTCCGGCTGGATGGCGAGATCCGGCGCCGACCTACCGTCGACTAGCGGGGTTTTCCCTCAACCACGTATCTCCCTCCAGCGGGGCACCGCCCCTGCCGGGACAAGCTCTAAGCTCCCGACCGGTCTCCTGGCATGTGTGGTAGTGTAAGTGGTAGTGCATGTTAGTGTGTGTGTGTGTGTGTATGTGTGTGTGTGTGTAAGGGGTGAGGATAGGACAAGGAAGAGCAAGGAAAGATCGCGCGCGGTCCGTGACCCGTTTGTGAGGGTACTGCTCCGGCAATCGCCTGTGTTGATCGGAGAAACAACGCAAAACTACCGAACAGAGCAGCCGGCCGCTAGAATTCTCCTCCAGCCGAAGACCGAATGTCTCATGCATATCCAGATGACGTATCGAGTCTACGCAAGATAATGGAGATGCGTTATCGTTAGACTTCTGAGAGTACCAAAGCTAAAAACGTTTATTTTTATACAAGAAGAGATACAAATCTTTTAAAATGTATTTAAAAATATAGTAAATAATTCTAAAAAGGCAAAGTTAAACTTGATTTCATTTTTCACAATTCATGCTCATATACTAAAAATCCTTCATAAGCATTCAGTATTATAGGCACTTTCCAAGCAAAACAACAAAAAACGACGATGCAATTGTAAACAATATGATTCACTCTTTAAAAGACCCATTTTTATCCACGGAACCAACAGTGGTCGCTTAATGCAGATATCACTATAATTGAAAGCGAGATGCACATTATCTATTCGCGAATCACGAGTGATACGTTGGCGATACGAGAAACGTCTTGCAACCCATCAATATTTGTAGTTTTTTTTTTTTATAAATTACAAATGATAACGTATAGCCAGCGTCACTCCTAGGACTTTATGGGGTACTTCAGGATAAATACGAATATAAACGCTCAAGAGATGTAGTAATCACTTGTTTTTTTGTATGTGTTTCTCTGTAAATTAAGGAAAGGAAACAATGTCGTCATGAATAGTACAATGTGACGATGCATGGCGGGTGAGTTTTCGTGCGACTAGAGAGCACTTCCTGAGAACACGACTCGTTAGAATAGAATGGGGCAGTCCGCTCCAATGGACTGCATTAACACTTTTCGTTCTCTTAGCTAATTTCCATTCAAATGCATGCTAGAAACTTCTAAATTACGGAGACCAGTTGGTGACAAACATGCCTGGCGCCTTGAATGCCCGACTATGCATGTGAAATGCCAGACTCCATTGGTTTTTAAAGTTTTGTTTTCATTGCTGCAAAACCATCTGTTATTTCGGCCTGTCTTCTTTTTCAGGATTCCCACCGTCTGGGAATCCTGAAAAAAAATCCAATCGGAAGTTTACCGAACCGACCATTTCCATGAGGAAATTATTGCTGATTTGTGCTGTTTGTGCCAATGTAAATTCAGAAATACTTCTACTCGCACGATATTTCTGCGATGATATTAAATACATCCTTTGCGAGGTAACCATTTTGACGCCCTTTGGTAATAATGTGTTCACCACATTGAAAACATGCATATGTATTGCCAATAAATAGTCCAGTCGGCAAGAACATTTTACTTGGGAAAATATCATTAAAACTTTTTTCTTTGGGTATGTTGTATGTGCCCATTTAGTTACCTAGTTAAAACTCTGAGCTCCTGTGCTCGCTTCAGGAGGCCCGAAAAAACACTGCTAATACAACATAACGTAATGCTACAACATCACGTACTTTCTCGCATCACTAATGGTTACATGAAATCATAATACAAGTAAAGCAAATTCAGTCCATATTAACACATTTCAGCCATCACTTATTAAACCCATTCCCAATCATAGAGCATTAGGCGCAAAAACGGAAGCTTATACATCATGACAAATTTGACTTTTGCAATGTTAATTTTTTGTTTGCAATCGCCTCCTATAATATTTCAGTAGTCACATACCTTTGCGGCTCTCACAGGCAACCAATTATTATAAATGAGGTTTATAAAGAAAGAATTTCAGGGAGACGTGACGAAATGAATTTTTACTATAAAAATGATAAGGATTTGTTGAAAATAAAAAGCATGTAAATATGAATTGCAAATGCAACCCGCAACACTCGATGGCATTGTCAAATTGTATATAGTTAAAGAACTCCTAAACTAAGCGTTCTGTGGCCTTAAAACTTAACATTTTTAGGGCAACGTCCTCAATGAAAGTTTCTCATACCGTAGTCTACAGGATAAGAGACTTTTGGACATTCTGTTAAATTTTTTCTGCGGTTATTGATATTATTCAATACCAGTCAGATGCAGATATATGAATGATGCGAAAAGTTAGAATTTAGTAGGGGGAGACCGGGGCTAGTTGTGATAATTTTAATTTATTTAAATTTGAAGGTGTATGGATCAACTTAGAACTTATAATAAATGTAACAATTAGAATGGCCCTTTGTACAAATTTCCATATAATTGTATTCAAATTACATACTGTTTTTAATGATGTATAAACATTTTTATGGAACAGTGCACTTTGACAAAGCCAAATTAACAAACGTCTCTACAATACTGATTCATTTATATGCTAACTTTTATTTAATCTAACTTGTTTTCAACATATGAATGATAGTGAATAAAAACACAATGGACTGCATTTCTAGTACAGTTTACATGAACCCATTTCTTACAAGTTATACACTGCACCAAGTTCTCTCCCCCCTTTGATGTTTGAAACGGTTCTAAATACGTCTTTGCTTAGACACAGATCTTTGCTTCGAAACATAGATTTTTGACGAGCTTCTTTTTTGTTTTTTTTTCTTTTTTAGTATAGATCTTTTCTCTCATCTTCCTTGTTGCTATAATCGAATTCCTTCTGTTAAAAAAAAGTGATAGTTTCAAAATCTTTGTTTTCCAGCGGTTATTCCTCGAGGTCCTGCTTTAGGAAGAGGTATGATTTCCAAAGGACTAACCGCTGATGTGGGTAACCCATTTTTACTTTTCCGTGTACGTACGTATACACGGAGTGATATACGTAGTATAGGAAAAGTTATGTAATGCTGCGCGAAAAAATGGCCAATTTACGGCGGAAAAAATTAATTGCCGGGCCGTGAAAACGAATAAGTGGATAAAACCAGTTCCTAAATTAAGAAAAAAAAATCCCCTAACACGTGGTGTAGCCAGAAACCCTGTTTTCTAGGTCCTTGATACCGAAAACCCAATTGAAAGGAAAACGTCCGTCTGTCTGTTTGTGTGTGTCTGTCTATCTGTCTGTGAACACTGCTAGCGCCGAAACCATACGTACGATTTCTTCCAAAATGGATATTCCCTGGTCGATCTGATTCTAGTCGAAGCTTTGAGATTTTGAAAAAGATTCTTCAAAATTTGGGAGTACTTTATATGAAGCCCCCCAGGGATTTTCAAAATTTTCTCAAAAACGGCTCCAAATTTTTTCTTTAAATTTCTTGTATGAATAGAGTAAAATACACTTATTAACATGACATAAGTCCGATTTTCACGGATAACTCTGAATTTTTGAAAATTGTGAAAGTTTGAATTTTTTTCGGCGACTTTCTCCAGCTACAGAATTGAAGATAGAGATTTATTTCTTTAAATAAAATTTGTTCTGCATATTGAGTTCTTTAATAAAGGTCGTGTAAATGTTTCTCAAAATTTTACTAGTTTTCGTGCAATATTGAGTGCATTTTTAAAAAAAATTACTAAAACAAGATTTTCTCAAAAACGGCTCCAAATTTTTTCTTTAAACTTTTGGTAGGGGTAGTGGTAAATGTACTCTATCAGATGACATAAAAGCCATATTGCTCTATAGGTTGGTTTTTCAAAAACTACAAAAATGTAAATTTTTTCACATGTTTCTCATGTCGATAATATTTACATTATCGGCGATTTTTTCACATTATTATATTTACGAGTGCATGTGCTTTAAATAATGTCAAGTAAAGTTTCTCGAAAACACAACCGTTTTCTGTGAAAAGTAGCTCAAAATTTCGCATTTTCAGAAACGCTCAAACGCCATTTTCTCATATATGATTGCAAATTTTTTCTTCAACCTTTTGTAACGAATAGTGCTAATTACACTCTTTATTATAGCGTAAAGTTTATTTTGAGTTATTTTTTTGTTTTTTCAAAAATTACATCAATGTAATTGTTTTGAAAGATCTCTCACATCTTTAATATGCACATTACCAACAATTTGTAAACATTATTATATTTCTGAGTGTAAGTGCTTCAAATAACGTCAAATAAAGTATTTTGAAAGCTCAAACATTTTCTGTGAAAATGAGCTTCAAATTTCGCATTTTTAGTATCGCTAAATCGCCATTTTCTCTTGAACGGCACATCTTTTTTGAAAGAAAATTGCCATTTATGTCTAGGGTTTATTGTTCTTTAATATTCTAAAATTAATGTTTCCGTTCTACCAATAGGAAACCGAAAAATTAAGAAAATTACAAAAAAATTTACTTTTGGCGGTGATAGATGACAGCTGGCAAGAAAGAGTATGTCGCAATTCCGAATAGCTAGCGAAGACCCAAGGAAATAGAAAACTAATACGGGAAAGTCTGTGCCTTTCTGTAGCACCACTAGTTTACAACAGAAACAGAAATATTGCCTCCTCTGTCATTAGCAGCTTTACCTATTGCTTTTGTTCTGTTCCTACCCCAGTTTCATCTATGTTCCAAATGCCATTTGAAACCATATTTTTCGAAAACAGGGGCTAAGTTGATGAAGAAATGTCAACATTGTGTTCATTGAAACATGTGTTTATATTCAAATTAGTAGCATCAGGAATACGAAGAAAGATAGAGTCGCTGTATATACTTTGTCATCCAGTCAACACTTGCAGACTTCTTTATTATCCAATTTTATGGTACTTGAATGTTGTTTTCCACGGCAAAATCTTATGCTAAGCGTCGTAATTCCTCACTACATCTCCTGGAATTGAAATTATTACTATCAAACGATATTGGAGCAAGTAGTGTCACTGTCAACCCTTAGAACCTATCACAACTAGCCACGAGAGACACAAATATGAATTTCCGTTTTTTTTTAAATGTTATATTGCCATTCATATAAACTAAAACACATCAAAAATAAATCTTAACTAGTGCTGCTACAGAATGGTACAGACTTTCCCGTATTAGTTTTCTATTTCCTTTGATTTCGGCTAGCTATTCGGACTTGCCACATTCTCTTGCCAGCTGCTTTCTATCGCCGCCCAAAGAACATTTTTTTGACATTATATTAATTTTTTGGCTTTCTAATTGTAGAACGGAAGTATTTTAAGAATATTAAAGAACAGTAAAATCTCGTCCTAAATGTCAATTTTCTTTGAAACATTTAGTGCCGTTTTTAAGAAAATGCATTAAATACTATGATCTACTGAAAATGCGAAAATTGAAGCTTTTGAAATTGAAAATTTTTCATAGGAATTTTTTGTTGTTTTCGAAAAACTTCTTTAGAAGTCATTTGAAGCACTTTAACTCACAAATACAATAGTGTTTACAAATTGCTGGATATGTGCGTAGTAGCGTAGAGAGATCGTTCAAAAAATTACATTTGTGTAGTATTTGAAAAAACAAAACCAAACAAAACCAAAATGAGTTTTACGTCATATTAAAGAGTGCAATGAGCATTATCTGTTCGAAAAGTTCCAAGAAAAAATTTGGAGCCGTTTATGAGAAAATGGCGTTTGAGCATTTCAGAAATTGAGGAATTTTGGAATTCACAGAAAACAGTTGAGATTTCGAGAAACGTGGCATTATTTAATGCACATGTACTCGTAAATATATTAATGTAAACAAATCGTCGCTAATGTGAATGTTACCGATGTGAGAGACAAGTCAAAAAAGTACATTTTTGTAATTTTTGAAAAAACAAAAGAATAGACCAATATGACGCGTCAACTCATAGAGTACATTAGGCACTATATTTACCAAAAGTTTGAAGAATTTTCAATTTGAAAAAAATCCGACGTATGGTTTAGGCGCTAGTTTTTCACACACGGACGGTCAGAAGGACGTTTTGCTTTCAATTGATTTTGCGATATCAAGGACCCACAAAAGAGGGAATCTGGCTACACCAAGTGTTAGGGGATTTTTTTCTTAATTTAGCAACTGAATTTATCAACTTTTTCGTATTCACGGCCCGGCAATGATTTTTTTTTTTTGCCGAAAATCCGCCTTTTCCTCTCGCAATATTACATAATTTTCCCTATACTACGTATATTACTCCGTATATAGATATGTATAGGGGAAGAGTAAGTTTTTCAATGATACTAAGTAGTTGAACTCCGATTTATTGTTGCTAAGGTTGACTGGAAGAATCCGATAGATTTTTACTTCACTATGTGTGAAACACACAATGTTCGTAAATAAGCAATCAAATAACGGTTCCCACAGCAACTTAAAGAGCAGACTTAGACAAAGGTTTGAAACGTGCATATAACCTATCACGAGCTGAGCTCTGGATCGGTCAGTAAACACGTCATTGCCCCTGTCACAACTAGCCCCGGTGTCCCCTACAGCTACATTTCTTTACGTTTTGTTTTCTAATATGGACATAAATGATCATCTGTAAGGTGTTGTTCTTCGTTACTCTCTAATGCTAATATAAAATCATTCTCAATTAGTACGGAAAATTCTGAAGCAAAATCTTCTACAACTACATTTATTTCTCGTGAGTTGCTTATCACGTCCATATTTTTGTCCCCTATTTTAAGATTTTAAAACTCCACAAACTCAGTCGGATTTGTGTTCTGAAGGCGAATACATATAAGCATTAAAATGTTACTATTTTGTTTGTTTATGTGAATAAGTTGTAAGTCACAATACATTGAAAATCGATCTTTGCACGCTTAGGAAATGTATTGTTTAGTATTATTTACAGCTCTTGTTTCCTTCGTATTCACTACATGTTCTTCAAATTTAATATTTCAGGGCAGTTTGCACATTCATTATAAAAAATACGCATGAAATACTTCACCACAATTGAAATACTTGAGAATTCACAACAAATTCTGCCGGGCGATATTTAATTTTTACTTGTATGTCAAAAATTAGTGTTGCTATCCCCATGGAAAAAAATTATGGAGTCGTGGGCTGAAAATAACCACGTGCAAAGGGGTTTAATCAAGTCACCTACTTAGGTCTACGTATTTGGGTAGCATTGATTTAATTCCCGACATACAAAGATTGCAGCCTCAAAACATGGAAAAACACATATTTGGAAATCTTATGGCCGGATCGGAAAACAATTTATCAGTTTCCCATCAGGAGGCAGAGACGCCTCGAATGATACCTCATATGTCTCTATTGGTGTAGCCGTGAGTGACAGAATACACATCCCCACACACGCACGCTAGAATTACTCAAATACGTACTTTCGGGATATTACTCGGTGCTGGAGGCCTGTTGTTTATGACGTCACGTTTAGAAGGTTTAGATTTCTCCAATTTATGTGTATGCTTTGTATGTACACCGTGGTTGCTCCGATTGATGTTTATTTGCATAATCATAAATTCAAGATTATGCAAATTAGCCTAAATAATCTCTCAGCAACAATTATAAGTATTAATAGTTGCTTGATACCGATGAAGTTTGTTTTTTATGTGTATAGTGCAACCGTTCATTTATCGAATATAAGTATGGACTTTCTTCTTTGTGTGAAAAGTTTGTGATATATCCTATGATATGGTACCACATTATATATGCTAATCACTAAACACTCATTTTTTTCTTATTCAAAATCTTTTTGTCCGTTTTTATCGCTCACCCCTCAAATTTCAAACTCTGATAATTTAAGTCATGGACAAGGCAGTTCAAGAGGAGATTTTTTTGAAAACGTAAATTAAAAATGGAAAACATAGACCTATATTTCTTTCACAATATTGTTTATTTTTTCTGGTATGGTTGATTTTAAAGACCTAATATAATTCATTTAAGAGAAATAATTGTTTTGAAGTAGTTGTTTATTTATTCGATCTCATTTCTTTGAAGGTGGGTGCACTTCACTTTGGTGAAAGGGAAATTCTCTGCAAGTCCTTATGCTGTGAATGATGAAAAGTCACGAAAGAAGCTACAGTGTATTATGGGACGACCGAGCTCAAGGAACGAGCCATCTTCACGATATTGCCAGGGTGTTCTGCGTGTGAATCCAAAAGATGAGGCAGAAGGCTCAAGAAAATTTGAGAAGGGCATTATCAGATAGCTTAGAAAGTAAATCAAACTATGATAAAAAGAGAGCTCTTACATCTTTTGATGTTCTTCGACAAAAAAAGAAAGAAACAATATTGGCAAGGAATGCACAATTCTGTACAGTGAAGAGTGAAGACTGACTTGTTAAGATTGGATTATATTTTACTTGTGCCAGTATTTTCTTTATCAGTAGTGATTCTGTAAAATTTTCTAGTCATCGTGTTTAGTCATGATATTGCATTGAAAAAGCTGGGATTACTTTCCCCAGAGTGATTTGTAAATTCAACAAATGAATTTAAATCTGGGACAACTTGAAGCATTTGCTAGGAGGACTATTCTCGTTGTGCATTTAGTCCTGTAAATGCTCTTTTGAGCAGGTTAGTAAAAGACCTAGATGTTACATGCAAGCAAGTTAAATTTATTGTTAAACAGATCGATTTATTAATAATTGAAAATAGGTGGAATATAGTTGATACGCATATGATAGTCCGGATGTTGCTTCTTAATTTCATATTTTATTGTTTATATCCTCTTCTATATTATTTCAGTAGTATAGATGAGTTTTGCGAACACGCAATCGATCTTCGTAAATGAGATCTCTAAGAAAAGAGAACTTCACGGAGCCGTGACGATTTGCATTTTGACTTTAAAATATGAAGGATTTGTTGAAAAAATGAATATAAATATTCATGTCAAATGTATCACGTGATACTCGGGCAGCATTATTAAATCTATTTTGTTGAGTAACTCCTAGGCGATGTGTTCTAGGGCCTTAAAATCTTTTAAGTTTGAAGCCGAAGGCCACAAAGAAACCTTTCTCGCCACGCGGTCGATAGGACGAGAGGTTCTTGGACATTCTATTACATTTTTCTGATCCGTCCGTTCTAGTCGTAGATACTACCCCACCTGTTCAGAAACATACAGAATCTGCAACTGTATGTGAAATGAAACTAATTACTTGATATTCTAGGTGTTTAACTTGCACGAGTGTACCTCTCAGTTTGGTAATAAAAGTTAAATATTATTCCAAAGAGTACCTGGGACAGACTCAACCTGGGCAGACTCTTTCACCTATCGCATTATAAGAGGGCGACAAAACCGTGTAGATGATGTTATGGGGTTTTGGCACAATAATCGGCGTTTACTTTCGTTGATTTCCAGTCGCAGAGCGACAAGAGAAACAACAAAAAGATTTCCATCATGAGATTCAGAATCTGAAAACTTGTAAGTACAGTGACCCGAACTGCCATCACAACCCCATTTGCAAAGCAGCGTACACGACTCGAATGTTCTCATATCCATCACTTGCTCGGCCACTTTCTTTTGTGCCTCGAAAAGGTGCTCAGTTGTTGTCTTTAGAAGGGCTTGTAATCGTACTTCAGCAAATGTGTCACCTACACGAACATGCTCACTTGCGGGATAGAAATTCTGCTTGGCTTCAAGAACTGCGGAATATGTTGGAAACATGTTAAAATGTCTCTGTTTTGATTCCTTGAATAAAAATTTGTATTAATGTACTGTTGATTTGCGATCTATAAAATATGCTAGAGCTTCTTCTTTGGTGTGCGGTATACCTTCATTCTTCTCAGCAACAGCATGAGATCTTTTTAAATTAGTTGCTCGTTGAGGAGAAGCCTCACTCAATTCTCTAACAATGTCCACAACATCTCTCTTTCCTGATTGTATAAGAGAACTTTGAGTAGCAAAAGATAATTCGTCCGGTGATCTATTTTTAATAAATCGTCAACTTTCCTTCTCTTGCTTCTCTCGTACAATCGTGGAAAAGTTTGATTGGTCGACTTCTCTTCTTTCTTTCTTCACTTCTTGTTTTCTGTGGTGTAATAAGACATTCAGTGAATATGCTTTCTGAAAAAATGCTTCCAGCGAGCCACGCCTCGTTTTGCTGCACAAATCTTTCTAGATGTCTTTCACATTTCCCCACTTTGTTTTCATTCTTGCTACGAATAAATGTAAAACATTCTTAATATTACGCTTGGCACCTTTTGAACACTGTTGGGTGTTCAATTTCTGCCCAGTGTAATTGTAAAGTTCAATGCACTCGCTCTTTCTGTCGCCCCGCTGCCACAGCTCGAATAGCTCGCGCCGGCAGACAGAACGCTCAGGCACTGAAAATAATAAATATTTCTTAAACGCGCAAGAATGCGCACAATATAAAAACGAATACTTGTTACCATATGTCTGCAGGTCTACACCACGAAATATCTCGGTGTCTCCTCGTGCATGCATCAACTTATGTTTCTATAAAATGTGAATTAAGATTTTTTAAATTCCATTCCTAGTCTCATTTTAAAGCCTTATTGACGGAAGCCTGCACACCACATCGCAAAGTGCTATATTCCATTTGAAAGTACTTACTTTGATTTACAGAATCCATGGCACAATATGCACATAAGACGCTAAAGAACACAGGAATCTAACGCACGAATCGAACTTCGAAACGCAACTGCGGCCGGGCTCGGACACCGTCTGCGGAAGTTCATATTTAGCGCAGTGTCTTTATCAGTACAGTTCGGTCAGAAATGCTGCAGCCATCGATTTCGTATGATTTCAAACTTTTGCAGTGCGGTGAGCAATGAATGGAAGCCCGTACGTGAAATTAAAAATTTGATTTTTATCGCCCTAGAATGGGAAAATAGAACACAGTGCAGCGGTTGAATTCGACCTAGCTTTCTAGCTAGGGTCGAAAATCCTTCCACTGTCGGGATCCCAACCGTAAGACCATCCCGTTAGAGGCACTGTAGTGACATCCGTTGATGCTCTGAGCCTTAGTCAGATGAAAAGCTTTTGAAACTTTGTAAATACGTCAGAACTAAGATATAGTCGCGCCGTTCTGGTAATTATTATGATATTTTAATTTTTGCTGATACTTACATGAAGCCCCTAAGAAAATTTCAACATTTTCTGGAAAATAGTTGAATTGGACCCGAGTTTGCAAAACATGTTACCGGAATCATCTTTCTTACATAGCAACGTAACGCTTCTGTGGACCATCGGACTTACATTTTGAATGGAAAACTTGCTCCCCCCCCCGCTTCTTGGAAACCGAGTTCTTGGAAGGAGCTGTCTTTTGAGAAGCAGAAGTAATTTGAAACACGTGCTTGCTCGTGTTTCATTAATTCTAAGCGTAACTCGATCGAAAAGTAACAAATATTTTTTACAGAACATAGTCTTACTGCGTTGTGAGACTTGGGGGGAGGGGGATATGTTCCCGTACTACCTCAAGCAATTTGAATCACACTTAAACCTAACAGTAGGAAATGTGTTGGAAACATCCAGGAGGCCGCCGTCTTGTAGAATGGGGAAGTGAAAATCCATAAAGGAGGGAGGGAAGAGTGGAAGGGGGTAGTCTATAAAAATATTTAAAATGGGACCGCTTTTTAATAGGGAATATTTATTGAAGATAGAAAAATTAGGATTTTGGAAAAGTTAAAAAAAAATCAATTTTCGAAAATGTTCATTTTCTTGCATTTGTTGACTAAGTAAAGAATTTTGAAGTTATCGTTGGTGTCAAGGAAATGGTTAAATTTAATGAAATGATTAGAAAAGGTGGATATATCTAAATTTTGTATCCAACATCTAATGTGCTTATTAATTCTGCAGGCGGATGTTCTGTCTGTCCTACGTAGGCAGAATCACAATTATTACATGTGAGACGATAAATGCTACTTCTTTCAATGAGGGAGATAGGTGATTTGGAAGTGGGGATTAAAGATTGGCGGGAAGGGAAACACTTTATTCATAATAATTTTAACTTCTTTTTGTCTAATAAGTTTATTGATGGAAAGAACCATTATTTAACACCATTAATAACCATTATTTAACACGATGGTTAGAGTAGTATTAACAGCATTATTAAAATTAATTTCTATTATAGTAACCTGGATTATCTTTTGAGCCAAGATTGAAAGACGTCATATTTATGATGGTGAATATAATGGGAATGACGAGAATATCTGTTGAATAGGTTTTCTGATTTAAAAAAAGTGTTCAGAGTTTTTAAATAGAATTAGTTAAATCAAGGAAATTCAAGGAATGATTATGTTCAATTTCCTTTGAGAATTTTAAGTTTGGGTGAAAATAATTTAGAAACTCAAAGAACTTACTCAATTGCCGAGATTTTCCTGATCAAAGACCTATAATGCCTTTGACATACCAGTAATAATAAATGTTTTAGGTTTCAAGCTGAGGGTGGTGACAATTATATGTTATTGAGATGTTTGAAAAGGATCCTAGTTTGCGCGTTTAGCAAACGTTTTTGTGACCTTTCTCTATTGTAACATGCTGTGTAGAACGCTGGACTGCTATCTTTCTCCACCGTAGTTGGAACAAATAAATTTCTACCTGTAAACACTATTCGTCTAAGAGTTCCACATTTCCTTCATGCTTCTACCATGCGATTTTCAGGGAGTATAGTTTCCTATTAAGTATTCCTGAAAACCTTCTTTGTCTGCCTTATTGTACTGAAATAAGAGTTATGTTTAATGTCACCTGTAGTTATGCACCCTCAAGGTACATACATGGTGTTATTTCTTGAGCCATCAACATCTGCTCCGGACGAACTAAAAATACATCTAACACCGCGCAACCTCTTGTACGAACATCAACTACATTAGTTAATCCGTTTTCCCATTTTAGTTCATTAACGACCATTAAGTTCATTAATTGGCCAAAGCTTCTTGTATCTATGATACCTCCCATATTCCCCCGTAAACTGAGATCTCCTCCAATTATATTTCCTTAGAGTAAACCCAGACTTTTATTTATTTGAATGAATTTTGTGCAATGCTGCCAAATCGTCTATACATAGTAAAGTGAAAGTAACGCATTGCTGCGGAAAATCGATTTCTAGATTTCAACGGAAATGCACGTTCTGAGGGCCCTTGATATCGAATTCTTTCAAAATGTCCGTCAGTCTGTCTGTAAACAACACTAGAACCTAAACTATTCGTAGGATTTTTCGAAAATTAAAATTCCCTGGTCGATCTGGCCCGACTCAGAGCCTTCAATTTTGAAAAACAATCTTTAATTTTTGTATATATTCTTCCTATTTACACAGTAGAATGTACCATTTTATTGTACGCAGAGACAACGGTTGAAGGGCTAGATCAAGAGACATGCTTGAACTCGTTGCTACTGCGAAATCGTTGGTTTACTTTTATTGAAAATCAGCACGTTACTCTTATTGAAAACTCGTTCCAAAATTACACCCCTCTGACTAGTAAGAGAAGAACCCGTACGGTTGTATCACAATAAAGGATGTGCCAGTTGATTTATCAGGCCCAAGAGGTCGTCGGCCGACACCATTTGACTTGGACAGATGTAAATTTTACATACAGTAGAGTGAGCGTGAGCGATGGGAGGAACACCTGCACACACACACATACTATTTGAAAGTCGACCTGCATAGGTACGTCTGTAGAAGGCAGCGAGTCGTGAATCAATGTAACTCCGTCATGAGCGCAGAGGCCGTCATCAACATCGACCCAACTTTGAAAGGGGCGTGGTGGAACTGGATGTGTTTCTTGTTAACAGTTTATGGAAGGCCTATAACGGGACAGGTTTTAGTTCGACCCTACGGAAAAGAAACCATTTAAGTTCTTGGATAGGAGATCCATACTATTTGTAGATATTAGATATTTTCCTTTTAGCGTTTCCGCCGTTGATTCCCAAAGGGGCGAGTGTCCACCGTGGCTGAAGTTACCCTCCTAGGCAGCGTCCTCTTGAACACTGCTTGCTCGAGTTAACCGCGTAGTCTCCTGCATAGGGCAGTGGGGTAACGCAGGGTTCTGCTTCATGCATTAACCACACTTCGCATATACCGGTATTTCAGGCAGACACCTTTGTTACGTATGGCCGAACCTTTAACACGTGAAACAGTACAAAGGGTTAGGCACATACTGTCGCACGCGAAAATCACAGAAACCACAACTAATCTTATCGGGGAGGGATTGAGGATTGTACATCAAGATTAGAGTACGCGTGAGGGTCTCACCATGCTCCTTTCTCTTGATCCTGAACACCTCAGTGAAGCCCTGACTTTTAAAGACAGAAGTTCTTCGTCGCTTTTTCATGCGAAATTGTCACCGTTGACCACTCCCTTGCAAAGATTAAGGATAGGGTGAGTGGCCTCTTCAATCTGGAGCTGGCTGGCAATCATTTTAGTTTTTAAGTTCGTTTTTTAATCTACTCGTCGGTAGGCGTTTCAAATAGAATGGCGCTATTCCTTTGTTGCACGACTGCTTGGAACTTCCCCAACGTATCCTGTATAACTTGCGCCAAACGGGCAACACTTCCACTATTAAATGTTTTCCCTTTCTCGGCGCTTGCCATAAGGAGGAAAAGTAGTAGCTTCTGCCTTCTTGAAGAAAATAACTATTCCAAGTGAAAAGGTTTGGTTCAGAATATCTTTCTTCCGGAAAAGGGAGGTTAATATTGTTATATTCACAATGTGCCGCTGTATAAAAAATAATATATATATATATATATATATATATATATATATTTCACTGTAGTAGTATGTCAAATAATTATTTTCACAATTTATTTCCACGTTCTTCAATTAACCTGGCTAAAGTAATTCAAGACCACGCAAATGAAGTTGTGGGTGCAGCTAGTGTGTGTATACGTAATTTATGTACATATATTCGTATATATTCGTTGTTTTTCTATGGTTGTAACCATTGATCACAGTAACATAGACCATAGATCACATAAGTTCTATTTTGTTTGTGTAACTTCACCTTGATAACAAAATGGGAGACAAAGAGACAAAAAATGATAGAGATGGGTGAAATAGCGGAAAATAAATTGTTAAAGCAACTTTGGTGAGAATTAGATAAAAACAAAGACTGGGAAATCTGGGAAAAGGAATTTTTTGGAATCGTAGTGGTTATTTACTGCAGAAAGTGACAAGGTTAAGAAGCGAAAAGAATGATTTAAGTAAAGAATTGATTCAAAGGAATAAAGATCAGTTATTGCAAGAAGATTACAAAAAGATTTTAAAAAACTCATAACAAATTATATAAAATTGTATTTTGTAAAAAATACAAAATTATAAAATTGTATTGTATAAAATTATTCAGTTGGGTGATATTCTTAATTATAATAGGTTAGGAAGTGAAAGAGCGAATAGATATTAGTTAAATAGTGAAGGAGAAAATGTAGGATTTGTGAGATGAACAGGAAGACCGAGGACACATATTAGAAAGATGTTGGGTTTATGACGAAGGACGAATATGGGAGAGGTGGAATGTTCAGAGTGAAGTGAATTGGGTATAAGAGAACAAAGGTAAAATGATTTGTACGGAAGAGAGATGCATGAAAGTGCTGAGTATGTAAAAAGAAAAGGTCCATTTATTATAGACAATCAGGTGAAAATATATAATTCATAAAACGGAGTTGAAGTTCGTACAGTGTTTCAGAGAACTGTGTGTCTCCATCGTCAGGTACAGATTTATTTGGCTAAAATCAAATTTATTACATTAATATTGAAATGAAATCAATCTTTGTAAAAGCATCATGTAAGCAGAAAACAATATTAATGGAAGCTTACCTTATAGATATACTAGCTGGTACCCGGCGCGTTGCTGCCGCAGAAGAAATAATTGAGGAAATATTCCTCTCCCTCTCTCTTTCTTTCCCCAGTCTCTTTTTTCTCCTTTCCCCCTCTGTCTTTTTCCTCCTCTATTTTCACCACTCTCTCTTTTCCATCTGTCTCTTTTCCCCCTCTATGTCTCTTCTTCCCTTCTGTGCCTCTTTTTCCCCACTCTCTGATTCTCTTTTCCCGCTCTCTTGTTTTCCCTGTCTCTATTTCCCCCCTCTATTTCCTTCTTGCTCTGTTTTCTCTCTCTCTTTGCCCCTGTCTCTTTTTCCCTCTCCTCTCATCAACTTGCGCCGCCTACTCCTCGATCTCGCCCCACGGCACACGGCAACCCCCGGCAACAATGAAGCTCACGTGAATTGGGAATTGCATTTAACTAAAGCGCCATCATGTGCTCTCGCCATGTAGTGGAGTTACAATAATTATACTAGGCCTATATTCTTTCCGCAAGTGCAAGCAATGGTTGACACATTTTTATCGCAATTGGATGCCTGGTGCGGCAGCGCTTTAAGCACGAACCAACAAACATGGATTTTTTATTTTAGATTAATTTTCTGTATTTTCTTTTCTGAGTCCCCACGGTGCGGGATGCTGTACAGTAGCTAAGGTCCGTTCGCTCTAACTTTACTCAGCACGTAAACAAATGCACGTGGTTGTCACTTGTTCTCTTTGACTGACGGACACCACACTTCCCTTCAGGGCGTCGAGCGCTATAGGAGTCCCTTTCAAAATTGATTCCTTTCCTGACTCTCTACACAAACAGTCAAAATAATTTTCTCCTTTGCCTTGAAATTAAATCAGACACCGATCGTGACCTTAATTGCCAACCTTCAGCTGCCAACGAACCTCTTTGAAATAAAATTAATTCGCCAGGCCATCGGCCCCTCTCCTGCCAAATTTTATGAGTAGTAGTTCCGTTCTCGAATGAAAAAGTTCTAAAAGAAATCTGTAATTTTGTTTGGTTAGTGAAAGGTATGTTTGCTCATTGCGTTGATTTTTGTTTCCACATCGAACACAATAAGTGAAGCAGTTCCCGGCATAATCCGGTTTGAAACATTCGCAGGGAAAATCCCTTAGAAGTGGTAAGAAGAAGGTGGTATTGATGTGTTTGAATAATTAGCGGCTAAAAGTCCGTCAATGGCTTTGTGGCAGGTGGAAGAAATGACTGCTGAATTGCAGGTGTCGGTGTCAAAAGTGTTTGAAAACTGTGCTATGAATTAAGTCGTTGGAAAGGTAACTTCTCCACGTAAGAAGAGATGTAGAGCAAAACAGGTGGAGGGCGAGTGCGATGAATTTGTGAATCTGCCATTCGCATTCATGTGCACATTTTTTCGTAGAAACGAATTTCCAACATCAAATAAAATTCTTGATGTGGTTAATAATGATTTGGGACTGCCAAATTTTAAAAGAACGTCACTGTATGTTCTATTGAAATTCGTGCTTCGGGCGGGATTTCACTGCTACCTTGCAAGAACACACGTAAATGTAAGTTCTGTGATATTTAAGCAAAATATCTGCATATTTTAGCTGGTATTTTGGGGGTATTAAAGAAGTATTAGTGAAAATAATGTACTATGACACGTGCCGGCATTTGAGTATGGTCGTGGTGCGAATGGCGTAGCCGGTTACGAACTACAGAGCGGAGGGATACACTCAAAGTTTGTTTACATGCGAAGTGAAGTTACAGCGAACGGATCTTAGGTCGAATTCAATCGTTGGAGAATTCTAAAGGCCGGCGGCTTTGATCGGTATTTCTCCGATCATAACCAAGCAAATGTTGGGGCAGTATCCTAACAAGGGCCACAAACCGCACACGAAGTTTTCTTTCTCTTCTAATCTCACCCCTTACTTTACACACACACACACACACACACACACACGCGCGCGCGCGCATGCACGACTACACTAATACACACGTCGGGAGCTTTGAGCTTGTGCCGGATGTGGCGCAGTGCCGCTGGGTGGAGATACAGAGATGGAAAAATCTCGGCCTAGCGGCCTGGTGTCGTGACCTTTCTTACTTACAAAATTAAATGCCATTTTTACCCCTCATTTCATAAATAACTATTATCGAACTACTTGACGTAATATGCGTCAACTGTTTGGGACCCCTGGGATTAGGTCAGATTGATGAGCTAGAATTTTTTTTTAAATGTAGTCGAATAGAGATTCTCAGTGTACGTAGAAAAAGGTCAGGTTGCCCTATCTCAATGGCGTACTACAACTTTTACCTCCGTGGGTAGAAGTATCAAAAAGACTGGACATTCCTTGAGGAATTGGGAGAAACGATCACAAATGCAAAATAAAAAGTAGGGCGCAAAGATCCGACGTAGGAAAATATTCATTTGTAAATCGTACAATTAAAAAAATGGAATGAAATTACCTGGCTACTATGCGTTACCTGGCTCCCTTGGAGTTTTAAAAGAATACTTGAATAAGTACGTGTAATCGACGTATTTTACCCTTTAACATAGTTCAGCTGATCATCAATAATTAAAGTGAAGTATGGTGTAGTGTAGAAAAAGTGTAGTATAGTGTTGTGAAAAATTGTAGGAATGCAGTTATTCTTTTCTTATTATTCACGAAACGAAATTGACTCTGCATTAATTGTATGTTTGGTCGGATTTTGTATTTGTCGTGCACATTTATTTTGTACATGTATTAATATTTAAACTGTGCTAAAAGTGCCAGATTACCGAATAGCCTGAGTAGGCTGCAACCTGAGGCGTGCTATTTTTCGGAGCGGACGAATTTCAACCAATTCAACATTTCAGAAGGCAAACTTTTGAATGTTTTTTGTAGAAATATTTCTTGCCATATTCGTAACAAAAAGTGTTAATTAATGAAATTATATATACTAGCGGAACCCGGCAGACATTGTTCTCTCCTTTATCTCCCTCACTCTCCATCTCCCCGTCTCTCCCTCTCTCCATCTCCGTCTTTCGCTCTCTCTCTGTTTTTCTCTCTCTCCGTCTTTCGCTCTCTCCCCGTTTTATCCTCTCTCCTTCTTTCTCCCTTTCCTACTCTCCTCTCTCTCCCTCTTCTATATCTGTCTCTCTTCTTCTCTCCCTCTCTCTCATTCGCATTTAATTGCATATTCTGCACGTCTCTGTGCAGGTGGGGTACTAGCGCCGGACCAGCAAACATGCAATTAAATGTTCAAGAAGTTCCTTTTTCTCTTTCCCTCTCCCCTTATCTCTCTGTCCCTGTCACTGTCTGTCTCTGTGTCTCTCTGTGTGTGTATCTCTTTTCTGTCCCTCTCATTCACATTTACTTGCTGATTCTGCACGTCTCTGAGCAGTTGGAATAATATCGAGAAACATCGGACAAGCAAAAATGCAATAGAATGTTCGAGAAGATCTCATTCTATAGATAACGGTGTGAAAAACGTTTCTTTGAGGCCTTCGGCGTCACAATTGTAGTTTTTAATGCCCTAGAACACTTCGTTTAGGAGTTAGAGATTGCCGAGTGTAGCGGGTTGCATTTGCATGAATAATAAGATTTTTATTCATGACCCTGCCAGGAGCGCATCGTTTTGAGTAGAATACAAGTGAATTGTGTAAGAGCACTTGTAACGTGGTTCTACAACGACCAGCTATGACAGGAGGCAGCCGACGACTGTTCGTGCACTGACGGTTGAAAAGTCGCCGGCGCCGCTCCCGGCGTTGCGAGATTTGTCGCAGGGTTTCTACTAGATGAGCGTTGCCGCTTTGCGTTTTGTAACATACGTATAATCATTATTTACACGTACACAGTATTTGCGTCGATTACAAATTTCGTACAACAATTTTTGGATTCAAAACATAAATAGCTTTATGTAAAAAAAAGCAAATTTAAAGGGCGCTAAAACATTTGACAACCTAGGGAGCACATCAGTCTGACACTGGTATCTAATCACATTTTACTTTGTTTCAGGTGAGTGAATCTTGCACTTCCACTTTATCCAACCTTTACGCGTTGTCTGAAGTTGCGACTCGTCCTCAAGGTAGCATGTTTCTTCTTCAACCAAACTTTTTGCTGCTTGAGTATACATTGTAATCTTCTGTATATCTGATTCATTTGCTCCCATGAGTCAGGGTGGCGTATGTCTGGCAATGACATTGCAGGGTTTGAGTTTGAGAGCGGCGTGGCGGTGTGGGCGTGCCAGTGCCCTTGCCTGCCCGGCTGCCCCCACGTCGAAAGCTGCGGCTGCTGAGGGGAGGTTAAGCCGCCGCCGCTGTCACTTCCCCCGTCAGGGTGGCCACTTACTGGAAAACAGAAAAAATCTGGAAAATCGGGGAATTTCATTGCTCCCAAAAGCTAGGAAAAATCAGAGAATTTGTACAAGAATCGCTAAAAGTCAGGGAAAATTTTGTGACAGTTATGTTACAAGATTTTTATTCCTTAAAAAAAATAGCTCAGCGAATAATAGTGATCAGTTTTTATTTTCTGGGATTTGATTTTTAATTTGTAGTACCTCATCATACTGAAATCAGAGAGTTAGCAAATTAATATCAGGCTTGCCTGAATTTTTTTTGATAGCGTGAAATACTCTACAAATCTTGTCAGTGAAAAAAAAGTAAAAAGTGCACTGTAAAATCTGGGCGAATCTGGTAAATTTGTTCCAAGAAATGAGTGGACACTCTGCAGTCATCAGTCTCCTTTCTATTGTTAAGAGTGATGAGGGAGCGGTCTCGCATACTATGAGCGATCGAGTTCCCAGTGCACTATTTCCGAATGCTTTCCCGGCCAACGTTTGGATGTGTTAATAAAACAATGTTTCGGCTATCCAAGAATCTCCCTTCAGTGTCGATGACATGACAAAAAAATCCAATATTGAATATAATTCATTATTTGGCCGACTGAAGAATTACCATTATACACAATAAATTGGTTTTCTTATAGAATTGTATCCATTACCCTGATATACAGTATATTTCTCGATTGATTTGTTTGTTTCTACTGACTTAATTTTATTTATACTGAAAATATGTAGCAATTTTCTGTTGCTGGCTATCATGTACCACTTTATATTGTTAAGAACAAACATCATTTTTGCTAATTATGTTGACTGCGTAAATTATAAATGCTAAAATTCATGACTATAAACTAAAATATTTTGTGTGATCTCTAACTTTGAAGGTATTATAATTTGCTGTCTCTTTGTTTTATTGGCATGTACACATAATACACTGAAACCTATCTAAGGCGGAATCTGGATAAGGCGGAAACTTGCCTTCGGCGGAAAAAATATCTCAGAACGGACTAATTTCCAGTGCAAAGTACGCTGGGTAAGCCAGAAACCTGCCTAACGCGGAAACGCCGGGCAGGAATTTGTAGTACGACAGTATTAAGAATTCTGGATAAGACGGAAAACATATATTGTTTCAGAATTAAACATTGACTTGTAGGTGTGGCGTCATCGCACCTCGAGACACTCAGAGCTGTGCTCGTCCATTTCTTAGCTATCCTCGTCTGAACATCGTATTTCCCAGGCTACTCTTGCGGAAGCCACTTTTTATTGTTATAAGAGCACTGGCCTTCACAAGCCCGTCTGAAAGAAGGACAGACGCGAAGAGCTACCCTTCCACTGTTCTTGTAATGCATGCGTTGGTTTCAGTTGTTCTGAATGTTTACTATTGTTCAGTTCGACTAGTTGCAGGTGTTGTGTTTAACAAGCATTGATGTGAGGCGGCAAATTGAAAACTAACTCATGGCGAGAAAATTAGACTAGTTGAAGAACACAGACAAAACAACACTTCCATCAAGTTTTTTATTTATAACTTTAAAGTTGGAAAGACTCAAATATATTACTTCCGTAAAAACAATGACAAAATCAAGAATGAGTGGTTAAAATATTTTTTAGGTGCTTGCCACAAAATTCACGAATACCTAGGCAAATAGGCGAAGTCTAAATTATTAGATTAATTTATTTGTTCCTATAAATATTGAAGAAAATTATATTTCATTTACTTTTTATGGAGTTCTTTGTTTCATTAGACTTCGTGTTGCGTTTCAGTATGTCATGATTTTGGTGTCTCCTGGAACGTCTTCGTTTCTTTGAAATGTAGTTTTATGCCAGATAAACTACTCATTAAACGTATTCGATCTGTGAACGATTGCGTTTTCTGAATTGACAATCTTTATTGCAAACCTGAATAATCCAGAAATCTATACAAGGCAGAAGAAAACGGCGGACTCAAAAGATTCCGGCCTAGATAGGTTTGACTGTATTGCCATTCTAGACATGGGCATCCGTGTTTCACTATCTGTGGGGTGCGTAAAAGGCAATGAGTAAAAATGAAAGTCAGCCACTAAATGTGTCAGGCAAACATGACTCAAAATTGTAAATAATAATTATCTTTTTCCAGGATACATTTAAATGTATGCTGTACTATCCAAGTAAAAATATTAGGGTATATTGCAAATCACTGGCGTAGCCTACAAAGAAAACACTTAAAACCCAAATTTATCGGCCATTCTTGTACAACTCAAATTGAAACCCCTTACGCACTACTTTCACGACCACCAATTGACGAAACAAGACGGAACTAAGTTTCGTCAGTGGAAAACATTTTCTCGATTATTCACTTTGTTATGGAAGGCAGTATGAAACAGTTGTCCGAAAAATGTCAGAGGAGCCAGACGTCCGTGGAAGAGAGAAACCTAGTGCTTCACCATAATCAGAAAGGGTTTTCTCTTCGCGAAATTGTTGAAATTGTGGTTAGGTCACATTCAAAGTGCAGTAGATCATTTGGCGTTATCGGGAAGAGAAGAGAAACAACTAGTGGTGCTACAGTAGCACGTACTTTCTGACAATAATTGTAACGCTTACGAAATATGCATTTACATTGCAACTTAATATTTCAGCATTTTCTAGAAAAACTCTTTTCAGCAAAATGGATGTGAGATTTGCCTTTGCCGTCTTTGATTTTATGAGTTATTAGTGAAAATCAGATTTGTATCAAATTCATAAGACCACTCTGTTCTAATACAGAAAAGACTGTAAAATTTATTATTATATCATTATTATATCATTTATCATTATCGTGTCAACAAATTGTACAATTAAATGCGCATTGTGCTTTATATCAACACAAATTCGGCAATTAAGTACGTATTTTAGCCTTAAAAAATTAATAATACTATCCAGCGGTGGCGTTGTGAAAGTAACAATGGGTGATTCTTTGGCTTACATGAATAGCGAAAATTTTCTGATCAATTCTTGCTAAAAACTGTATTTTCCAACTGTATTCAGAATTCAACTTGTTAATGGATTCCCGATTTTCGAAATCGAAATGTTCGATTCCGGGAAACTGTATTTTCGAAAATTGCACAAATTTAACATGTCAAAACTACAAAATTGAAGATTGAGATTTTTGCCCGTTCTGTTCTAAAAATCATCTCTTTAAAAAGGATCATGTACAATGATGTGAATAAAATAAGTAGTTTTCGCGTAATATGTGCTTGAAATTATTGCTGTTAATAAAAAAAGGTCCGTAACCGTTCCATTTTTTCACCCCCCCCCCCCAAGGATAGGACAAGGAATGTTTAAATGAATGGCGTAGGTCTCATTTATTGCATGAATTTCGAGCACAAATTACGCAAAGTTACTCGGCTTGTAAAAAATTGTACAATACTTTTTTAAAGAGCTTATTTTATACATAAGATTTTATTGAAGGCAAAAATCTATATCTTCAATTTTGTTGTTTAGAAATGTTTAAATTTTCCAGTTTTCGAAAGTACGGAGAGTTTGCAGGAAATGGCACTTTCATTAATTTTTGTAGAGTCCTTTGATATATATATATATATATATATATATATATATATATATATATATATGAAGAGAAAAATTAAAGAAAACATTAGGAGCTGTTTTTGAGAAAAAGTTTTGTAAAAAAATTTAAAAGGACCTATATTTCACGCAATATTACGCTAAAAATATTTATATTTTCGAAACATTGTTCATGTCCTTAATTCAAGATGTTTTTACAGAATAGATTTCATGAAGAATGAATCTCTATCTTCAATATTGTGGTTGTTAAAACACTCCGAATAGAAATTGTACTTCCAAATTATCGAAAAATCAGGGATTTTATTGAAGATGAGACGTAAGCCATTCTTTTAAGCATTTTTTACGTTATCTGATGACAAGATTTAATTCAAATTTGGAGCCATTCTTAGTAAATTCTGAAAATTTTCAGGCTACGTATAAACTAAAATCATAATCAAAATATCCGTTTCAAATTTAGCGGCCTAGAGTTAATTTAAATTGATCGGGGAATGTCAGTATTGGAAAAAATTGAGTGAACGATTTAGGCACCAGTGTTTACCACAGACAGACGGACGGACAAACGTTTTGCTCTTAATCGATTTTTCGGGATCAAGAACCAAAATATATGGGTTCTGACTATACAACTTCTTAGAGGAAGTATTTTGCGATATATGGAACAATATTTATCCACTTTTTCGTTACCAGGCCCTAGCAATAAAAGTTTTACTTCCAAATAATCGCCGATTTCTGGCACATTACATATCTTAAAAAAACATGTACAAATTTTTTGAAAAAAAAAACCAACAAAAATCTAATAGTTTTCGCGTAATTTCTGCTTGAAATAATTCAATTGTTATTTTTTCTCCAAAAAACGCTCAAAATTTTTTCTTTAATTTTTTCCTCAGATAAAACATGAAAAACAAGAATGGAGCAGGTCTCATTTTCGAAGAATTCTAATAATTATAATTTAAATTAATATTTATAATTTTCGAAAATTGCATATTCGAAGTAATGGGAGAGGCAATTATATTTCAGTACGTGAGAGCGACTGTTTGGTGTAGCGGTAAAGCGCACGGCAAATTAAGTGGATGGGCCGGAGTTGGAGTCTCAGCGCGCAAAACGTTGTTGCTGGTTGAAAATACTTTTGCAGATTCATATACTAATAAAATATTGGAGAGAAAGTTACATTAATCGAAGTAATTAATGCGTTCGTTTCAAGAAGCGGGTTCCCATTCTTAGCACACATTTTTGAAAGTCGTCCGAGAAGTTCGAAAAGCAATTTGAGAAAGAACTGTTGGCAATGGTATTTGGAAAAGGACTGCACAGGGAAAATTCTGTATTAAAAACGAATCATACGCCGTTTACAGAACGAAAATCAGTCTATTTGTTCAGAAGTTATTAATTTTTTTCCCTATGGCTTTTATCCAGCCGACAGCCGGTTACCCTTTACGCCCCGAACATTCCGCCTTACACTAGACACCAACACTCTTGCGGGCTCCTTTGATTTGGGGTCAGTAGAACGTGGGGCCCTTCGAGACTGCATGAAAGACAAAAAAAAGCCCAAGGCGGCACTCGATCCCGCGACCCTTCGGACCGAAGCACTGAGTCGGTACACGATCTTTGCCACCACGACCATTCAGGTCGACATATTACGAATGAATATTTGCTTACTTTGGTGCTGCCTCGTGGTAGTGACTAATTTACGTCGTATCGGTCCTAATATCCTTAAGAGTCGCTCCCCTGACGGAGAGGCGAGCGCCTGTGCGCGCGTGACGCGTCTGGCCGCGCGCCAGCCGCCGCGCCGTCCGGGGCGCCGCTGTCAGCTGGTCGCGGAGCTGGCAGCGTGCGTTTGCGCCCCCCAGCGAGAACGTCCACTCGCCGACCGACTCAGTCGGCAAACTAGTAGGGCCACGAAACGGCCCATGCTCTTGTACTAGTAGTTCCAGTTTATTTTTGAATTGTGGTTTTACTACACCCCCTTCCGGGTGCCATCTGTGGGGGACTTAGGGACTTCCCTTGTCCTTCCGTGGCAACTTCCCTGGGAATCATTCCTAGTGAATAGTAACTGTTTCCGAGCCCGTCAAGAACATTAGTCTTTACTCCCATAAGTGTGGTCCATGTTAACCCAACATGGAGCGGTGTTCGTTGACTGAGAGACAGTTATCTTAGAACTTGAACAAAATTATGACTTTGACGAAAGGTAGTTGTGTGCCGGCTTAAATGGCTCAGAGCATCAACTAACGTCACTGTAGTGCCTCTGATCGGAAGGTCCTAGGGTTCGAGTCCATACGGTGCATGACAGGATTTTCGACTAGCTGCATAAGTGGAATTTAGCCATTGAATTAGAATTCTAGCGGCCAGCTGCTCTGATCTGTAGTTTTCCGTGATTTCTCCGATCAACACCAGGCTAATACCGGTGCAGTACCCTAACAAAGGGGTCACGGACTGCGCGTGATCTTTCCTTCCCTTTCCTTGTTCTAACCTCACCCCTCTTTACACACACACTAACGAGCACCACACTGCCACATATGTTGGCATATCAGTAGGGAGCTTACAGCTTGTCCCGGCTGAGGCAATGCCCTGCTGGTGGGAGATATATTGGGGACCCCCCCCCACCGCTAGCCGATGTGTAGGTCGGCGTCGGATCTCACCATCCAGCGCGGGAAGATCACCAACTCTCGTGGAGGAATCATGCGCGCAAGAAGTGGGTAGACCACTTGCTTCCGGAGCTTTTGAAGTGGCTGGCCGACTGTGGCGTTGGGCCGGCCGCCACCTCTGACATTAGCTGCGCTGGCCTTGCGGGGACGCGCTCCCACACGGCACTCGGGCGCTATTTCGGGCGGGCGGCGAACGGGGTGCCTGCCCCTCCTCTCGCGCGGAGCACAGCAGCATGCCGCGTAAACATTGGCTCTCCTTCGCACGTGCTCTTTCCTCCAAGATCCGAAGGGTATAAGAAAGAACGTCGTGTGACGATGTAATCTGCTGGTGCTCTAAGTCATAATTTCCTCTTTGCAAAATAGTCCTTGCGTTATGACGGCATTATTTTCAGCACTCGTACGTGAAAACTAGTGCAGTAAAATTTGCTCAATGCGGAACGTGTGTAACGCGGAAATCTGCCAAATGTGAACATAAATCGCGGTCCCGCCAAACGTAAATACTACAGTATTAATAGTAGGAAATGGTGTGGCATTTACGATGCTATCAATGAAATCAATATTTGATGTAACAATTACGATGAGGAGCCTACATCAAATATTGATTTCACTACAGTATTACACTGCATAATGCAGAATCTAGACTAATACGGAAAAAATTCTGTTCCCTTGGTATTCCGCATTGAGCAAGTTTTACTGTACTTTTACTGTTTATTTTTTGGAAAGTGTTACATTCCAAACGCCCGCTTTCTGCAAATAAGTCAGGGACATATGAAACAACAGATTGCAGCAAAGGAAACATACCACTGGGGGTGACAAGAAACATGAATTAACATTGGGAATGATCTCAAGAGTGCACACTTGTGTATTTACAAGATTTCCATGGCAAAACAGTAACCAGTATCTCCGCCAGTACCCTTACCACAACTAGCAGAAGGAGAGCTCAACAAAACTGCTAAACCTGCTGAAGCTATATTTATGTCCAGAAGCAGAAAAAGGTCCATCTCAACATTTTCTCAATGGAGCTGGGTAAATGAGCGAAAACCTGAACGAGATGTGTGCCATTGCCATTGACCTATAAGCTGAAGTACATTACTTAATTTCAGGCAAATTAAGTTTAAAAAATATGCTATGGAAATGTAAATTAATGTATTATAATATCATTGCTAAAACAAATAGTTTTCATTTTGATGATCAGTGTAGTATCTAATTGTGTGTATATGTATATATATATATATATATATATATATATATATATATATATATATATATGTATAGAAACAGTAATGCAGCAGAAAAGGTTTAAACTCTTGTATTTATTTTAATTATATAATGTCATCTAGCAATTTGTTGGTTTGTGGGCTTCTTGTTCTGCACTGTTGATATTGACACCTGAAGAATGTGATTTCTACTACGTGTGTTGTAATTACAAATAACAGTATTACATGAAGATATGTTCCCACCGTTAAGGATGTCAATTTTGACAAAAAACACAGATTTGTAAAATAGACACGGTAATGGTAATATTCCAATGTCAATGAAGAGAGGCTTGCAGTAATCACGTGGATGGCATTTGGTATTTATTCATATATTTTTTTCTAAAATCTAAAAGTTTGGGCACTGTAGGATGAGCTTTCCCAGAATATTATGCCATATCTCTAGCGTGATTGTAAATTTGCAAACACGCAACGAGCTGCATGAATGCTGACTCAATTTGAAAGAATTATGAATGCGTAACATAATGAACTCTAATTAGTGTTTAGTTGAGTTACATGGATTATTTTACGGAATTGAGAGACCGAATCATTTTGTAACACGTGCATCAGCCAATTGTGTATTGTTCAGTTTTAATGGCGATTGCTAGTTCGAAATGCAAAAATGGATTGAAACAGTGTTGCCTCGGTCAACTTCGAAACCAATTTGAATCTTCTGAAATCGTACAATTTATTGAATCTTATTTTGCAGAAATTCTAATCGACGAGGACATAGTTTACATTTAAAAGAAAGATGCTAGGACCTACATCTCAACACTGCGGAACTCCGTGCTTAATTGTCAAAGAATGAGTAAATATTGTTATTTCGTGTCAGTACTGAATTTCTACTCTTTGCAATCGATGATTACGGTGCGCGGGTAAGCAACCTAGGGCAAAACCATGAACGAAGGTAACTTGGTGAGCAAAATATTAAGGTCAATGACACAAAAGCTTTCAAAAGGTTTAAAAATATTCCAACGAGTGTTTCATTTTGATCCATTAATGGAGCAACTTCTTTAAGAAAAGAAAAAAATGGCATGTTCCATAGATTTTGCTTTTCTGACACCCTGTATTGAGACACCCCGTTATTCTCGGGAGATGTTTCCATTCGCATGAAGAAAAACCTTTCTAATATTTTTGAGAAAACTGACCAAAAAGGAATCGATCGATAATTTTTGTAGACTTAAAAAAGAAATAAAGTAAAGATGACGTTTGTTTTTACACGACATTCTAAAGCCTTGTGCTATTATTACTTTGCTTTGTATTGCTGCTGTATTGCTTTTCCGTGAAATATTATTATTTTTTTTAAGAGGAAAGCACGTGTGAAAATGAAATAAATATTACAGAAAAATGTTTTGAGAAAAATAAACTATATTTTTAATTTGTGTTACAGTGTTCCATGTTTCTTGCAGCCAGTATCCACGAATAATTCTATTTTAGTTTTAGCGAATAATCTACACTTGCGTGCAATATGTACATAATATGTCAGTGTTCAAGTGACCAAGTGACAAGCAATATTGAAAGGAATTGCGTACCGTAATGACATCGATGACATATGATTTAAATTATTTCCAATCCGGTTTCTCGAAAACTGAAAAGTTTTCTGAGAAAATGAGCTCGAAATTTCAAAAAGGCTCGAACGCTATTTTCTTAAAATTGGTTCCACTTTTTTTCTTTGCACTATTTGTACGATTTGTAGTGCTAAATGAACTGAATAACATGCCATGAACGTCATTTTGATTTATTCTTTTGATTGTTTCAGAATTGCGAAAATGTAATTTTTTTAAAATAATTCTCATTTTAACATTTAAATTACGGACGTATTTATAGGTTACTGCATTTATGAATAGAAGTGCCTCAAATGATGTCAGATGAAGGTTCTCGCAAACTCAAAACATTTCTGTAAAAAATTAGTTTCAAATTTCACATTTTCAGAAATGCTCAAATGACATTTCTTAAAAATAGGCTCCAAATTTTTCAATGAAAAATGCATAAAGGTTTAGGTTTAACTCTTCTTTAAAAATCTTAGTCAAATTTCAAATCTATTAGTGGAACGGCATTTGATCAACAAGTGATGGTACAAAAATGGCTCAGATCTTCTCCTAGTTTTTCTAATCTCTTTAGTCTAGCTAGCATTTTGGTTTTCCCCCCACCCTCTTTCCAGGTGCCGTGTATTATCACTTAAAGGACATTTTTCACTTATTGCTAATGTTTCGGCTCTCTAATGGTACAACTGTAATACGACTTAAAGAAAATTGTAGAAGAGTAAAACCTGGTCAAATTGCCGTTGAAAGATTTGAAGTATTTTTTTGAGAAAATATTTCAGCGTTTTTGAAAAAATGCGCAATTTTGAGCTCTTTTTCACAGAAAGTGTTTAGTTTTCGATAAACTCCACCTGGTGTCATTTTATGCATTTCTACTTCCAAATGCAATAATGTATTCTAATCATCACTAGCGTTAATATTAACGACGTGAGAGGGAGATGAAAAATGTACATTAAAGTCATTTAAAAGTTAAAAAGAAAGAAGAAAAAAAGCAGAAAAGGTGTTGTGACATCATCGCGGAGATAATGTAGGGCGCCGCGCGTGCGAGGGGTGAGGCGTTGGACGCGCGCCCGGGCAGCGCCGCGCCGCCCCGAAATATTCCGTCCCTGCTGGCGGAGGTAGCGCTGCTGCCGGCCAGCAAATCAGCTAGCCTACACCTATTCGTCACCAAGCGGAACAATTATTTGAGCGAATCTACATTCCCTTCCACCTAAACTCACTCTTGATTCACCAAGGTTTGGCGTAGTTAGGCATTTGGGGCTCGTGAATCTCATAAAAAAAGAAATATGGGCAAAATTCCTCCACCGTTTCTAAAAAAAAGTCTATGCGTGAACAAAATCGAAAGAAAGGAACGCTATTTACGGTACGGGAATTAGAACTGAAATTTAATGTGAAACTGTTTTTACTTGTTTCCCACATTCCCAAGCTGCTCTCTCTCTCCTGCCTTCATCATGTCCGTTTCTTCCCTGTTTATGTAGCAAGCTGTCTAATAATCCAATTATTCGAATCTCTATTTTTAAAACCTCCTGAATCTTTATCTTTTCTCTCCATTACCGGATCTGTGAGCCCAACAGTAAATTTGGACCCGTCAAACAGATGCTCTCAATCGCTTCCCCTAATCCCTAAATTTCACAGCTCCCCAGTTTAGCTTGCCCGGCTGGGACAGTGCCCCGCTGACGAGAGAGAGATATATGGATGATGAAAACTTCGGAGGCCGACGTGAAGATCGATGCCGGATCTCGCTATCCAGGGGGGAGAACACGCACATGCACTACACTTACGAGACTAATGACCGTAGGAGTTGACGCGCTCAAAACACGAAATGATCAGTGAATCAAAAATTCCCACATTTTCCACGTGGCGACCGTGCCCTTCCAGGGATTTTTTTGCAATATCTCTTCATTTGTTTTGAATTAAAGTATTTCTTTGGAACCAAATCTCTGTCTTCAATTTTGTAATTTTGAAATGTTAGCTTTTTGCAATTTTCTGGAATTCAGGAAGTTCGCCGAAAATGAGACGCGCACCACCTTTTGTATCGTCCTTTGATATATATGAGGGTAAAATTTAAAGAAAAAAAATTGAGCGGAATTTGAAAATATTTTTAATTGCATTAATTTCAACCAAAAAGTACGCGAAACAACTCATAATTTCGAAAAATTGTGCATTACCTTATATCAATATTTTTAAGGAACAAATTTAAAGGGAAAAAATCAATATTTCAGTTGTATGAAGACGTCGGCAACTGCATTTGTTAAAAAGCAAGCAAAAGTGAACAATTTACTTTTTGCGTACGGTAGTAAATTAGTAGTTGATGTTTACTAAATGTGCATATTGGTTTTGCATTGGTGTCTTTGTGCTTCGTGGACCTCGTCTCTAGTTGTAATAGTACCTCTTTCAGTCTCCCCATATCGATGTTGGAGAATGTGAAAATGCTAAATGTAAAACGTTATATGCTTTATTTAAAAACTAGTGGAGCCCGGCAGATGTTTTTCTGCCCTTTACTCCCTCTCTCTCCTTCTCTCTCCCTTTCTCTTTCCGTCTCTCTCCCTTGTGTCTCTCCGCTTCTCTCTCTCTGTCTCCATCTCTCTTTTTCACTGTCTGTTTCTGAATGTGTGTCTTTCTCCTTATGTCTCTATCTCTGCCTCTCTCTGTCCCTCTCATTCACATTTAGTTGCAGATTCTGCACGTCTCTGAGCAAGTGGGGTAAGATTGAGGAGAGCCGGACCAGCAAAAATGTAATCGAATGTTCAAGAAGTTCTCATCCTGTAGATTACGGCGTGAGAAACTTTTCTTTGGAGGCCGTCGGCCGATATTGATTCAAAAATCCTAACGAGTGTAACGGGTTGCATTTGACAGGAACATTTAGTTGTTGTTTTTTTCGGTACAGCACGATCTAGCTCCATTTCCCGATATTTTAATAGTTATTCTGCTATTGGGGGCGGAGATGAATCCAACAAAGCAGAAATATTTAAAATTGGTCCTGTCGTTCTTGAGGTAGAAATGGCGTAACTAACCCGACTTTGTTTTATAGATATATGAGTAAAGTGATTGAGGTGGGAGGGGAGCGCAGCGGTCGCTGCCAGCCTGGCCACGCGCGTGCGGCGCTGTGGGATGCGCCTGGCGCGGAGCAGGGTGGGATGGGGTGGGGGAGGGGCGCTGGCGCGGGGCCGTGAGGTAGGTCGCGGTGCGCCCCCCCACACACACACATACACACCATCGCTCGCCGCCTTATGTAACCAAGCATCCCTCCCGCCTCTCGCTCGCCTCGCCACCACTTAGGTCTACTGCTTGGGGAACCACGCAAGGAACGACAGCTGGGATGCGTTCAAGACCACAATTCACATCGGCTAACACGAGTGTGAGGATGATCTGTCCCGTGTGTGAGGAAATGGCCAGCGTGCAGACACCCTGTCCCGTTGCCCTGTCGCGTCTTCTGTCCCTGCGCCCTTGAAGGAAAACGTTCTCACCGGAGAGTGATTGAATTCCGTCACACTCTTTTTATTTTTCAAACACAGCGACTGGTCTATTTATTTAACATCCGTTGCCCGTATGACCACCTCTGCTGCCTGCGGACGGCGCTTAAGATAACCTTCCGTGGTATTCCTGTCACTGCTCAGCTTGAGCAGCCGAGTTCCCCCGTAGCCATTGGATCCACCTGCGGCTGCAAGATAAACAAATACCCTTGGTAACCCGTGGCAACCCAAGGCTTGTGGAGTGCGTTTTTTACGGGACTACGACACTCGTTGCTTAATAGCGCCGCCTCACAGTGTCCATCGTCCCGTTGCGGTAGGAACCCAGTATTACCGGGTAAGGCCTAACAATTAGCGAAGGGGCTTTATTTACGAGTTGCTATATTTTCTACCGCAGTGTGAGTCCTCTCTCTCTTTTATTTTTTTAGTATTGTGATTCCTCTACTTCACGACTAAAAATGTTATGAGTCGGTTGAATATCGTCTATCTACTCCAGTTTGCAAGCAGGTTCCTAAGGACCGGATCTAGGGATTGTCGGTGCCTCTACAATACTTGACGCAAAATGTGGGCTGTTCCCCCCAAAAAACAATGGTTTTGAACTCCCAGTCTTTTGAAAGACCTGGGAGTTTCACCAAGTTCTTAGACAAATTTTACGGAACAATTTCCAAAGCTCGGTACGACCTGTGCTTTGACGCCCCTCATTCGGCTAATCCCGATTTCCAAACTCTTGCGTTTAAGACGTTTCTCTGCCTCCTTCGTTACGACGTTTTGACTGCATGGCAAAACCACATCTACAAATAGAAACTTTTTTCTCCAAATTCAAGATAATGATATACAATTTATTTGTTGCTGTCAGTTTGCTGCGATCAGTTTCAATTTGTTGGTCGTTCAGTATTGTACAGAGTCCAACAGACGTCACCAGTTTTATTGAATGTTTTTACCTCTTGGAGTATGCATTTGAAACTTTGAGGACGGTGCAAATCTGCCAGTGGAGGTAACTACACACCCTGTCGTGTCTTTTCGAGTATTCGGTCTTTGCTAGAATTTTACAAGCTGAGGCGATATGATCAATGGCTTCTACGTATTCCTGGCAAATGCGGCATTTATCATCTTGGGAAATTTTGAGAACCGCTTTATCACAATGTCGTGTTCTCAAATTTTCGAAAAACTGTACATGATCTTATTTAAAAATCTATCTTTAAGGTACAGATTTTATTGAGGGAAAAATCTTTTATCTGCAATATTTCAGTTGTTGGAAGACTCAGAAAAATTTGTAAACTTTTCCAATTTTCGAAAAATCAGGAATTTTAACGGTCATGAGACACATCTCGCCACTGAGACGTAACTGAAGCAGGCGCGCCGAACTCTGAGAACATCCGATCGTGCCTTCGCAGACAATACACAGAAATAATGTAGGGAAAAATGCTATGATTTTGAAAATACTTTTCGTAAAAATACGTCTTAAAACTGTAGAAAATTGATGAAATAAAAATATTTTGTGAAAATAGCAAAATATTTAACGTATGTAATATAGAACTAAATATGTAGAAATATGTTACAAAAAATTGGATATTGTGTTAGGATGGCGATGATTCGTAGATTGCAATTTTGAGAATGGTAAGTTGAAAGACAAAAAATATGAAATTACATTGAAATCTGGTCTCTAGTTATGAGTGTGGTCGCATGGTGTAAAACTAATTCAAAAACTGCTGTGGAAGCGTGAGTTCTCGTTAGCGACACTAAATCTCCCCGGATCAACAAGAGCTTTCCTGGCTACATCTCTGTGTACAGCGCGCGAAGAAAATATTATCTTCAATTACGACGTGTAGCCCACGCAGCACTGTCTATTCACATGAGACATGCGTGATCGAATAGTTGCTTCTCTACTCTGCATACGACACCAAAGAATGGTGCACAGACACTATACAGATATAGCGGAACTCGAATATAAGCTTCTTAAATCTACAAAATAACACCATCTCCCCTTTGTCTGCGTCTGAAAAATTGTCTTATTAAAACATTAAATGGTGGCAGCAGACTTGACGAACATTCATGCGGAGGCGACCATTAAAACATTAAATGGTGGCAGCAGTTACAACAGACGTCTGAGGTTGTAAATAGTGCGGTTACGTGTGGTGCAAGGAAAGGTGCATTAGTAACGGAACTGAGCGGAAGCTTTCGAGGCACCGGTGAAGCGCGAGGAAACATTAAATTACGCGGCAGCAACGGGAGCATCAAGAGAGGTCTGGCCCGCCCCTTGAAGGAAGGAAGGACAGCTACACGTGTCAGCAGTGTCACAATAGTGCAAGCGGCACCCAGGGTTTCCTGTATGTATATCTTTTTGTACTCGCCGGGATTAATTTAGGCAGTATGTCGTATCTTGCGGGATTCACGAAGGAGGTGTATGTTCGAGTGGCCAAAGAGACGGGGGAGTGTGTTGAGACGGTTGTTGCACTAAAGCAAATAATTGTTAATAGCGCGGAATATGAGGAGGAACGTGGACGGGAGCTCGCCGAAGCGACTAAGGACATCCTCATGGAACAACGCGTGGAGCGGGAACGCGAGAGGGAACAGTATGAGCTAGAAAGGTTGCGTATCAGGACGACAACCACGACACGGGAATCGATAGGTAGTACCAGTACTTCAACGAAAGCAACTGTTCAAATCAAAAACATCATGGATCGGTTTAAGGGCGAAAACTATGATTTTACATTGTTCCTTAATGTGTTTGAAGCACTGGTAGGGTAATTAGGAATTCCTGAATCTGAGTGGATGACATCTCCTGGCATTGTTGCCTAATCAGGTAAAACTCAAAAATGCGACTGTTAGAAATGTTTAAATTTAACGCCGAAAGATTTCGACAGTTATTCACATCGCATCAAAGATGTACGGGAACCACTTGGAACGTTCACGTACGGGAATTAATTATTGCAAGGGATTAAGATTACTGAATTCCACGAACTGTTATTTTGAATGGTTACAGACCAATTAAAGCGGAGAGCATCGGCGGAAATGCGTGACCACTTTATCGATAAGTGGGAAAATTTTGCGGCTTCTCTCGAGCTACCAAAGAAATCCGATAGCAATGAGAGCAGTCGTGCGGACTGGAAACTTAGTTTCTTTAGGTTTACTAGTAACGAGGACATGCGGGTAAAACGGTCGGGCCAGGCGACGGAAGGTGCGCCGCCAGACACAAAACAGTCAGAATCTAAGGTTAACCACCCGGCCGAATTTGAAAGGCCTAAGGCGACCGATATTTTAAGTGTGGGGAAGCAGTTCGTTTTCGTGGGCAATGCTCGGAGCGGAAGAACCCGGAAAGGATAAATCGCGTGACCGACTCCCAAGGTCAGGCATTCTTGAACCCTTTCACATGTGTCGGAAAAGTAAATAAATTTCCTTCTAAAATACTTCGTGATTGTGGTCCTACGTAAATGATAAGCAGAAAACATGTGACAGACGACCAGAAGACCGAGGAATCCATTTGGGTTAAACAACCATTCGATGCAGAACCAAGGAAGAGGCCGGTGGCGCACGTCACGTTAGAAGGCCCTTTACCAAGGCAGCCCTAGCGAAGAGTAATTGTCAGCTCGATTACTATTTATTTAGTACAGTAATCCCTTGACATTCGCTATTCACGAATTCCGAACATTCGCGATTAGAGAAATGCTACCGGTTTTAACATTCGCGACTTCGACGTTCGCGAGTGGGTCTTTTGGTCGTACATTTTCTTTGAAAGCGAGCACATTTCATTTCCTTTATCATCATTATCTGGGAAATCAACTCGGCAGATCTCGCAGCTCGCAGTATAACTTTCTTCAAAGATTACAGATGAAATGTCAGTTCACATTTATAGAATAACACAGTTTTAAAACAATTCATTTCAGTTGCGTCAAATTGGAGGTAAGGATTTTGGCCAAGTGAACAGAAAAGCCATTCAGCATCTGTGCTCTCATTATAAAGAGCTCATTGTAGAGGAGCTTCGGGAAATCATCAGTGAAGAAAATTTCATCGACGGTAATGATGAAGTAACGGAAGCGAAACTGCGCCCTGGAGCAACTTCAATGTCAAAACTGTTGATGGCGTTCTAAATGTCAACAAGCTCTGGTGGAATTGGCATTCGAATGTGAGCCAAACACGGAAATAACTTCGAAATTTAAGAGAGAATAGAAGCAGGCTTCCACATTTGGATATTAGAACAGCGAGAAAGGTGATGAAAGAAAAAATAGTACCAAATTCTATATCTATTGACTTTTAACTTTGAAATAAGTTTCAAACATTATTGTATTTCTTCGTTTTGGAATGTTAATTGTGAATTCTGTTTGTAGTAGCGCTTAACCAGTTGTACTGTAATTGATTGTCAGATTCTTTTCTTTCTTTTTTTTTCTTCAGTTTTTCGATATCCAAGAACCTAACCCACCTTTCTTCTTTAAAAGATAGACTTAACATTCGCGAGGTTTTTTGGGAACCTAACTCTCGCGAATAGTGAGGGATTACTGTAACTGTGCGGCCACCTTGATGGACAAGGTTCCGGGCGGGGGGTGTTGGACCACAACTAGCATGTGCAGCACAGATTCACGTAAAGACGCGTACGAATTTGCCGGAGCGCCAAGAGTGTGAACAGCCACCGCCGGCTTTCGATGACGTCACGGAAGGAGCGGAGGGAGCGTTGGCCGGCGCGAATGTCAAACGCGACGCGGCCGAGTTAGACGCAGGCATAGTTAATCTATTAAAAATCGACAAACAGGCGTTCGCGATCGCGATCACGCTACAGGAAGACGAAATCAAAGGCTTAACGGAGCTAGCCAGAGGATTCGGTTCAGAAAAATGTGGCTACTTCGAAAAGGTCGGATTGTTGTTTCGGGCCAGACAGAGTAAGCGCGGCGAATGCTATGAAATCATTGTAGTGCCCGAGATCAATCGTAGTACGGTGCTGAAGGTCTGTCACTATACGGCGAACTCGCATCTGGGGGTAACAAAGAGTAAGGACTCCATGGCCAAGTATTTTTACTGGCCGAATTCCTTTACGGACATGGAGGCTTACGTGCGCACCTGCGAAAGCTGCCACAGGGTAGGTCGAGTAATATATAGTCGAAAAATAAATCGCCTCCGAAAGTCGTTCCCGTCGTCTCAAAAGTAAATGAAAAAACGAAAATAGATGCTCGCGAGCTCTTTCCAGAATCAGAAGCCGGGAACAAGTACAGCATCACCGCGTCCAGAATTCCAAAAGCTAAAGCGTTGAGGGAATTATCGTCACCAATGGTAATCAAAGCACCTACAGAAGTAATTATTAGAATAGGGTTTCCGCAGGAAGTGCAATCAGATCAAGTGACAGGCTTTAAGAGTGCCTTGACGGCCAAATTCGCGGAACGGTTCGGGATTCGCAACAATACATCACCATCACTCACAAAAAGGAGGAAGAGCAGGATTGTAGATGCAGTAAGTCGCATATACTAGCCTGGAGTAATCTACGCGAATGCAAGAGGGCACCACGACAGTGCAGTCAAAATGTGCAAAACAGTGCAATTGTATAAAATTGTAAATACTATAGTTTTAAGAGTGTTATTGAGTTATATGAAAGTATCTTCTTTCTTTTTAAGGTTAATAGGTTTTGTGACAGCTTGTTAATATAGATGGTCAGGTTATGATCATATTAAACTTGTAAATGTAATACTGAAAGTGTTAATAAAAGTAGTCACGATCGGCATGGAACTTGTGAAAAATTGTTATATTTTGGAGGGCAACGTTATTTTAAGAATTATGGATTTTTGTTGTTGCATTTTGAGTGAAAAGTCATTAAATATTGTTGCAAATTGAGGGCAAGGGGTGTATAAACACGTATATTGAGAATATGTAATATTGTGTATGGTTCTATGGTAAAGTATGTGGTGTAAGGAGTACAATATTCATGTTGTATTAGTAGGTAGTCACACTGTGTGAGGAAAAAGTAAAGAACTAAGGGAAATGTCAGTCAAGTAAATATAAGTTGATAGGAAAATGTTAGTTATATAAGTTTCATGTATGGATGTACTTAGCGCGACAACCCGTAAACGGGCTAAGGCGTACAGGCGACGTCCCTACCTCGCGGTCACGGGTTAAGGGAGGACGTGTGATTAGCACGTAGACATCCCCACGCCGTATTCCGGTCTTCTCAACCTGACAAGTGGATTTTCTCATCGTCGCACAGCAATATATACTGGGACATTGCAAGGAAAACGCACTTGGCACTTGGAACATATACCGGGGTGCACAAAAGAAAGCTATAGTCTTGCCCCGACCGGGAATCGATCCCGGGGCCGCGTTGTATATAATATTCGTAGTTTTCGTCAAATAACTAAACAAAGCGTTCTAGGGCCTTAAAATTTAAAATTTTGAGGCCAAAGGCCTCTAAGAAACGGTTTTCACAACATAATCTACAAGATGAGACATTCCTCGACTTTCAATTAAATTTTCGGTTCCGCGCTTCAATACTATCAAGGCCACCTCAATATTTCAGCCCTTTCTGCTGATAGCCATTTTTTTGACGACACGCGTAGATGTCATAGATTCCTCTATCTTATATTTACGCTTTCTGTATACACCGTGGTTTGTGCAGTCTGATGAGGTTTATGTGCATAATCATCAATTAAAGATTTGCTCTCCCGCAACAATTAGAAGTACTATTATAGTTGCTTGAAGATTGTTTCTTACCCGTGCAATGAAACCAATTAACGTTTTACCGTGGTCTATAACTTCTGTATACGTAATTGTGGAGGCATGTAAACAGTGTACAGTGAACAGTGTGTGTACAGCGAAGAATGAAGAATGTGTTTGTGTTTTACTTGTACCAGTATTTTCGTTATCAGCAGTGATTCGATGAAATTTTCAAGTCAGTGGGTTCAGGCACATAGCTTTCTCAAAAGTAAAAAACAAATACTTTTTGTGACCATCACGAAAAGCTAAAAGCTAACTGTCAAAGAATATTGAATAATTACTTCAAAGGTTTTCTTTAAGGAAGTGTTGTGAATTGTTCCAAGAAACTCTCCATGAGACTGAATAAATCTTTATATTGAAAATGTCTTTTAAACATCAATTGCGTTGCTTTTTATTTTTATTCAATATTGTGTTAGCACATTGCAAGTTATCTTTATACATTTTTAAACAAATAAATACGTTTCGTTAGAATGGACATGGGATAGGGATGAGTGTGGGATTTAACATGTGAGGGTATTAGGGTATTACACGGGTGACATCTCACGGGTATTAGGGGAAAACGTGTGCTATGGCACAACACAAAGAACAAACTTTTCAAATTTGCTAAAGTAAAATAGCTTGAAATATATGAAAAAAATCAAAATGCGCTAGCCTACAATGCCTGAATCAATTTAAAATGATGGAAAGAATAGTGCAAGTCCCTCGACAACTACCAACGATCACAGCCCAAACGCACGATTTAAATAGTGGCGATATCTGGAAGTATATACATCAACGCCCAGCTGAAAACTCATATTGTAAATAATACTCAAGGTGTCGGTCAAAATAATGGAAACACCGTTTGAGCAACATTCCCATGTACCGAAGATAAGTCTAAGCCCACTAAAATGTTTCTAATAGAAATAAACGATATTTAGTACTCAAAGGTGAAAATATTATTTTGATTATTTTTTGGACCGGAATTGCTTTTCTTGAGATAGGTAACAACGCGGAAAATAATTCGATACTTTTTAATATACAAATAATTTTTCAATTTTCGCACCCTAGCAAGCTGGCACCCTGACTCTCCAAAGCCCCTCTGTTCCTCATAACAAAAATCAAGGAAAGTTAAATAATATTGCAAAGAGTAGGGTTTTACTAGCCCTATTCGGTTATTTTCGCACTACTTTACTAGGCTTTCTCAAGAGTAAAAACCTTTTCTAATATTTTTGTGACTATCAAAGACAGCGAGAAGCTAACTCTCAAGGAAGATTGAATCATTTCTTCAAACGTTGTTTGTAAAGAAGTATGAATTGTTCCAAGAACAACTCTCTATAGTGCTGAGTAAACATTTATTGAAAATTTGTTTCCAACATCAATTGAATTTTTATTTTTATTTGATATTCTGTAAGCACATTATAATTATGTACAATAGTACATTAGAAGTTACATTTATACATTTTTTAAACAAATAAACACGTTTCATTAACAACTTTCCTTCTTAATGGAAAGGATAGACAAATGGATAGGGAAAGGGTGGTGTTTACGATGCGAAAGTTCTCGCACGGGTACGCTAGTGATGACTTAATGTGTTTATGCGTACTCGAGTGCCCCCGAACAGAGGCTCTACGCAACCCGCCGCACCCTCAAGTATTAAGCTCGTCTTCGCTGCTTATTCTGCCCCTGCGATTGTGAAATATCAGTCGGAATTATTACTGGAACGTAACCTCGGACAAGTAAATCAAATTTGGTTCATAGTAAATGCATGCCCAAACTTCAGGGAGACAGTTTGAATAATACGATACTTGACAACCATATCCAAACTAGGACTAAGAATAGAATATTTATTTTGCTATTTAGGAATACATGGAATACTTCCGGTGGTAGCGTTTTATAAGTAATTACTACAAATACACAAAACAAACATGAAACAACTTTAAAATATTTACATGTTACTGAATACAATTTAACAAAATTGATGTATCAACCCTATCATGCTAAAGCTTACCTTAATATAAAATAACAAGAATAATACAAAAAAAATTAATTTGAATGTTAACATTCTAAAAACTATTACAATTTATTTAATCTAATTAAAATTTTTTTTGACATTCTGAGGAAAAGTCTCCAGCACTGCTGCAGGTAATTCGTTCCTATTTTGTATGGTTCTATTTCAAAATGAAAATTGACCTACATCTGTTCTCTGTTGTTTTTTTGCCGAATTTTGAAGCCATGATCCTTCGGCGCGACGTATGTTGGTTTTGATAGTCTTGCCCGTACTTCACCTCACGTACGATCACCTCTTACAGTTTTGAATAACGAACAAAGACGCGATTTCTCTCTGCGTTTTTCCAAACGTTCAAATTCAGAATTGGAATGTCCTCTGCTAACACATTTTGCGTCATATTTTTGTACTTTTTCGAGAGATTTTATTTGCCCTCAGCGATATGGGTCCCAATATATGGAGCCATATTTCAGTGTCGGACGTACTAGAGAGAACTATATTCCAATATCGGACTACGTAAGCTAGAACAAACTCATACTCGCCAATAAGTCATTCATCTATTAAAATTTTTGCAGATCGTAGCGTAACACGTGATTAAAAATCACGTGACCTGTGAGTGTGTCAAGTGTAATATATTGCAATAGCGAAGCATTACCGGGTCCTGCAGTAGTGTATAAAAATTGCCCGCCCGCCCGCCCGTTTGAAAGTTCCGTCCTATGCCAGTTTGATATAGATATTTTTACTTTCCCGTATACGTACGTAAATACGATGTACGTTGTATAGGAAAAGTTATGTATAATTGCGCAAAAAAACGGCGGATTTTCGGCAGAAAAAAATTTAATTGACGGGCCCTGCTAACGAAAAAGTTGAGCCCTGCTAACGATAAATTCAATTGTTAAATTAAGAGAAAACTAGTGGTGCTACAACAGCTACACAGTATTTCGAAAATGGTTTCAGTTTTTTATTGGGAAGTGACCACTTAATCAAGGTGACCGTTTGATTGTATTTCACTGTACTGAAATTTGGATGTCTTCTTCACACGACTTAATCCAAATCTCATGTTATTATGAACTTTCCTGTTACGTTATTCTGGATATTTGCTTACATTATTGAATTCCACTGGATCAGAGCACTCAGCCGGTGTGAAAATATCATGAGTCAGTAACAAGTTTTGGTATTTTATGAGGAGCACGTTTTGTTCGTTCCATTTAAAACAATGAAAATACCTTCACTGATGATAAACTTTAACTACAAACTATGTAAAATGTTGCACGCAATATACAGTTTCATCATTCAGAGTGAAAATGTCACGACTTACGTATTTCCCAACCACTTACCACGTAGTCTCTCTTTAGGAAATTTAAATGCTGAGACATATTGCTCATTGCAGTTGAATGCTTTGCCACAAGGAACACAACACGAACCTATTTCACAGCTATAAAACGATTCCAACTAATGCACTTGAAATTCAGTCCCAAGGTACACTGGAATTAATGGGGGGAAAATAGCATACTTTTTTATTCCTTCAATGTTTCAAACTTAAACCACTATATTCAGGACCTAGAATCTCTCCAACATCGGCTTCAGTGAACGTCATCTTTATATGTATATTTCATTAAGAATATTCAGATTAGTAGAATGCAACTATGAATATTTATTTTCCGTTGCTTTGTAAATTCTTGGTTATAATAAACAAAGTTTTTCCAAACTTCTTGCAAAGGTAGCCAATTTCTGCGAGTTTCATCTGCTATTTCATTTGCATACCCAAAAATGAATGTTTTTCCTTAAAATATTCAATCTTTTCACAACATTTTATCAGACACAATACTTAAAAAACTTTTCAATTAACGGGATGTTTTACTTTTGGTTTCTGTCCACTCGATATTTATATACTGCTTTTTATTAAAACACCCTGATTTTTCAGTTTTTTTAACCCTACACCCCACTATTTTGATCGTAATCAGGGGTTCGGAATATCGTAGAGAATTTTTGAATTATTATGCAATATGGCTATTCGGAGAAAAAAATGCTGACATTTTTGAGAAAATTGTGATAGAACGATTTCAAAAATACGCTGAATTTTAGTTGTATTAAGCTCAAAAACGAAGTTTTGAAGTACCATCCTTAGTGACACTTTCAAGCTTCTGCATTAACGAACGTACTAAACTTTGAAGTAAATTTATAATGTACATTTTACCTACGTAAGGGTCATTTTACAAAAGCACATACGTATAACTTTTTAAACATTTTCAAGGTTTAATAAAAATTGCGTTTATCTCGTGCGATGAAGTGCATGTCACTCTACACGTTCGGCCGTGTCCAGATGCAGAACAATGCACCTGCTGAGGGGGGCCCGTTGTGACGGGTCGATGTTGCGCCAGTGCATCGCGTCGCTGTCGCTCCATAATTTAAGAGAAGTTCCAACCGACCGGCTGCGCGAGGCGGAAATAGCTCCTCACCCCCTACCCCACCCCCGTCACGTGGGGCTGATTCGCCACGGCCGGTGCTCGCGTGCGACTCCGCCAGGCCCCTCCTCTCCTCGCCCCGCCCATCCCGACATTCCTCGCCCTTCCCTTGCCTTCCATCCCGTCGTCCCTTTCCACTCCGCCGTGGCGCCGCATGGCTCTTCCGGAGGCGGGGAGCAGGGCCTGGCGGCGCGGGGTTGAGGGCAGTCGGACGAACAGCCTGCTGCCCTTGAGGTGGTTAGAGTTGAGCCGGAATATATAATAAAAAGGACAATTTAATTTAATTTAATCGTTTTAAGAGGAGCTTATATTGCTTGTCGTTGACTCGTTTAAATCTATGTTTCTGAATCTCGCAGTTACTCTATTTTTGCATACGCGAAGAAAATAGAGGATAATAAGGAATGTCAGTGACGAGTGCTGCGCATGGAATCTCTCGGAGAGTGAATGGCGATATATTCTGATTTTAACAGTGTCACATCAAGGTCAGAAGCTAGCAGAGACATCGTCATCTAATCGGGAGCTTCAATATTAAACATTAATGTCGAAACGTAGTTCCCTGGATTGGATGGCAGTGTCTTCTCCGTCCAGCTCGTAACCTTAGAGTTACACGATTTAAATCGCAGTATAGGCTGTTGAAATTACTAACCAGTGTGGTCAGAATTGAGAGTTAATGTAAATCTTAACTTTCTATACTACTAAGAAATATCTCTTCCTCCCATGTTAAAGGCTTAATTTTAGTGTTTAATACTATGAAATACCTATATAAATGCCTCGTTGGAGAAATAGTACAGTGCCTCACCTATCGGATTAAAAGGAAAGTTTTGAATAACTAGAGTACCCACAAGACCGAAAGCCCCCAAAAATATGGTAGAATGGCCCCAACGATTTTTCGCACGTATGTCCAAAAAAGGCACATTTGAGGTTACTAAACATAGGGACACAAAAATTGTTTGAAGGCTCTAGGACGCGTCTTTTTCGAGTTAGGCGGGATGGTAAAGTATGTTGTGATATGGTATCCAAATAGGCCGTAATCTGCGAACTCCTATGTTTTTCGTCTTAAAATCTGTTTGATTGCACCCCTGAGGGGTAATTCTCTATCCAGCAGAAATATGCTTGTGTGGATCCATGTTTTCTAATAAAAAGGATTAACTCGTGATATTTCCATATTTGAATGCAGATGGGATAACTTCGATTCCTATATGGGATAACTTCGATTCCTATATAAACGCCTTTCTGTCTCTGAGATGGATGGGATAAAGCGAACCCGCTCCCTGTGTCGTGTGTACGAGGTTAGAGAAAGATCCGTTTTACTCCCTTCCTGTTGACGAAGAATTTCGGAACTTTTAGTGTCTGCACGCGTGCAGAGAGCGATTTCTGGGGCGGCAGATAGAATGCGCGCGTGCCTTAAAACTCCCGAAATCGTTCGTCAAAAAGTCAAAAGTCAAGTGTAAGGCGGGTCCAAGTCATTGATGAGACTCTGCTATCGGTGATTGCAGCGGTAGTTGGCGGCACCACTGCATGTCTGAAAGACAAGCTTAGAGAAGTTTAGTAGACGATTTACGCTCATTCGATAAACCTCACCATTGTTCAGTTTCTGATAATGTCATGACGAGTCTTGCGTCCATCTCGATGCCTCCAGCGCGTTCTGTTCGAATTGGCGCCAGTCGTTTGTGCGCTTGTGCTGCCACCTGAGGCTCGTGCTGTGTACTGCCAGGTGCCGCTCGCCGCCAGATAGAGCGCGACGCGGCGCCTTCCGAGCTCCAAGTGCTCGTTCCCTTCTCTAGCGCTGACCGCGCGGCGTCCTGAAGCTTCGCGATCCTGCCGCGGGGGCGCCTGCAAATGGCAGCCTCAACGTTCACGAATCGCTGAATTTGCTTACATCCGGTAGAAATTTCTTTTTACTTTCCAAAAGTCGATTCCAATGGGCAGGATCTGAATTAACTCTTGCGAGGGTTCCGGGCCGGTCTTCGCGGGTGCGTGTGTGTGCTTGTACTACTCCTTCCATATTCTGTGCAGATTTTTGCTTAGGAACAGGAAAAATCTAAAATTTGATTTTCTTCTCACAAAATGATGCCAAACAATATTTGTTAAGAACTTATTTTAGATGAGACGTATACTTTTCGATAACATGTGTAGTACTTGATTGTGTGTATCGGGATTCTGTAACGACAAAAAAAATACTAAATGTAATTTTTTCATATCTCTTTCGTTGAACATTGCGGGCATGATTTTACTCATTATTGTTTTTATGAGCACAAGTGCTTGAAAATTTGTAATGAATTTTCTTGAAAACTAGAAACGTTTATTTCAAGATAGGCTTTTTCACATTTTCAGATACGCTCAAACGATATTTTATTAAAAATTGATCCAAAATTTTCAATGAAAATTTGCATGAAGGTCCGATTTTGTTTCCTAAAATATTGTTAAAGTCATATTTCAATTCTATTAGGGGACCACAATTGAGAAGATCTGAAAAAATGTCTAGATGGGTGCTGAGAAGAGGGAGGGACGAAACCGAAAAACTATGCTCCCCGGACAACGCGCTTCAGCGGAGGGGTACATATTTTTTTACATGTACTTCATTCTCCCGTTGGACAGCTTTTACAAAAATTTGAAAACTAATGAAATAGAAAAGTGATACTTTGTCTTAGGTGTTTTTATCAGAAAGAAGGCAGAGACGATAGGCGGCGCATGTCAAATTGAAGTTAGAGTTTTCGTGGGTGTTAAATAATTCAGATTCCGTGAACAGTGATATTAACAAATAGTATAAAAGATAATAGTGGAAACTCCTCAAATATTTTGGTGACAGTCAAAGCAGCGCTCTCCAGCGGTTCGAGGTGTAAACTACAGCCCAAGAATTTATGTGTGCCAACTTACAAGGTGTGAAAGAAAAGACTATAAAGACAATACAGGACACTTCGCGATATAATATATCGAGAAACTGATGCACGCTCCATCTGGTGGCAGAACCTGGTACACCCTAAGGTCGAGTGCTCTGTTGGTGTTTGTTGTCTGCTTGATTTCTTTTCATTTTATTGTCTTTCTGGTCAATTTCGGGTAAACATATTTTACAACACTATTCTTTACATCATTCTGCGTATGGCAAGAAAAAATTCTGTAGTTTTTGGCCTTATTATAAAATACAGCAGAACTCGCGTTCGTTCTTCACATTTCCTCGTGATAAAACCAGGTAAAAATTAAAAGAATCTTGAACATGAATGAAGCTAGTTTAATACAATTTGACTTCTCTTTGTAATAAAATGCATTAAAAACTATAACATAACTTAATTGGGAGACTACTTGCACATTGCCATTCCCAATTGAATCATGTGTAACGAACATTGCAGAAATGGATAACACTGAAGATATTCCTACAAGTTTAGTATAGAAAAATGCTGAGTCCTATGTATGTGGCTGGTTGTGTAGTACCGTGCCATATGATGGTTGTAGAAATGCTTAACAGATTTTGGATGAAAAGTATAAATTAAGAAACTCGCATATTCTGATTAAACAGTATGTGAATGCCACGCTTTTCTACCCAAATGAATTCGCTGTTAGTTTTCTAAGATTGAATGTTTTTCAAAACACTTTTTTAATTATTTACGTCAAAGTAAACTTGACGTAAAAAAACAATTAATGCAAATCATTAATATTCACTTGCAGAATATTTTATGTAAGGGGTGTAATAATCTGTATGAAAGCAGAGGTATCAATGTATTGATACAGTGCTTTTCAAAGTAAGTGGGAAGAAGGTCAAATATATCAGTGGAAGTGTTATGGCAAGAAAAATCTTGCATTTGTAACAACTTTATTCGTGAAAATAATGTTCATTATATGCTCAATGTTTTCATGTCCATTATAACACATTGTACATTATAATTTTCCTTAATTTGAGCCCTTCAATATAATTAAATCACAGCGAGAGTAGGTAAAAATAAGTCTTATTTCGTTAGGTAGATTTAAAAATATTTGTTTCTTCCGTAAGAATCACATAGACATTTCTATTTGGCGCTATTTATTTATTTATTTATTTATTTACGTCAAAAACAGTTAAAAACTGCGTATGACGAGCTATGGGGAGAAGTGAATTTTGTGCACGTTCTGTGGTCTCTATCCTAAACCATATTCTAGTCGAATTTTGAATACAGAAAAGAGAGTTTTTTTCGAGTTTTGTTGACAAAATATTCGCTCCTATATAATAAAATATATTTTCAAAGGTAAATTAGCTATAAATTTCTGCCCTGAACCCTCATGTTCTTCATGAAAGAATAATACTTTTTGCCGCGATAATATGAAAAACGATAATTTGAATAACTATATTTCCCACTGAAATTCAGAAGACGTGCACAAATAATGAAGTTACATTTATGTCCAGAAGCAAAACAAGGGACCATCTCAGCATTTGCTCAAGGATCAGGGAAACTGGACGAAAAACCTGATCGAGATGGGGGCCATCAACCCAGAAACTGTGGTACAATACTTGTTACAGGTTCTTTAGAATTATACAGTCCAAATGATAAATAATTACATTAACTATCATTGTTAAAATTAATTCTACTTTCCTTTTTGATGCTCGGTATAGTCTCGAATTGTATAGAAACAGTTATGCAGCAGAAAAGATTTTACTTGGGACTTAAACTTTTCTATTGAATTTAATCGTTTAATGTCTTCTGGCAAAGTGTTGTAGAGAAATGTACATGAATTGTATGTGAATTTTTTGTAGTGAGCTGTTGATACTGCCACCTGGTGAATATGATTACTACGTCGTGTGTTATACTTATAGACATCGGCGTTTGCTGAAAATATATTCCCGTCCTTAAGTAAGTCATTTTTGACAAAAACTACTGATTCGTAAATCAGGAGACAAGGTAATGGTAAAATTCCTAGATTAATAAAGAGTGACTTACAAGAATCACGTGGGTTGGATTTGCTTATTATTCGTACAATTCTTTTTTGTAATCTGGAAGTCTGTGAACTATAAGATGTGTTTCCCCAAAATATTATGCCATATCTCAGGCGGGAGTGAACATTGGCAAAATATACACAACGAGCTGTATGAAGGCTGACGGAATTTGAAAGAATTCTGAACGCGTAGCATAATGAGCTTAATTTTGTGTTCAATTCATTTAAGTGGGCATTCCATTTGAGGTTTGACTGAATTGATAGACCTAAAAATTTTGTTACATTAACATCAGTCAATGGCACACCGTTCATTTTCAATGGAGTACAGAATTTTTTATTTGATATGGAAAACTGCATTGAAACTGTTTTATTTTCATTTACTTTTAATTTGTTATTACTGAACCAATTTGAAACGTCTGATATTGTACTATTTACGGTTTCTTTGTTGCAAAGAATATTTGTATCATCCGCAAAGAGAACTGTTTTTTCCGTTTCGAATCGCTAAGGGCATGTCATTTACGTATAATAGGAAGAGAATAGGGCCTAAAATCGATCCTTGCGGGACTCCACGTACAATTGGCAAAGAACCGGAAAGGTGTGTACATAAAGTTCCATCATTCCAGTAAGGTATTTCTACTCTCTGAGATCGTTGTTTAAGGTACGAACATAGCCAATCTAGAGCAATACCACGGATTCCATACGAAGGTAATTTTGAAAGTAAAATGTTATGATCAATGACGTCAAAAGCTTTTGAAAGATCTAAAAATATTCCAATAGTTGCTTCGTTTTGATCCAATGATGAGGCAACATCCTTAAGAAAAGAAAAAAATGGCTGTTTCCGTAGATTTTGATTTCCGGAATCCATGTTGGCAATTTGAAAACGCGTCGTGTTTATTCAGAAAGGTTTCCATTCGCACATAAAAAAGTCTCTCTAATATTTTTGAAAAAACTGACAAAAGAGAAATTGGCCGATAATTTTGAACTTCATTTTTGTTGCCTTTTTTGAAGAGCGGCTTAATCTTAGCTGTTTTAAAAATATCTGGAAAAATTCCGGTGCATAAGGATGCATTAAATATGTGAGTTAACGGGTGTATAATGGCTGGCGCGCACGTTTTTAACAAACAATCCGGAAATTCATCTAAACCGGCCGAATATTTATTTTTTAATTTACCGATTATTTTGAGAATTTCATAGGAAGAGGTTTCGGAAACGAACATAGTGTCTAAGACTTTTAGGGAAACGTCAGATGTTGAATTTTGTGGCTGAAAACCCTTAGTGAGATCGACAGCAATTCTCGAAAAGTATTGGTTAAAGAGACTAGCCACTGTTGCCGGATGGTTCACATCTCTATCGTTATCTTTTAAAACAACATTTCTCTATAAGGTTTCTAGTTGGTTTGGTCGCATTTTTTACTATATCCCACATTGATTTTGTTTTGTTATTTGAGTTCAAAATATCCTGATCGTGTTTCATGATTTTAGCCTGCCTTATGACTTTTCTTAACAATGATTTGTATTTTTTAAAGTACAGGAGGAAATCTTGAGATACGTTATGATGCTTAGAAATGAAAGAAAGAATTCGTTTGTTTTTACATGATGTTCTAATCCCTTGTGTTATCCAAGAATTGTTTTTGCGTGAAATATTTAATTTTCTTTTCTGAAGAGGAAAGCAAGTGTTAAAATGAAATGAAAGCGTTGAAAAAAAAGAATAATATTTATCGTTTGTATCAATAGTATTATAAACTGCGTCCCATGACTCCTGCAGCAAGTAATCAATGAATAATTTTATTTTACTTTTAGAAAACACTCTACTCATACGTGTATTATTTATTGTGTCATTGTTCGCATTTCGTATAATGGTAAGAATTTGTGCATCGTGGTCACTGTATCCTAAATCTTTTGTTTCAATTTCATGTCGAGTAGTGGTTTTGTTAATTATAATTTGATCGATTGCCTTCTTTGAATTTACTGTGATCCGTGTAGGTACTTTTATTGTAATATCTAAATTGAAGGAATTAATTAAGTTAAGAAACTGCTCTTTCTCGCAAGATTCGACCAGAAAATCAATGTTAAAATCTCCACATACAACAATGGATTCAAAAGAGCGATTGATGACTTTGATAAGTGTTATCTCTAGTTTTTCTAAGAACAAAATGTAATCTGCAGCTCTCTTTGTTGGAGGCCTGTAGATGCAAAGCAATATCATTTTTAGCACAGGAAGATGTACAACAGAAATTTCAAAAACATTTTCAACGGCATACTCATTGAATTCCGTCAAGGAGATAGAATCAATATTATTTTTAACGTAAATACAAGAACCTCCATATGCCGGACTTTTATGAGATTCTCTTTTTCTACAATAATAGCCTGCGAGGTAAAAGTTTGGAATTTGGAAAATGCTAAGTTCATTAGGAGATAACCAATGTTCTGTAAAGCAAAGAACATCCATTTGATTTAAATCGCTCTGTAGAGCTGCCTCGATAAACTCAGTTTTATTTGAAAGGGATTGAACATTATGGTGCAATATCTTTATTTTTTGCAAGTACCTACACGAATGTTTTTCTGCTGCATCTGACTGTAGTTGCTATATATTTACTCCATTTTTACCTCGAGTGCGTGGTCGAAGGTTGTAATGTGTCCCAGCAGTCACAGGTTGTGAGGAAATAGAGGCGTCATTGGTAGTGGGAATGGAAGAAACGGGAGTAGGTTCACAGGAGGGGGTAAGAGGGTTCAGAATAAGGGTGGGGGGTGGGGAACGTAAGGAAGGTGAAAGGGATGGATTTTTGGCAGGAGGCTGCGTAGGACTGGAGTTGATGATGTATTGTGCAAGCTTTTCACCGACTGCATGTTTTCCAGCAAGGTTCATGTGGAGACCGTGCCGGGTGAAGTGTTTTACTGAGAGGAAATTCATTTCAAAAAGTGTTACATCTGTTTCTCTCAGTTGCAGTTTTAGTTGTTGGTTTGCGTGCTTAATCTCGCTGCAGAGTGTTGGCCTGTTGTACCAGAAGGGCAGAGTCGAGACTACAATGTTAGTATTTTGGGCGGCACATTGTAATTTGTTTAAATGTTGCTCAGGTGTAAAGTTACCGCCCAAATTAATGTCATTCTGCCCTCCGATAATAAAGACTGTGTCCTGATTGGTCATTGTCTTCGTGTGAGTGTCCAACTCTGCAGTCACGTCTGCAAACCTCCCGTTAGGTTTAAAAATAGACGAGACTGAGTAGTTGGGGGGTAACTTCCTACTGAGAATGGAGGAAAGATGGCGACCATGGCTGTCAGCTAAAATAAGTACCTGTTTTTTAGGCTCAGTAGGAATGGCTTTGTTTTCAAGTGGGCTAGGATGCGAAGCTTTACGTGTTTTGGTTTTGACACGCTTCCTAGCCTGTTTGCGTTGGTTTGTGCATGTATTTGTCGATGGAAGGGAAGGGTTGTGAGGATCAGGAAGGCGAGGAAAATCTGTTTCATAATCTAAAACACTAAATCTGTTTTGAATTGCGACTGGATGTGGTGTCTGTGTCTTATGTGCAGTCACGGGTGCACGGTTGGGGAAATTCGCAGTGTTGCCTACTTGTGCCCAACCGTCATTGTAGAGAACGACCTCTTCCAGCCTTCGGATATGTTTATCTAAATTACTGTTTACGTGTGTGAAGGCTTTCAGAAGGTCGGCTTTGAGGGTGTAGAGAGTAAAAAGAGTAGAACGAACAGTAGCCATGTCACGAATGCGTGTTAAAGTACGTGATAAAATTGGAATAAATACAAGAAAACTCAGATAAAAGCAACAGTCACCTAGCTTAATATTTTAAAAGTGTAAGATTTATGTGTATTCGATAAATTAAAAATTAAGATTCGATACAAGAAAGAGAAGGTATGCTAACTACAAAATCTATTGAAAACTAGTACTTACGAAATTTGGCAATGCGGTTGCGTATTTCCGTTCACTTAAGCTGCAACTGTTTAATACAATGTCGACTATACTTTACCGTAAATAGATAAAGATATTAGATGAAATTTGTCTTCAAAATATTGAATAAGATTTGAAACAAATTCAAAACAACTCGATACACCGTCCTCGTAACGTTCAAATTAACTGAATAATCACTCGCCACAAAAATAAAATAAACTGAATAGTCACTCGTCACAAAAATAGAATAAATATTTCAGTAATTAAGTTAAAACAGTGATATAAAATCGAAAATAAACTGATCTGTTTATAGATTTTGACACTTGATCACCAACTTGTAATTCTGAAGTTCGTTAAGGTTCGTGTAATATTTAAAATTCGTTAGCTGTTGGTTAGTCTTGGTTAGAGCAAAAAACCAGCCAAAATTATATTTCCAGCTAATCTGCAACAAGTAATGAAAGCACTTAAACACACAAAATGCAGTCAGATCGCTAAAAATAGTAGATAAATCGCAAAAAATCAAGAGCACAACCAGATGCGTCAGTCTCAAAAGATGGCGTCAACCAGTCCTACCAGTCCAGCGCTACATTACCAGGTTCTGACACTAGGATTGCTAGTGATAACTTATTTCCATCGGTTGCGTGGAAGAATGGGGAACTGTCCTGTATTATCTGTGGTGTATCTGTATTTGGTGAATGTCAAGTTTGTTGGTAGTTTTCTGAGAGATAATTTGGTAGAAGAATATCTGTGTAGATAATGTTATTTGATGCTCTGCCGTAAGTACTTTAATGTATAAATTAAAACCAATGATAATGAAAAATGACAGAACAAAACTTTGAAATCAAATAATGTTTAAAAAAAACTAGAGGTACTACTGCAGCACATAACCTAAAAATTAGAATATAAATACATTTGAAACTCCCAAAGCCTCGGGTTCATTCAGATTGATTAGGGAGTATCAGTTTTGAAGAAACGAACGGTTTAGGCAAACGGACGTTTTGTACAGACAGACATAGACTTTTGCCGTCAATCGATTTTTCGGTACCAATGACCCTCAAAAAATGGATTCTGACTACACCATGTGTTAGAGGAATATTTTCTTCGTTTAGAAACGGGATTTATCCACTTTTTCGTTGCTACGGGACGTCAATAAGAGTTTCTCTGCAGAGCATATTATTTTTCTCCCATTCTTATAAAATGTATCTTTTTTTCTCCTGCATTCTAGCCTTTGCCCTTCATGTTAAAAAAAGTCATAATGATATTGATTACAGGTTTTTAGAACTATCTGAAGATGTGCATTTTGTGAGAAAATAATATTAATACAAATAGAGAAAAGAATAAAATATCTCGATTCTCTACCTTACAAAGTAATGTCAAAAAATGGTACACACGGTTGTATTCTATTGGCAACATTTACGTGTCTTGTAGTGTACACCTCGGGCCGCTAGGGGCAGCACAATCACTTGTCGCTTGTGCCGCCCATGCTGATTTGCCCGAGTTTCCACTATTATCTTTTATACTATTTGATATTAATAAGTGAGATTACTTTGCTAATATACTAAGTTCAATTTCATTTCTTAAATTGTGTTCTTCTCGTCAAGAGACGAACTTTATTGAATGTAACTTTCGAATAGAACGCGTCGGTAATAAAAATGTCCGCCCAAGACATTCGTGATTTTGTGTGAATAGTTTGATAGTAGTTAGTATCATTAGGTTTAGACATTTAGATTTTTAATATTTTCTTCATTTTTGTTGTTATAAATAGAGAAGTACACAATCTAACAATGTGTTCGGGAAGGCTATCATTTAAATTCACAGACAGAAGTTGCATCCAGAAAGATTTCTGGAGGGCTCTAGAGATTCCACAGAACTGAAATTCCAATACGACTCCATCCTCGCAAATTTCGGGCAATCGAAATGTAAGCTCCGTGAAAATTAAAAACTTGTAATCAAGAAACTCATAAAAGTAATTGAAAAGTGATTGATACCAAGTTGAACAAATTTTATTTCGAACAAAAGCATGCTAAAACCATCTAATGTGTTCTTAAGAATTTGAAGTAAAGAAATTGAAGCTGGTATCAAAAGTAAAATTAAAATTTCTTAACGTAATACCACAGAAACATAACGTTAAATGTTGCTTTTTTGGTGAACATTGTTCAGCAATAAGAAAGAAACTGATGAACTCCTTTGTGTATTAAAAGTTGGAGACGTCGCAAATTGTGGACGTTGATAATGTTACTTGAATGTTTCAGTAAATGTTGTCAATATTATATTGAAAAGGCTGATTTAGTGACCAATTTAATCCCGCAAGCCAATCTTTTCTGATAGAATAAGTTTTCAGAACGATTCGAGTCTGTCCTAGACGGTTCGTCCACCCACGTAAATATCGTTAATGTGATAAGCCCGAAAGCCCTTGCTTTATTTAACATGAACACCATCAAGATATTTGTAAATAGCACGTCAATATACTATGTAATTATTACATACTGAATGTGAACTGTCAAAGAATACAGGTTGTCAGGGTGACCAGTTAACAAACTGTTTCATGGACGCGAGCAAAGAGTATATATGGACGCGAGCGTGGCAGTATGACGGAATGGGAAGTTGCCCAGCCCCTTGTAATATATAGAGAATATGTGTTTAGGAGGCGTTGTGAGGCATTGTGAGATGACCTTTTTAGTATTCAGGTTCTTCCTATCGCCAGCAGTCGACGAAGTCACATCGGCTAATATGGAACGATCGTCATTAGTAGAACATGCAGTGTTGGAATCGTGAATTGGATCCGATATTTTCAGAGTTTAAATGTCGGTAATCTAAATAAGTTACTAGTATTTTTTAATGTTAAGTGAAATTTGAAAAAGACTTTATACTCCAAACGAAATTTATGATTGGGAAGAATCGTAGACGTGTCTTGTATTCAACAATTCTTGTTAAATGTACTCGTAGATAGTCGCGAATAGGCACTCATACGTGGTTTAGCAACATTTATGTATATTAATTATTAATTATAATTAATTACTTTAAATCAATGTATATTTTAGTTTAAAATAGCTTCAAAATAATGTGATTACTACTTGTCACGAAGTATCCTCAATGGGGAAATGAAGCCTTTTTTTTTCGTAAGTTTTCAATTTTTTTAAAAATAGTTCGAGTTAAATCTAAAAGTTGTAATTTTTACTGAAGTTTGGTTTGATAACGGTCTAGCAGGTGTGCAATTTTCAGATTTTTATCTGGTCCCCGAACAGGGATATTACAGTTAAAAATTGGGAAAAAATCTAAAATTCCAATTTTCAAGAGGATGTAATTTTTAATGGGTACGATATATAACAATGATATTTTACAAAAAGTAACTATACTGTTGTGTGTAAATGCGCAGAAAAAATTAAGGCTTAGATTCTATTCCTTCTTTGAAAAATTACTCTCTGAAAATCGAATTTCGTTCATTCGCGTTCCACAGATTTGGTTGCAGATATTTCCCAAATAAAAACATAGAAAATAGGTAAATAATATTTCGATTTGCAGGCCAGAGTATGCTGAATCGAATGCTTTTTAGAATCTGAATGCTGAAATTTAGAATGCTAGAACAACCTAGAGCTGAGTAATGTAGGAAAGAGTAAATGTCTGCGAACGCGAAAAGTGGCGCACGGCACGAAACAAAAATGGCCGTTATTTGTAAACCAGGTACAATAAAAAAAGTTAAAGATGGTTTTGAACAGCCAAGATATAAGGAAATTTATGTACAAAGTATGAATTTTTTTCGAAATGTTTGAACGACCAATTTATTAAATTATGGACCACTTAAAATGGATTGACCCATAGGGAAAGTTCGCGGACACGTGATAATTTATTGTAATTATTTTATCGAACTGGTAACGAGCTGACAATACCCCGGGTGACATTTTTAACCTGAATTTGACTTTGGGAAAGAATACGGTTAGCGGGACAGTAACATTAACAGCAGATAGCATCAAGAGAGAAGATGAGATGGAGGTTTCAATCGGAGTGAAGCCGAGAAGTCAACGATGCACCTGAAAATCTTGGTGGACCATGAACTTTAAATTTTGACCTGTTCAGAAGGATAATTATTGTATTCAAGAGAAATAACTGCAATTCAATTAATGAGCTCGTTTGAAAGGTGCGAATCAAAATTGTTATAAGATTCACCCACTTTTTAACAATTCTTTTCTAATATACTAAAATGGTTAGGCCCTTTTGATAAAATTTATGAACTTTTGAACATATTTACTTTTAAAAAATGGACATTTTTTATGTCTTATAAATAAGGCAGTGGAAAAATATTAGGCGGTTTCAGGTCGTTAGGTCTACGGACAAAAGGTCTAATATTCGTTAGGTCTAATGAACAGGAGGTGTATTAGGAACTAGGTCTAATGCGACATAAGGTCTTTGCGACAGAGTGTCTAATATCAAAAGAGGTCTACAATTAGTAGGTCCAGTTAATAAGGTCTAATATAAATACCGAAGGTCTAATAGACCAAAAGTGTATATTTTCACAATGTCAATTAAATTTTCAACAAGAGAGCTGTTTCCGTAGCAATACATTGCAATTAATATTAATTTCAGCGAAGATGATTACCTACACCATTCCATCATGTAAATGTAAAATAATTTTAGTTCACATCGACTACTCTTACCATTTTTTTACCAAGGGATTGAAGGGATAATGAAGTTCTCATCACCCAGTTGTTAGCAGGGCATGTACGAGTTCAACACCCAATTACTAAATCATACAAATGTAATCAAGGCAAGGAGAGAGAATGGTAGCAAATTACTAAAATTATAAAGATAGTGTTGAAATTGATGTAAATTCTCCTGTTGATCCTGATATAATTGTAGGTGTTGATGGTACGAATAAATATATGTATTTGACCATATAGGATCAATCAAAATTGATTACAGGAATTAAACTTCTTTTAAAAAACATTTATTATTGGCTCAACGTTTCGCATGCTTTGTACATGCCTTGTCAAGAGCAATTATGGCAACGGTTAACAATGTTAAATAAATTAATATAAAACAATAGAATTTACAATTTTTAAGTTAAATATTTACAATACTGTTACATCCACAAAACCCTGAAGGTTTGTCAAAACAAATATTTACATTATGCAATTGATGAGAGTAGCACATTTAGATATGTTAAGGAATAAACATTTCAAACATGTAGGATTGGCAAAAAAATAACACAATTATGGAAGTTGGTGCAGCATTAACATTTTATAAATTTGGTTCAGCTTCTGTATGTCACTTTTTGTGTTCATCGTATCATTCATTATTATATACAACATTTCAGCGATTAGCCTTTTTGATGTTTGTTTTTCATAATGTAAAATTTTGACTTTGTCAAATGCAATAGAATGGTTAAGTTCCGTCCTATGCTTGGTTAAAGATGTATGCAAATCCGCGTCTTTGTTAATGTCGTATTTATGCTGGTATATCCGTCTGCTAATATATTGCTTAGTCTCCCCAATATACACCTGCTGACAATCATTGCAAGGAATGGAGTATACAACATTCGATTTATCTCCTAGTCTAGGTTTATCCTTCTGCTTGTCATAAAGATGGCTAGTTTTATTTAGATTGTAAAATACAATGTCTAAATTGTATTTTCTGAAATAGGCTTTTATTTTATCATTGACAGGTTCATAAAATGGTAAGGGTATTCGTAAATTTGTATTGCTGGTAATTGTTTTGGATTTGTGTGTTAATCTTTTTTGAATATATTTATTAATAAAGAATGATGGGTAGAGATTGTTTTTCAGGATATTTTCGACTATCTTTAGATTTTTGTTGTGAAATTCAGGATTAGCTAAATTTAGAGCGGAATCTACAAGATTGTAAACCATGGCTATTTTTTGATTCTTAGAATGCTTGGATAGATAATTTAAAACTCTTCCTGAAAAGGTTGGCTTTTGATACCAGTCTGTTATAATTTTATTTTGTTTAACAATTAATTTAAGATTTAAAAAACTAATTTCTCTTTTTTCGTTCTCAAATTCTGTGGTAAAGATTAACCTGGGGTGGAATTTGTTATGTATATCGACCAAAGTGTCGACATTGGATTGATGTAAACAAGTAATCAAGTCATCCATGTACCTGTAATAAAATAAGACATGGAATTGAATTTGGGAGAAGCAGAAGACCTCTATTTGTTCCATGATTAGATTGGCAAGTACAGAGGAAACAGGAGACCCCATTGCTAATCCAAAGGTTTGAAGGTAAATTTTTTTGTTAAAAGAAAATGCGTTGTTATTTAAAATGGCTCTTAAACCTATTAAGAATTGATCTAAGGAGATGGGGGTGTATTTACTAATGTCAGACCAATGTTCTTTAATAATATTATCAAATAGTTCAATTGGGATGTTGGTATATAAAGACTTAACATCCAAAGAGCAGAGGATATATCCAGGTGGAATGGATATAGAATCAATGCATTTTTTAAATTGCAGAGCATTACTAACATGACTCGACTTTTTTCCTGTAATGTGGCTTAAAATTTGATGGTAGAATTTGGCTAATCTGTAAGTAGGGCTATTAATACCTGCTACAATAGGTCTCATAGATAAAGGTTGCTTATGGATCTTAGGTAAAGTATATAATTTTGGGATGACACCATTGTGACATATGAGAGAATTTTTTTCATTTATAGAGATGTATTGTTTTTTGTGCCAATCATTAATTAAGGAATTAATGTTGTTCTGTAAAGATTTGGTATTATCTTTAGGGATATTTTTATAGGTGTTAGTATCATCCAATAGTTTAAAACTGTTATTAATATAATCTTGCTTATCCATGATAACTGTAACAGCTCCTTTATCAGCTGTTGTGAGGAATAAATTTTTGTTACATTTAAGGAAATGTTTGGTTTTTTTATAAATGTTGATGATAAATTTGTCTAAACCATTGGATTTTTGATTTTTTAAAGAGTTATATAGAACACATTAGACATTAAAAATTAGACCTTCTGTCATTAGACCTAGTATCTTTAGATCTAACGACCTCTAACCCATTAGGCATGCCAAGTTTTCATATCTAAAAAAGTAGTTTTTACATAAAATTTACTTTTAAATGTTCATCTATTTATTTTCTAGAAATATGTACGATATTTATTATTATTATCATTATTATTATTATTATTATTATTGTTTGCTACAAATGAAAATTCTGATGAAACTTGCCGGTAAAAGCGGGGCACAAATGATTTCGAATGATTCCAGTTTTTTTACGGGGTGGTGACGGTGCTGGTTTTAGGGTTAGGTTTTAGGTTTTAGGCTCCCACACTCACTTTAAAGTGACTTTATCTTAATTATTGTGTGTAATATTGGTGATCATTATTGTATAAAGATAGTGGTGATATCGACTTGTACCTTCGGTCTCTCAGCTACAGATTAAAATTCCATGCTCCACCAACAACCGAAAATGAAGACTGAATATTTTTAACACATGTTTCTTTTAATGTACATTACGTACTTCTTGAATTAAAGTGCATCATTCCCATTGTGATTTCATTTTAGACAATAATATACTGACGTAATGATATGTGAACCACATTTTGTTGCCTATTCCTGGTACAGCATAATAGATTAAAGATTCGTGTCTGATAGACCAAAGTTTATTAGACATTTTTGAAAACTACACCAAATGTCATTAGGCTTTTTGACAATTAGACCAAATTTTCATTAGATGTGTTATCATAGACTCACTGACATTAGACATTAAAAATTAGACCTTCTGTCATTAGACCTAGTATCTTTAGATCTAACGACCTCTAACCCATTAGGCATGCCAAGTTTTCATATCTAAAAAAGTAGTTTTTACATAAAATTTACTTTTAAATGTTCATCTATTTATTTTCTAGAAATATGTACGATATTTATTATTATTATCATTATTATTATTATTATTATTATTGTTTGCTACAAATGAAAATTCTGATGAAACTTGCCGGTAAAAGCGGGGCACAAATGATTTCGAATGATTCCAGTTTTTTTACGGGGTGGTGACGGTGCTGGTTTTAGGGTTAGGTTTTAGGTTTTAGGCTCCCACACTCACTTTAAAGTGACTTTATCTTAATTATTTTGTGGTACAAACGAAAATTCTTGTGGAACAATCTGGTTCATACGATTTAGGATGGTTCCAATTTTTTTACGGTGGTGGCGTTGCCAGAGTGAAGTTGGCATTGCCACATCAGAATGGTTGTATCGTAATTTCTTTGGTACAAAGAAATATTCTGGTGCAACAGTTCCGTACAAACTAGATTGGTTCCAAATTTTCTTGCGATGGTGGTGGTGCCAGTGTGGAATTGGCATCATCATATTTGAAAGTGCTCTAACTTGTATGTGGTTTTGGTACAAAGAAATGTTATTGTTGAACAAATGGGTACAAACTAATAGTAATGGTTTTAGAGGTTTTAACTGTGGTGGCGGTGCCAACATTACGTTCCTATGATCGTTCTTTCACTCGTTTCTTATCGCATCAACGTTTATTCCGCTGGCTGCGAAGTAACTCGAAACTTGCTTAGAGGAATAGTGACCTATCTCTGGTCTCAAAACCTCTCGCGCAGACAGTAATGGCCCTCTTTTGTATTTATATATCATAAGTTGGTCCATCATTGATAAGAAAGAAATCTTTTAAATAACAGCTTTATAAGCAAATTTTCCACAACGTTTCGGAAACATTTGGTTTCCATCATCAGGTGACAAATAATTATACTATATAAAAACAACGGAAAAGTGCCAAACAGAAGAATTACAAAAAAAAATTAATATACATGCGTCAACAGAATGCACCTTGTTAAAATCTTTAGACAATTTTAAGATATATTACAAACAGTATGAAAGAAATTAGAGAATAACATAAAACATATTACATATGATTATAACATAAAAGGAATCTTAAAGACTTAGCATGTAAACAAAATTCATTAACGTAACACAGAATTGAAACTTCGCATCATGTTGATTCTGGCACTTTTCCATTGTTTTTATATATTATAATTATTTGTCACCTGATGATGGAAACCAGATGTTTCCAAAACGTTGTGGAAAATTTGTATATAAAGCTGTTATTTAAAAGATTTGTCTTATCAATGATGGACCTACTTATTATATATATATATATATATATATATATATATATATATATATATATATATTAGTAATAGAGACTGAAACGAAAAATTTTAAATACAACTCTTTTGTATTTCCCAGTCGAAAAACCAGGCAAGATATTTGTTAGAAATATTTTCAAATATGACGCCGCCATTGATAATGGTTTTTACCACTGTCATATTTATAGTACACCTACTTTTTCTTGTAAATTTCTGTTAGATGAAATAAAATATTGGGTAATAAATGTAGGAAAATTTTCGAAAAACTACAGTAATCACTTGAATCTTTCACTTTGAAAGATATAATGCGTTGGCTTTTCATTTTATTGAGTTCTGTGAAAACGTACCTTGGGTAAAAAAAACGAAAAAAAAAGAAATAATTATTTATTACGTATGCTAAAAAAATTCAATCAATGATAATTTACTCAGCAGCTAAAATTGTTAAAAACAGTAACATTGACAATTGATGAAAAATGAACTAAATTAAGTGCAAAAAATTCAAAGTGCACTGTCATATAAATTGGACAGTGGTAAAAAACGAGTTAAGTTAAAAAGCTGATAATTTATAGATATTTGCCTTCAATTACAAAAATCTATTTAATTAATAGAACTTTCAGAGATCGTAATTATGTACAAATTGTACGCCCACATATAACAGGTAAGATGATCGTATGTTGTATGTTGATAACCATGAATAAATGGAAATAGAATCAACATAATAAATATTGCAATGTAGGGCAGATTTATTCGCATAGCAGTAAATCAATGATAGAAATATTTATAGATTAATATGTGAGTTTCGGTAGCGTGCACAAGCGGAAAGTGGTAATAGTCGAAGATTAAATTTAATATCAATAAGAGATATTAAATTGTATTATATGAGAAAGCAAGCGAGTATTTTACAGTAAGGATATTGATTAGTCGGGCAATGACAAGAATAAGTGATTTATTTAATATAGAGGAAAGGAATTAAAAATTTCAGTAATGCTAAACCCGGTACTAAAGTTAAGAAACGTTTCATTATATCTCATAAACTAGTGGTGCTACAGGATGGCACAGACTTCCCCGTATTAGTTTTCTATTTCCTTGGGTCTTCGCTAGCTATTCAGAATTGCTACAAACTCTCTCTTGCCAGCTGTAATCTATCACCGTCAAAAGTTCATTTTTTGTCATTTTCTTAATTTTTCGTTTTCCTATTGGTAGAACGGAAACATTAATGTTAGAATATAAAAGAACACAAAAACCTTGTCATAAATGGCAATTTTCTTTTAAAAATTATGTGCCGTTTAAGAGAAAATGGCATTTTAGCGCTACTAAAATTGCAAAATTTGAAGCTCATTTTCACAGAAAATGTTTGAGTTTTCAAAATACTTTATTTGAAGTTATTTGAAGCACTTACACTCACAAATATAATAATGTTTACAAATTGCTGGTAATGTGCATATTAAAGATGTGAGAGATCTTTCAAAAAATTACAATTATGTAATTTTTGAAAAAAACAAAAAAATAACTCAAAATAAACTTTACGCTATACTAAAGAGTGTATTTCGCACTATCCGTTACAAAAGTTTGAAGAAAAAAATTGCAGCCATATATGAGAAAGTGGCGTTTGAGCGTTTCTGAAAATGCGAAATTTTGAGCTACTTTTCACAGAAAACGGTTCTGTTTTCGAGAAACTTTACTTGACATTATTTAAAGCATATATACTCGTAAATATAAATCGGGGAAAAAAATCGCCGATAATGTAAATTATCGACGTGAGAGACAAGTAAAAAAATTACATTTTTGTAATTTTTAAAAAACCAACCTATAGACCAATATGGCTTTTATCTCACCTGATAGAGTAAATTTACCACTATCCCTACTAAAAGTTTAAAGAAAAAATTTGGAGCCGTTTTTGAGAAAATCTAGTTTTTGTAATTTTTTAATGTTGCACATATTGCTCGCAACATTGCACGAAAACTACTAAAATTTTGAGAAACATTCACATGACCTTTATGAAAGAACTCAATACGCAGAACAAATTTTATTTAAAGAAAAAAATCTCTATCTTCAATTTTGTAGCTGGAGAAAGACGAAAAAATTCAAACTTTCAAAATTTTCGAAAATTCAAAGTTATCCGTGAAAATTGAACCTATGCCATGTTAATAAGTGTATTTTACTCTATTCATACAAGAAATTTAAAGAAAAAAATTGGAGCTGTTTTTGAGCAAATTTTGAAAATCCCTGGGGGGCTTCATATAAAGTACCCCCAAATTTTAAAGAATCTTTTTCAAAACCTCTAAGCTTCGACTAGAATCAGATCGACCAGGGAATATCCATTTTGGAAAAAAATCGTACGTATGGTTTAGGCGCTAGCAGTGTTCAGAGACGGAGAGACGGACGTTTTCCTTTCAATTGGGTTTTCGGTATCAAGGATCTAGAAAACAGGGTTTCTGGCTACACCACGTGTTAGGGGATATTTTTCTTAATTTAGCAACTGTTTTTTTATCCAACTGTTTTTATTTTTATTGGTTTTCACGGCCCGGCAATTAATTTGTTTCCGCCGAAAATTGGCCATTTTTTCGCGCAGCATTACATACCTTTCCCTATACTATGTATACCACTCCGTGTATACGTACGTATGCGGGAAAGTAAAAAGAATCCTTTAATACGTGCGAAAGACTCCTGCAATATGGCAATGACGATTTTAGACGATGGGCTGGATGCGCCTGTAGACCGTCGGAAAGAACGATAACATTATTGTTAATGGTTTTTATTAGCCCAGTAGAGAACAACGTTTGCTGTTTCAAGTTCCTCGTATGAATTCCGATATTGAGATGGATCGCAGAGAAAACCATAGCAGTTACACGGCTAGAAATAAAACGTATATATGGAGCGGCATTTTGCCTCGAGATATTTCCGAGCATGGTAAAAAAATCATCTGAAGCCCTACATTACGCGATTTAAAATATTTCTTACTTTGCTCTCAATCTATGGAGAGTTAAAGATTTTTATGTAAGTATCGATATCCAATTGTCAACTGATTCATTGCGAACTTTCTTGAATACATTAGGACCCAATACTGCCCAGATGAATTCCCAAATGAAGTCAACTTTTGTTGCAGAAAAATTCTGATGTAAACGTGCAAGCAAGGCCATCTGCATGCGGTTCGTTTCATTGTCGCTTGATTACGATATGTTTCTTTTGCTTGTTGATCAGTACTTAAACTAATACGTACTCGGTGATCCATTGCAGTTTATTTCATGGGTTGTCTCACAGTTTAGTGTGAAATAACATATGTGACCGATTTAGCAAGAACATTCTTGAATCTAAAAAACAGTAGTCCATGGCCATAGTCGAGGGACGACGTGTTCACAGCAGGAGCGGCGAACTCATAGTGTATCTGATGCTATACTTTCTCGGCAAGAAATCTCATTTATAACGTTTTTTCCTTTTATTACGTCTAAGTTGCAATATTTATATTTCTAACCATGAAATTAAGTTTATGTAGAAATATTTATGAAATTTTAATATCTTGCTTAATTTTGTTTTTATCTTCAGTTTGTATAAAGCAACGCGTTTTTTTCCATTCTTTTGATTTTACTCTACTATTGTTCTGCTCTTCGTTTTCTCGTACTCCCAAAAACTCTGAGGTTTTTTGAACATTTTAGGTAATAGAACTTTTGATAAATGTCTTTTTGTTGTATTTTTTTCTTGTTTTGTTGTTACTACATTACTTTCGCATTTAATTTAAATTTGTCGCCTAACCGTTAATAAACAGTTGTAAGCTGTCCTCGAGTAAAATCCAGGCTAAGCTCGTACTTTTCAAGCATCGCACTCTTAAGACAGTTTTATTTCGATTCAAAATCTGCGAACTTTATTGCAGAGAGTAAACCGCGCAAAGTAATGTAATGCATTAAAGTACAGTACCTCTCAGCGTCGCTACCGGAACGCAGCACTGCCTGGGCAAGCGCGCTTTAGAGAAGGGAATTTCCAAGAAAAAGAAAAATTTACAAGAGGCGCCGTTCACTTGCAATGTTGAACCGCGAGTAGAGTATCTCGTGTATTGTTTCTACACAGAGCAGAGAGTATTTTCGCGTAGTAAGAGCTCCTAGTCGCCATTTAAATATCAGTGCATTACTGACAATCCTTGCCGACCACATAATGAATGCTTCTTCAACAGCACACTCCTACAAACGCGCACTAAACGTAAAGGACCACCTCACGTGAGCCATTCGGAGATTGGTAAAAAAACATAAATATAACTCCGAAAAGGTGGCACATAATATCATCCGTGAAATATTTTGTGTTTGTGAACAGATTCTAACGCTTGTACGTGCTGAGAATATAATTATTCCATTCCAGGAGCCAAGGGATACTGTTAGAATACGCCAGTCAACGTTACAGGTTTAAGGTAACAGGTAACGTTACAGGTCTCCCAAAAAGTGCCAACGACTACCATTTTGATGCCTTAACATTTGTTAATCAATTTGTGTAAGCTTTTCGTCATTCCAAGTCAGAAGAGCCTCTTCGGGAAAGCGGATTCCATTGCTCTTGCCGGCGAACGCGTCGCAACCCGCAAACCGAACTTCCAGCGAGTGAATCAAGTAGGCCCTCTGCCAACCGCCACGGGACACCACCCGGGTGCAGAGGAGGCTCGCATGTGTTCTATTCTCTTGCTCTCCAGTTCGTACGCCGCCTTCATTCATGACCCCTTTTTTCCCCTTCACTTATCTTTTCTGTAGGCTGAACGCCCACTCGTGTGTTTGCCGTGCGTGGTGGATGCGTGACCTGGGTTCAGGGATCTGAGCGCCATCACTCGTATGCCGCCTTGGCGCTGCTTCCATGGGTCAGACTCCTTCGAACTCGGTTTGTTGTGCGAGCCCTGGTGACTGCGTGAGGGATGTACGAGTACTGCGTGCTCTTATACTCTTATCTTTGGTCTCCACCTCTTCTTGAAGGGGCGGAAGTCCTGATCAATCGACTCGTGCTAGGTCTTTGGAATGAACTCCAGAGTTAGCTGGAGGTGGGTGTCATGGTGTTCCCGTCCAGGGGTGCGGCCGGCGCTAGCAGCTTTCGCTCGCGAGATATGTAATTGTTTATAAGAAATTCGCATCTCGTAACCACCCGCTTGTTTCTCACTCACTCCATTCGCTCTCCACACACAAGCAGACTGCAAGTCTCGCTTTGTTTGTCCGCTACATTTTCTTAAATAGCGATCGGTGGCATATAGTGGTCAAAGTCTTGCTCATATCGTGGCTAAATGGTACGGAGCAAAATATATGAGATTAATAGGGAGAGGATTTTTATGCTTAGGAAATTCAAGAAATGTGCTTTTAAAAATATACATTCCTGACCTTAAAATTCTTAAATATGCACTTTAATATGCTATTAAAACTAACAATATTTAATTTCCTGTAAAACTGTTATATCAAGGAAAAACACAAGTCAACGACAGCACAGTTTTTTTTCAAACACAGACAGTTTTCTTACAAACAATGAAACTTTCCAGCAACCACAAGAATATCCAAGGTCCGACCCAAGGTACAGTTATACCATAGATTTACGAAGACGAGCGCAATTTTCCGTTAGTCCAGGAGAAAGTCCAAATCCAAACTGCCGGGTCAAAACTGTTGCCTAATCGTAATCGCACACTTTCTCACTGAGGGAACTCGGCTCAAACTACCGGTCTCTCCGGTGGCGGTGCCCGTTTTCATCCCCACACGCTGCATCGCCTCGGTTTTTAGCTGCCGCTTCCCTTGCTCGCCGCTTGTCCTCTATTGGCCGGCTCCTCCTCCGGTTCGCCATCCCGAAAACACTCGGTACTGCCGCTGCGCGCCGTTGTTTAGGCGCGTTATTCGAAACGCCGCATATCGTCGCAACAAAACCTTTCTTGGTAAAATTCAGGGGAAGCGCTATCAAAGGATTAATTTTTGTGCAAACATAATATAATCTACCTCAATAGGATGGGAGAAATAACGGTTTAAAAAATATATCAAGAAATATTTTGGTATAAAAATTGCATAAATATCTACAGAAATGCGTATATCTATTGAAATATCCTATGTTTGCAGGCGCTCGTCTTCGTAAATCTCATGGTATAACTGTAACTTGGCTCGGACCTTGGATATTCTTGTGGTTGCTGGAAAGTTTCATTGTTTGTAAGAAAACTGTCTGTGTTTGAATAAAAACTGTGCTGTCGTTGACTTGTGTTTTTCCTGGATATAACAGTTTTACAGGAAATTATATATTATTAGTTTTAATAGCATATTAAAGTGCATATTTAAGAATTTTAAGGTCAGGAATGTATATTTGTAAAAGCACATTTCTTGAATTATACCTATTGAAATATCCTATGTTTGAAATATCCTATGTTCAATATATATCCATTGAAATATCTACAGAAATGCGTATATCTATTGAAATATCCTATGTTTGCGTGACGTGTTATATGCACATTTACAGCAATTTTTTAAACACTATTGTGTGTGTGTGTGTGGGTCAGAGTGCTTCAAATGACTTCTAATGAAGTTTTTCGAAATCACAAAAGATTCCTGTGAAAAAGAGCTTCAATTTTCGCATTTACAGTAGCGCTTAAACACCATTTTCTTTAAAAATGTGGCAAATTGTTCAAAGAAAATATCCATTTAGGACGAGGTTTTACTGTTCTTAAATATTCTTAAAATAATATTTCCTTTCCACTATTGAGAAAGTAAATAAAATCTCAAAAAAAATTAGTGTGGATGGCGATAGATGGCAGCTGGCAAGAGTGTGTGTCAAGCCCGAATAGCTAACCGAGACCCAAGGAAATAGAATACTAATACGGGAAAGTCTATGCCATTCTGTAGCACCACTAGTTATACTAAAAACAGCCAGTAAAACTGCCATTTTATTTTTTAAATTATTTACGTGATATTTATAAACGAATTCTCTTGCAAATTTACTAATGAAACAAGCTTTTTTGTGATAAGTATGAACGTAACCCTGTATTAGTTGTCTTTATCTACTCTGTTCAGTAGTACGACTTGCGTGCCTTTATATTTATCGGCTAGAGAGGAAATTGATTGTGTCGTCTTTGCAATATGTCGCTACGGAAGAGGAAACAGGCAACTCTCACGATAACGGACCTTTGATATTTGAAATTCAATGGGAAAAAGGGTATTTTATTTTCTAAAAGTGCAGATTATATAGATTTTGCTTGACCGTGATCGTGCAGCAAAGTGCACGCACGCCGATAAGTGCAGCAGGTGCTAACAACTTCTTCTCACGACCTTTTCTTGTCAGGTAGGGTTTTATTGTTCTTATTTTACATCAGGACATGAAATTCTTCAGTCGTTTGGTTTTGTATGATTGTCTTAAACAATAACACTCCAATGGAACGATCAATGAGAACACAGAATCTCTTTGAAACTACCAAGCACTTTTTGCTAGTTTATAATTTTATTCTAAGACAAATATATGTAAGCGACTTAAAACTATACATTTCCACCGAAACCTTTTTTTCGTAGAAAATTGGATTAAGAAGTAGGCACATTTGGCCATTGGCCGTAACATACATTCCAATCTACTCAGTTGCAGGTTATACATCTTCATATTTTCTTTTTTTGTTTCAGGTGAGTGCTGTTTTCTCTTTGGATGAAGAATCGAAAGTACATACGGAGATCCCTTTACGAGGCGTACATGAAGACAGTGAGTTGCGAGTTATCGCCTCTTCAGACGATTTTTTCTTCTGTCCGTCTTTCACCCCTCTGTCTGTCTGTCCGCTCGTGAATAACACTAGCGCCTAAATTTTGTGTGGAATTTTATCCAAAAATTATTCCACGGTCGATCTGACCCTACTCGCAGCACTGAGGTTTTGAAAAACATTTTAAAAATTTTGCTGGTACTTTTACATGAAGCCTCTGCCACATTTACAATATTTTCTCCAAATTGGCTCCACCTTTTCTCTTTAATTTCTTGTGAAAATATAATGACTCTTAAAAAGATGGTATAGGTCTGATATTTACTGCTAAACTGAATTCCCGATAATTCAGAATTTTTTGGGGGCGTCTTCCAACAACAATATTGAATATAGAGATATTTTTTCAAATAAAATTTGTTCTCCATAATCAATTCTTAAATTAATATCATCTATATTGTTTTGAAAATATAAGTAATTTTCTCGAAATTTTGAATGAAATTCGGGCAATTTTAAAAGCAAGATTTTTTCAAAAAGGTCTCCAAATTATTTCTTTAATTTTTTTATGTATATTGCTAAATGCACTATATAACACGATACAAAGGTAATTTTGATGTAAAATTTTGATTTTTTAAAAATTACTCAAATCTAATATTTTTAAGTGTGTTTTAAATTCCGGGCGTTTTCATACATTATTACGTTTGTGAAAAACTAGGAAAATCCGGCAGACTATACTGCCCTTAATCTCCCTCTTTCCCCTCCCTCGCCCCCTCACTCTCTCCCTCCCTCCCTCCCTCCGTCACCCTGTCCCTGTCTGTCACCGCCGTTTTCTGTCCTCATTCACATCTCTGAGCAGGTGAGGTAAAATCGGGAAGCGCCGAACCAGCAAAAATGCAATAGAATGTTCAAGAAGGTTTCATCCTGTAGATTACAATGTGACAAACATTTCATTGAGGCCGCAAAATGTTAGTTTTTAAGGCCATAGAACGTATCGTTTAGGAGTTATTCAACGATATATACTCATTCCTACCGAATGTATTGTGGGTTGCATGTGACGTAAATATTCTGTTTTGTTCTACAGCTCCATGTAGTGGAGTTACATCAACAGATTTAACAAAACCTAAATCTTCTCGGTGAAAAAATATGTAGAAGAGACAACTTTCATGGAGATCGGTCCAACGGCGTTTGAGTTTTGCTCTTATATACATACGATCTTGTTTTATATGTATACTGAGATGTGTTAATTCGAAGAGAAAATGTGATATAAATAGCGTTACATAACCATTACTAAAGGCGAGAAATTACGTGCTATTTTAGCCCCACTAGTTTGTATTGGAAACGTATTCTTGTACTACTACATCTTACTGACTTTGTTGGTCTTCTTCGTAATACTGTTCCTATTATAAGTCTTATAACACTCTACATACTTTCAATTTTTTGTTGTTGATCGTGTGTATCGTATTATGTATCTCTTACCCGCAAGCCAACGATTTATCGTACGTTTACACCTGGGACTTCAAGTAAGGGACCATCCCGTCATACGCTTCAGCGATTGAGTAAACTCAGGTAAATCTCTATCAGGATGGGATAAATCTTAGGGCCGAGATAAATACAGTGCCAAGAACATAAAGGATCTATGCAATTGCAGTGCACACAATATACAAAGGAAAATGGAAATATTTTGAATTGAAAATTACGTCTTAACATACAGCGAGGGTTGTAAGAAAGATCACCTGAAACAGTGGTTGCAAATTAATGAAATTCGTCTAGACAGAATTAGAAAACATCGCCAACTGAAATAGGTTGTCTAGAGGTTACATGGTTATCTAGAGGTCTGCATTACAAATGAACTGAACAAATACGTATGTGAGCAAAAATAGAGGACAGAGAACGTTAAGTAATATAGAGTTGGGTAATTAAATAATACAGAAGAAGAGAAAAAAGAGAAAGGAATCAAAACGAGGAAGGATTTTAGTGATTCGAGTAGAGAGGCAGGAGAAAAAAAAAGAAATGAAAAATATGTGAGAGGAAAAACGATGAGATGAAAGTATTTATCTGAGGATTGGAATAGAGTGATGTACGATAGTTAAGATTGGAAAAAGTATGAGATTCCTTACAGCGCGCACCTAGGCGTAAAGTTAGCAAACTAGCAATGGGAATGTAACATTTTGATGAATCCTCTTAGTGACTTTTTTTCAAATTTTGAAATGTGCTGCTATTCTTTATAGTGGAAGAATGATTGTTCCATGCACGAATGACAGTACAATAAATGATTTTTTTAAATAGTGGTTTGCGAGACTGAATACAAATACGGCGTGACACCCGGGAACTATGTAGCTTCAGAATCTGAAAATGTTGTAGTGGTATTGTGTAGCTTTTAAAATCATGTAGAGGAGAGAAGGCATTGAAGTGAACGCTTTTTCTCAATGGAAATAATTTTAGATAGCATATACAATTTTGAAATAAGATCGTATTTTTGTAGTTCGAAAATAAAACCAATACGTGCATTTTGAGCTGCATTTTGTACCTTACGTTGATTTTTTACAAATAAATATATGCGAATGTCTAAGAAATTGTAATGAAAGTGAGGCATGAGAAGGGATTGTATGAGAGCTGTCGAGATTTTTAGGTAGAAAGTACGCATGCGTTTTAAATGTGCAAGGACACGAACACTTTCTTTCACACACTTTGAACATTCCGGTTTAGAGTATTGTCCATATGCACAACTAAATTTCTGTTGTCTCTACACCATGAGAGAGGAGTTCTATTTATGCAAATATCATGGAAAGCGAAATTTGATATCTTTTTATGTGAGTTTCTGGAGCCATTTACAAGGCACAGATTTATGAGGATTTAACAGTAGTTGACGATGTCCATTAGTAGAAACTCTGTAGATCTTCTTTCATTTTTTTTGTGCAAGTTAAAATCACGAGAAGGGTGTCCACTAATATTCAGTTGGAGATCATCAGTATACGTATGATGTCAACCGTTTTTTTATTGACTTGCCTATGTCATTAACATAAATTAGGAAAGCGAGAGGTCCTAACAATGAGCCCTGTGCGACGCGGAATGCTAACAGCAAGACACACGACACAGTCACCGTACTTTTGTTGCCGCTCAGATAAGTAGCTGGAAAACTATTTGAGTATGGATGGAGCACATCCAATGTTTTTAACGCCGCCAACAAAATATCGTGGTCAACGGAAACGAATGCCTTACGAAAATCAAGGATGAGAATTCTAATTTTACTGTTGTCCATTGCACTTCTAGCGTCTTCGATCACACTGAGGAGCCCATTTCCCGTGCTTTTACCGAGTCTAAAGCCTGACAGATTTCTATTTAAAATACTGAAATTTTGAAGTGGATGTTCGATCTATTTCCTGATGGTCTTTTCAAGAAAATTTAATATTGTTAGCAAGATACTGATGAGACGGTAATCTTTAGGCGTCCTAGGATTGGTGCTTAAAGGGAGGGGATGAAGAAGTGCTCTCTTCCTGGTCAACGGAAATTTGCCGCTCATTAAAGAAAAAATAATTATGTTCACTATGGCCGAAAGTGCTACTTCGGTTCCGAGCTTCAGGAACTTTGCATTGATTCCGTGGGAGTCGGATGAGTTTGATTTTAAATTCAAAATGATTTTTCTTTGTGTTTTTGGGTGTTACTGACGCGAAAGAAAAATAATTCTTAATAGCAATCTCTATGCTTTTTAACGTGAATTAAGTTTGGACATTTTAGGGATGGATTGATTGGCTGCGCAAGATTAACAAAAGCGGGAATCAGGGAATCAAGTGATACAAGTGATTTCTGTTGGATTTCTAACATCTCCAATACCAATACAACTCAATTTTTTCCAGAGCAATTTGGACATGCAATTATTTTAAATGAAGGGATAATATTATTTTAATCGTGGAATTCCTCAACATTTGGGTGACACGGTTTGTAATTTTTTTATACTTAACATGATCGCTGTTGTTTCTTGTTCCCTTCTTATAGTAATCCACGTTATTGCTTATTATTGCCGTCGACACGGAGTTCGATATTCATTGCATAACTTCCCTGGACCGAGATAGTTGTGGTGACGAAGGAAATATGAAAACAGTTGAATGATGTTACATGTTCTCTTACAGAAGGAATTAAAGGAGGGAAATATAAAATGACAAACCGAGTCAAGCTAACAACTAGTTCATTAGTAAATATGAATAACTAAAATTACGTAAAAAATAAAATCATGCATATACCACGGGAGTTACCTGGTTCCAATGATCGAGCGGCGACAAAAAAGCCCGAAATCATTAGAACCCTTATAACACCGTTGGTGCGTAAATAACTATTAATTTTGCTGGTAAACATCAACATTCTAGCCATAAAAAATAGATTGATTGTTTCCAACAATTTTGTAGGAATTCGTATACCTTCCATTGACGTTCATTAAATGTTTGGGTCTGCGATGCCGTCATGATTATGAAATCGCTTTATTGTTCCCATTTTTGAAAAACTAATTTTATGCTCACGGCTATGAAATAGTACAGAGAAATCGAATCGGTTAAATTGGTGGTTCTTTGAGCTTCTAAAAATATTAACCATGGAAGTATACGCAGTTATTTTCGAAACTGCGTTTCTGTGTTTGCAAACGATATAGGGAACGTGATAGAGCACGTGAGTTCTAAAAGTATTCGCAGCCGAATAATGTGGACTTCTGTGAACCTTTCTTCCAAAAGAAGCAAAAGTTTGCATTTGGGGAGAGGAGATGCCTCATCAACCTCCACACGTGGATGCGAGCAGTGGACAATGAACGTCCGTGGGGGCGACGGCGTTGGACTTTTGACGAGGTGCGCCGCCCAGAATAGCGGCGCGGGGCGGGCGCGGAGCGCGGAGTGCGGGGCGGGCGCGCGGGGCGGGCGTAGGGTGGGCGTGCGAGGCGGGCGCTTCGCAGCGGCGGCGCGGGGTGGCCGCGGGGCAGGCGCGCCGCGCGGGTGGGGGGTCGGGTGGGGGCGGTCACGTGGCCGCGAGCTCACCAGGCAGGCCGCGTGCCTCGTCGCCTGGCAACCGCGTGCTGCTGCTGCTGCGGCGCGGCGGGCAGGCGGCGCGGGGCGACTTGGATTCACGAGGAAAAGACTTTCCCCGTATTTTTTTGTCATCTCCGTTGTAGAGAGCGCTTGCGGTTGTGTGTGTATGTGCGTGCGTGCGTGCGCCCGCGATGTTGGAGACGAGATTTTATACAATTTGGGATCAGGAAAAGTTGGCAAGAAACACTGGACATGACGAAGTAGAATTAAAGTAGAGTAATACAATCGCTCGCGGGGTAGAATTGATGAACTGTGGGGCCGTCAATCCCAAAATCGTGTTTGTACTTCCATTCCAGAAAAAAGTCTTGAAATTTACGATAAAGAATAAAATATAACAATAATTATTATAGAATAACTTTTTTGGAAAATTCAAATGGAAAAATAATAAAATTCCTTACAGAATTGAACAGGTATTCCATTTTTTTTAAAAAATTGAAACGCATTATAATTTTTGGTCTACAAGTACATGTTTAGTTTCTTATCGGTTCAGTTGCAAGGAGCAAGTTATGACGTTTCTTCCGCGCCGCGGGGTTATTGACATTTCACATTACTTAGAGCTGAATTGATCAAGTGATGTTTCCGGACACGTTCAATCCTAAGATCATTAGTCCCCGTTGGTGTAATGCATGATTATTCCCGGAATTCACAGATATTACTTCCCCGCTGGTTGGTGAAATCCGCCGCCGATCAGCACGTCGACCTGCAGGGGATTTCTCCCAGCAGGTCACCGCCCCAGTGGGGGCAAACTGGACTCTCCCAGTTGGTCTATCGACGTTTGTGGTAGTGTAGTGCATGTAAGTGTGTGTGTGTGTGTGTGTGTGTGTGTGTGTGTGTGCGTGCGTGCGTGTGTGCGTGTGTGTGTGTGTGTGTGTGTGCGCGCGCGCGTGTGTTTGTGACGGGAAGGACGAGAACGCGGAAGAAAAAAAAATCTCGCGCGATCCGTCGCCCTATTGTTAAGGCCAAGCTATCTAGCTAGTGTCAAAAATCTTTCGCCGTTGGGACTTGATGGACCCCTTGGTCAGTGTTGTTGCAGAAACAGCGGCAATGCTGACTCTGAATTAAACTCAGCCGATTCAAATAGGTGGAGGCTTGCTGCGGCTCTTGTGGCTTTAGTCATAAGAAGAACAACAAGCATACCAAATAGATAATTTATTATCACTTATTGTCATATTATTTACTTTTCCCAAACATGATCTTTGTAACAAACAAATACAATTTGTTCCGAATTCTCGGAAACAACTGAATAACGATTATCATTGCGAATTGATGATTTCCAGAATTCTGCTCATATAACTTTGGTCTTTGGTTTAAGGCTCACTGAATGGCTTAGGGTTACCACTCAAAAGATTCAACGTTTGCACTGAAATTCGAAAAATGGAAATAATGTATTAATATACATTGATAACTAACCCAGGTATTATGTGCACACAAGTTGACAGAAATTTAGAAAATTAATTTTTCTACTAGCTCGACGTAAGTTGGCAAAGGATACCCTCATTCGGAAAATGCCGCAAGGCGTATTCAATTCCTCTTTTGGGTAAATATCACGATCAAGAAACATAATTTCCGATATTTATTCAAGTTTTTTCTCACGTACAGTCTATGGTGACTGCATCGTTCCTAAAACAAATATTATAAGAACAACAAAAAAAGAACATTATTTTTTCAGACTAGGAGCCGTGGAGCCCTGCGAATATCACAAAAACTATATTAAGTGAAGAAAATATATACGTTCTCATAAAAAAATAATTATTTTCGAAACAAAATCAATTACGCCTCTCCGCAATGTAAACATACATTACCACAATCTAAGCCAACAATAATACCAAGAATGGGGTATAATACAATTAAAAAGTTATTAAAATAAAATTTACGACTTTGGTGCAAAATTATTCAAAATTTATTTACTTTAATTGAACCCACTTTCGAGAACTCTGTGAGTTAAAAAGTTCAATGGAGCTTTGAACCCTTCATCTCCACAATGTTTTAAACTAACGTTCATTTCTTCTTCGTAAGTTCTCCAAGTTTCAGTTCAATTGGTAAAACATGGTTGCTTTACAGGGAGCCGTACATTTTGTTTTCTCGACTTACTGCGTACTTACGTACTAAAGAGAAAGCATAAACCTACGGCAGACATCGGCTATATTTCGTCAAAAAACTTGTGTTATGTGGCCATGGTATTGAAAAATGGGTTAATCGTGTTCCTATACGTTGTAAATATATTTCCTGTAACGCATATTTTCAGAAACCTGATTTTATGGGTCCATTATTCCGAATAGTTGGTTTGTGGGAAAACGTTTGTGGGTCTGTATGTGGTCAACATTAACGCCTAAACCGTTCAGACTATTTTCTCTAAAATTGATATTCCGCGACCGATCTGGCCAAACACGATAGCCTGACAGTTTTAAAAGGATTTTTCGATAATTTTTTGTGGGGGAGAGTACTTAATATGAAGCCTTAACATTTTCAAGTTTGTTTCATTGGATGTTTTTGTCGGATATAAGAACAAAGAGCGCTTAAAAATGGCGATATGGTAATTTTAGTTGAATCCGTTGAGGATTTTGGAAAAGTTCAAAAGTTCTAATTTTATGGGTTCTTCCTTCAATTAAATATTGGTGAGAGATTTTTTCTTCTGTAAAATCTGTTCTTTAAAGAGGTCTGGCTTAAAATACATGTAAAACAAAACTAAAACAAGCAAAGATTTTACCATTTAAACGTATTCTTGTCTCTCGCCAAAAATGTTTATACAAGGCAGAATTTAAATAGAAAATTATCACAAAATAAAGTAACACATAGTAAAGTAACAACATTTTGTTAACTTGTTGTTTGTAACACATGTTTTCACATGAAGAAACAATTCTTCGATATACTTGGAGAACGCTATTCGCTTGCATTCCTCGCTGCAATGTGTACACCCCTTTCGGATTTGGTAGGGAAACGAGAGCGGAGTCTAGAGATGTTACCTGAGCTCGCAGGAGCGTCGTACTGCCCAGCGGACAAGTATCTCTTGCGGGAGCAGTTTGAAACGCCTCAGTTATGGTTATTTAATGTAGTGATTGATATAGACGGTGGCCCTACAATCTTATTTGGAACGAATGTGGACTATGTGGGTTGACAGGAAAATGCATCTCCATCTCAAATTAAACATCCAGACTACTGGAGTATTTGCGAGATTCGGCGCATTTTAACCGCTTAGGTAGTTCAGCATAAATTGATGTCACTGCAGTGCCTCAATGGGAGGGCCTAACTTTCGAGTCCCAACGGTGGCATGATTTTCTTCACTAGCTGGCTAGCTAGATCGAATTCAGCAGCTTTCTGAAGGAGAATTCTAGCGATCGGCTCTTCTGGACGGTATTTTTTCGGGGTTTCTCTCATCTCAGACGAATGCCTAACAAAAAGGCCACGTTCCGCGCGTGCTCTTTCCTTCCTCTTCCTTGTCCTATCCTTCCACCTTATGCACATTTACTCTCTCGTGCAGTAGACTACCACTCACGCCGGGAGACCAGTCGGGAGCTTAGGGATTGTCCCGGCTGGGGCGGTGCCATGCTGGTGGGAGGTATCTGGTTGGGGAAAACCCCATTAGCGGACGTAGATCTGCGCCAGATCTCACCATCCAGTGGTGGAAGATCTCCCGAGGAAACATGCACTACATTTTCGGGATTAACGACTTTAGCTGTTGACGCGTTCGGAAACATAAATCAACTAATCGATGAGTCAGCCCATTTTCAGTAAGGGAGAGTTTTTGTTACAAGAGTGCATTACATTCACCGGAGAGCGTCCGCTGAGGGAAGCCCCCGCTGCGGCGAGCGTGGAGGGGCTGGGGGCGGAGGGGCGCTGCTGCCGGTCTGTTTGCGCCCTCTGCCGGGAATAGCGCGCCAATTGGTGGGCGGCGGAGTCTATTTGCGGAGCTGTTGTTTTGTTTGCGCACATGTGAACCCAACCGCATTGTTTCCGCTTCCTCACGTCTTAAAGTGGTGGTGTAAACTTTGGCGAAATCGCGCAATTGATGGGCTCTCTTATACTCGTAATCACTTTCTCGATAAATAATACTACGTAACAAAATTTGTCGAAGGTTTTGTTTATCTTAATTTTTATTGTTTTTTGCACAGTTTGTTGATGCTGATGCTGACTTTTGAATGTAGTTTTTCTACAATGTCAACATTTTGATTGTAATTAATGAACCTTTAAATTTTCTTAGAAACTACTTCAATAGCTTGTTAACGGAATTTAACTAGTCGAAAGATTAAATTATCACTCATTCAAGTATGTTAATTGCACTTATACTGAATATACCTAATACTGAAAACATCAAAATGGCGTAAATCAAAATTTTACGTGAGACCGACTTTTCCTCTTGTATGACTTTGACCTCTCAGCACCTCCTATCCCCTTACGTAGTCACCCCTCATTCCACAGTTCGAACGTCCCAGATACCTTTTTTCCGTAAAGTGAATGTCCTGTTGAAAGCGTTCTCCATGTTCTTCGCTTACATCTCCTAAAGTTGGTTAAAATAATTTATAAGAAAACAAGTAGTGCATTTTCACGAAACCTGTGTTAGGCGCCTGTGGTTTCATCATATGATTGGGGCGTATTTATCTATTACTTACTACCGCTGATCGAGTTCCGATTTCTTCTTATCGAGGACACAGAGGAAGGTCGCTCATTAAAGTGTTCCCTTTGCTACTTGCACAAAGTATTTGGAAAAATTGAAGGGAAGGGTTGGGCAGTGGATTATAAAATATTTTGTCCAAGAAACCTTCCTCGTACGCCTGGGTGAGTATGAATCGCGCAGCCAGCCCTTGGAAAATAGCCTTCCCCAAGGCCCAATCTGAAGTGCCAATGTTTGCCATCACCATAAATGGTATTGTGGCAGGTGTACGTGAGCCATCCGCTCTCATTTGAAAATAACCATTGCTCTTTGTGAACGACATTCAATGGTAACTCTCACTTGGCCTTAACAGATGCGATAATTCGTGCTGTGCGGCGGTGCTCAGAGGTGCTGAGGCGAAGAGCCAGCTCCTTACTCTTCGCATTCCGTTTCACGATTGCGCTCAAAACCTGCCAACGCCCGACCAGCACTAACACCGGATTAGCTGGCTCAATTGATGTCCCTACTGTGCCTTTGATCGGGAGGTCCTAGAGTTTCAGCCTCGACGGTGGCAGTATTTTCGACGCTAGATACACAGCTAGGTCGGATTCAGCCGCTGCCTGGAGGAGAATTCTAGCAGCCGGCTGCTCTGATCGGTATCTTCTATCAATACCTGGCGAATGTGGGTGCAGTACCCTAAAAAACACACCACGTACTGCGGGCGATCTTTCTTCTTTTACCCTCCATTTCCCTTACACGCACACACACATTCACTTTACGTAAAACACACATTACATTAACAACGCATGCAGATCAACAGGTCGGAACTTGGAGCTTAACGCAGTTGAAGCTACATCCCGCTGGGGGAGGGAGGGGGGGACCCAGCATACCGAAGTGGAGGTCCGCGCCGGGTATTAGGTTTCAGCCTGGAGAGAAACACCGAAGCTCCTGGATATGACACGCACTGCACTCACGGAAGGTCAAAGAGGATAGTGAACGCGTGCGAAAAAAACCGAAAAACTCCTCTCACTGATTCAGGAAGCCAAAGACTGCGCAGGCGGACGGGCTGGACTGAATGGGCCGAGGGAAGTACCGTGCCCACATGATGCCCATTTACTCCAGGCATGTCTAGTTCTCGGCCGTCGTGTCTAGAGCAAGTGCCACAAGGTTTGAAAGTAAAGATTCTACAAATTGCTTCCAGGAGGGGGTACATCACTGAATACCTGGTCCATGATAATCTTTTGGAAAAGTAAATTGAGAGATATTACCCAAAATTTAGCTATATTAATGCCTATTTTCTGTATTAAAGAACAGAAATGTTGCATGAAATTCATCTGTAATATTTGAAGTTATCGATTGAGAGTACAATTAAAAATTTTGAATACAAATAATTTTTATTTCATAATCGCGATGTTAAGACAATAATTGCATTAACATCTTTCGTTCAGATTGGAAACAAAATATTCTTACGTTGTAGGAGCTGTCCAGTCTTATTGATGGTATTCTAAGTCTAATGATAAGATGTAAAGATGGCAGAGTGCTTTAGAGACTTGTTGAAATAATTTAGTTTACTAAATTGATATATACCATGAATAACAGAATTGTTTAATAAAATATCACCCAATCCGAAGTGAGGCAATAAATTTCCTTTTCAAACTTACTCATAATCAGAGCGCCGTAAAATATTTCTAGCATTTTGATGTTCATGAGGGGCAACTCAACAACGAATGTCATGGAATTATTCAGTATAAGCACAACTGTGAAGAAAAACGGAATGTTCAATTTCTAACAAAAAGAAGCAAACAAACCAAACAGAATTCTCCTCATAATTAATGTAGTAAAGGAAATATGTTTCGTACGTATGACGTGGGCAAACGGTGGGTAACTACACTCGTGGAAATAAACGTGGTTGAGTCGCCCTCGTTTGATAGCGTTGTTATTCGCTTATTTTCCTCTGAATACGTTGTTTATCGTAAAGGTTCTTTGATCTACCAGAACACATGGCATTAGATTTGTCTGAATCTGCAATTTGGATGATGTGGAAGAATGCGGAAGTGGTTGGGCACGTGTCGGCGACGGCGGCGGTGAGAGGATGTTGCAGCTGGCGGTGGAGGGCGGTCATCGCTCGCAAGCCTGTCCCGCCCCCTTTGCCAGAGCCTCTCTTTCCCCGTGAATTTTGTGACGAAGAAGGTGACGTGGATGATCTGTATTTACGGGAAAAAATTAAAACTTTTTTCTACGTCATTCTTGAATTACTCCTTACAACCATTTAGTGGGGCTATAACAAAACGTCAGGGAAACACGCAAACAGTAAAACCAATAACAATGATTTCAATTTATAAATAATTAGAATAACCCTTCCTCTTCGTTGTTAGAGTAAAATTCCAGGTCAAGGTACGTGTTTGCATGTATGCCATTGCTTCACCCAAGGGCTGCTTAAATGTAAGAATGGGAGCTAAAGTGCCCGCGGTGGCCCGTGAGCCGTTAACTAGAGCTGATCGCGTCAGAGTTCCATTTCTCCTTTCCCATCGAAATTATGCATCAAGCTGTCGGTCGCGTCTAACTTTTTAGCTATTAATAAAACACGTGCACACGATTTGTCTTCTCTTTCTGCACGAATTGTATCTCGCTCTTTGTAACCCTGTGACAAAAGATGGCTAGAGCGAGACATTGCCGGTACTTGGATTGATTTAGAGCTGCCTCTGACGTTAATCAGCTGTTACGGTGTCATCCAATCGGAAGATTGAACATCACCATAGTGACGTCACTGAACTGACACGTAAGCTCCCGATTGGATGACATCGTAATAGCTAATGACCTGTCTGAGGGAGCTGTAAATAAATTACTGTAGTGAATGTCATATCCATGTTACGTTCAGGAATAAATTACGAGGCAAGTTCCTTCTGTAAGGCCTATAGAAACAAAATTGGATCTCATAAAGATGGTTTTGTGTAATTATTTTAATTAATTTTTATTTCAGGGTCGGAAAATAAAACATTGTAATAGGAAAGAACTACAGTTGAGTGATTTCTGTACTAGTTCCAACAGATCGCGTGGCCAGGGAAGGAAAAAGTAAGTTAGCAAAAGAAGTTTATACGATTTATTTGCCCAATTACTATGAACCAAATTGTAAAAGAAGTAACATTATAGACATTTTTTGATGCGATTTTTAGTGACCGCTAATAACAGACAAAACGTCCTCGTCTGAATAGGTGAAACTGCGAAAGTAAAATGGGCAACACCGTATTGTCCGTGAAGTTGGCATTAGTGCTCAGTACGCATGCTTCCTCCGAAGTTTCCATTTTGATTGCTGTTCATTACTTTTCGTCGCGTGGCCAATTCGGAAATTACTCGTGCTTCTGGTGAAATAAAATTACCGCCTCATAGAGTTCTTAAAGAGTTGTATTGTTTAGACTCTCAATAAAAAAATCGGAGATAAAATCTTCAAGTGTGTATGGGAGAATGTGATTTCAAGTAACTAGGTCTTTTGTAATCCTTTGTGTTAGAGGAAATGCTTCACTGAAAATATATTGGTTTAAGCCTCCGGCGGGCGCGCTGCGGCACTCAGGGCGGCATTCTTACATTTTTGTTAATTTCGTGTAAATAATTGGTGTCGCACTATTGAGCTCATAGTTATTCTTCATTCATTATATTTTCAACCGGATGATACTCAAATCACGGTTTTAGACACTGCCGGTTGACCATTATTCATTAGTAATTCAAACACTGCAACGGTTGAGGCACTCCGTACCGCACGCACTTTGTCATGTAAGTATAATATTTGCGTATTTTATCCATTAGGATACTTACTGCTGTTTTGTTAGTGAGCTTTATGACACAGATTTTTGAATAGTAAATATTAATTCAAATTTAGATTCATTGTTTCTAAAGAAACGGTAGAAGGCACGTTTGCACCGTATTCATTCCCCTTCATGTAACACGTACCAAGATGAGGAGGGAGCGAGTGTTAAGAGACTCATATTAATATTGTTATTTCGTATGCTATTTAGTTAGTCATTTTGAAATAAAATGTATAAAAACATAAATAAAGAATATTTCCTTCACATTCCGTAGCAAAAGTAATAATTATTGATGCAAAAATCGAAGATGATAAATGCGGCACGGAGTGCCGCATACGTCTGCTGGTGGGAAATGATGGGACGCGCACGCCGGAGGGTTAAATGTTTTAAAAAGAGATTTGTTCATTTTCAAAGTCATCCAATGCATGATTTCTGTTCAGTGTGTGCGGCACATAGATTCTACTAAAGAAGGGAAATGATAATTGTTCTAACTCGTAATTTCAATTACGAGTAGATTAACCCAGGGTCAGATTTTGATAATGTGGAAGCGTACCTTTTTGTTATTGCATTGGGACACACCTTCAGGAAAAATCCTCCAGAGATACTACAAACAGTAATTACGAAAAATACCTTATTGTATAAATACAATTTAAAATTAACTAATTACTTTAAAAATTGAACATTTTTTTAAATTCGTTCTTAATTTATCATTTACAAATAGATGTTTAGTTTCATTCAATTTTCACTTCAATCAATTTGTAAATACAAACTTTTTAGTACAGAAGATCATTTGATTAACTATTATTGTCACATAAAAACATTTTATGCCATTTCTTTTAGAATGTTGTGCAAACATATTCGGGTTCGGTGCCCCCATGAATGGGGATCTTAAGCAACTTCTTATTTTGCTTCTAGAAAAATCCAATTCAACCCATTTGATGTCACTAAAAAAACTATTTATTGTTCCTTTGTGCCTTAAATACCCACCCCAGTGGCTCTACTGACTGGAGCACTGACCTTTGCTAAGTGTTGCTGGTTTGAGTCCAGTGCAAGATATCAGGAAACTGCGGTGTGGAAGGCAATGGCAATCGATTTTGTATCTCTTGTAATGGAGCAGATAATGTGAATAATTCTCTTGTTAAATTATCATTGTCCTGGAGCGAAAGTCATAAATCTGGCATTCAGCTCCATGTAAACAATAGTAATACTTGACTGACTGTATTAAAAAAATTCTATGATCTGTCAAGATCACTCATTTGCTCAAAGAGTGTAATATCAAAGTGATTCATTAGGAATATTTATTGCTCTGAGCGTTTCATTCAGGGCCTAGAGGCCATTCTACCCACCACATTTCAGCTTCTCTGGAAATCTAGTAGATATGAAAGACAAATGTTTTCCCGAAGTGAAAGCCTTTTCATGCTTCCAGAAGACCGAGAAGAGAGTGTAAGGACTCTTGCAATGACTTGTCTTTCAATTTGAATAAAGCGCGCTACGCGCACGGTATTGCCAAGTGACGCATTTCTGTTCCGATCCGGTACGTACAAAGTGGGCAAACGTCTGCCTTCGGACTGACTTAAGCGTATTATTTTGAAAATAAAAATCTGATTAAACCGTAGATGTTCTTCAAATTGCGCACATAAATTCTTCGTAATGCTGGCAAACTAAGGAATAGATTTTTAAATAATTTTCAGTTGCAAGTCTTCTCGCAATTTCAAAATTTCTGGTAGGCTCTGTAAAGTCACCAGAAGAGCCCATGTTAAAATGACAAACTTTACGGTCATATTACGCGAAAACTAGACGATGAAATCGATTCAAACTCTACAAGCTAATATAAGAACGCCCCATCTTTGGATGAATGCCATAAAAAGGACATGTTAAATATATCACGTATCTCACTCTAACCACCTTTAAATCTCTGTGCACGTCTCAATATCAAGGTTCAAAAAAACAATCCAACGGATATCGATCCATGATAGTATAATGGCCTAATAGGCTAATATCAAATTGCCATGAACCGTAACTAATGGACTAACTTTGTAACTTTACTCCTTTTTGTGAGAATCTCACTGGAGATTGCATTGTGATTTTTCAAGATTGAAGGAAAGAAATATCTTTTAACAATTTGAGTTATCCTCTCTGCTATTTACAAATTGCTGTCGGTTCCTGACATCTTCAACCCTCAGCGTCAAGGGAAATTAAAAGTTTGTTCATATACTAGAAGGTCAAGGTCAACACGACCGAAGTCTCTACTGAAAATTAATTCCGTCGATAAAGTAATGCCTCTATCTTCCAGAGGTTTGCTCCTCTTCTGTCACTTCAAGTAATAGGATTTGTATGCTGCTTTCGAAACTAAAAGCAATACTTTATATACTGATAAATACGAATAGATTTGTTATGAATAATTTTCAAATGGACTTTCGATAGTGTCCTCAGAATAATAGACCGGATATATTTAGGAGAGAGAACTAACTTTGGCCAAATTTCATGTCTGTGGGAATGAAGTTGTAGTTAGTGAAAAATTAAGATGTGTTCTACAATGGAAAGACCTATACCCACAATAAACTTCCATTATGTAGCAATAATTCCATCAGAACTGTCGGCGTTGGATTGTAAATTCTTCAATTTTTTACGAACCTCTACGTTATCAGCACACACAAAATACAGTTGGGCTCTAGGTATATTTATATTCCTGTATATTCTCTTTCTCTTTAAGCAACAAGTGAAATAAAGAGCTCACTTGAGAAACATAAGTTCAGTTCGTCTAAGAGTGAATGGCTGAAGCTGGTGATGTATCTTTGTCAGTTACAAAAATAATAATTCTCGACATGGAACACGCAGATCTTCCCCAGGCCGAATGAACCAAAATATTTTCTTGAGAGACTGGGAATGGAAGTGTGTAGTGCGTGCCCTGGGTGACACGTGCGCATCGCCACGCGGGGTCTCTTCGGTCGCGCGCCTCGCCGCGGGAGCCGTGATGCATTCGGGTTTGCCCTTGGCGCTTCCTGGCGCGCGCATCTGCATTTGGTCCGGAGGCGCTATGCAAATGCGCGACCCGCAGCCGTCTCGCCTGCGGGGCAGCCGGTCACTGCCCCTTCCCGCCCCAGCACACTCACCGCTTCAGACGCGCGCGTTTCGTATGCTGCATTTGGGCTGCTGTAATGCAAAGAAGCCGTAAACTGAGTCCTCGTCTGCCCGGGATCGCTTCTAAGGCTGCAGCCTTCAATTAGCTACAGAGGACTTCTTTCTGTTTATGTGTGTATGTGTTTTGGCGACAAAATATTATTTTTTGATGATTCAGAAATTATGACTGCAAAGTGAAAGATACACATTTGTAATTTTCTAAAGTATTCCTACGGTAGCTATTGTATGTATTCCCCCTCCGCAACTTATTTTTGTGAAATTTTTTATTTTTGTGGTTTGCGTAATTTTGTTCCTAAGGTGATCAAGAATTCCATCTGTAAATGAGAATTAGGAACACTGTATTATGGTGAGGAATCTGTGGTCTTAGGAAGAAGTTCTAAGTCTCGCATATTAAGTTCGCCGGCAAGGTAAATAGTTTACTATAGTTCGCAGGCTCAACGTCCAGAGAGCCGGCCAGGAAAAGGCGAGGTCGCAAAGGCTGAAGAGCCTCGTGCCTAATGGATCGCGGATTCGAATCCCGTCCGGGGCATATGAGTGGCCATATACCGTAACCGTTACCCAATGTTACTTACAGTGTTCGCTATTCGACCGTAGCAGTTGAAAAGCGACCCTAAATAAGTGAAAATAAAAAATAAAAAGTCCAGAACACCTGACGCAATATTTCAAAGTAAGTGTTGTACGAAGTACTCCGTTACTAGTACCTGTTCCATGACTTTTTTTTGAAGAAGCTACTGTCACCAAATTTATCTAAATTAATTTTGACTGGTATCACTGGAGTGCCTCGTCCGGGAGGTCCTAGTTTCGAGTCCGACGGTGGCAGGATTTTCGACACTTGATAGGTCAAATTCAGTCGGTCTGGAGGAGAATTCCAGCTGGCGAATGCTCTGATCGTTAGTTTTCCGTAGTTCCGACAATACCAGGCGAATGCCGAAGGATGCCCTAACAAACGGACGACGGACCACGCGCGATCTTCCCTTTACCTCCCTTGTCTTATCCTCACCCCTTACTTTGACACACACTCACACGTACTGCACTACCACAAATTCCGGGACACCGGCCGGGAGCTTAGAGCTTGTCCCTGCCGGGGCGGTGGCCCGGTGACGGGAGAAACCTGATTGGAGAAAACCCCGCTATCCCACAGGTAGGCCGGCGTCGTATTTCGCCATCAGCGGAGGAGGATCACAGACACCTCCCGAGGAAAACCAGGAACTACAATTACGGGACTAATGATCTTAGCAGTTGACGCGCTCAGAAACATCGATCAATCCATTAAAATGAAATAATACATCGATCGGATTTCAAATTGACAATTGAGAGTGAAATTAAACATTTTGAATCCAAAGTACCATGATTTCGTAATCTGTTTACTTAAGAGTGCAATAATTGCATTAGCTTCATAAGTTGAAGTTGCTTTAACAGAAAAATTATTCTTACCTTAAAAGATTTCTCCGCCCGTAACCAAGAATTGTTAGCTTATGGAGATTTGTTATTTTATTTCGCATTTTTACCATATACTACTAGATGTGCTAACATACTCTCGCGCATAATCTCTCGATTTGTTATTTTATTTCGCATTTTTACCATATACTACTAGATGTACTAACATACTCTCGCGCATTATTGAAAATAGTTACATAATATTGAAATATTGTAATTTCTGCCACTCTAAAAACTCACTTGACTTGAAAAAGTCAAATACAACCAGTTCAAATGAAACGCCTGTGGTGCCTACCTGCGTTTATTTCAGTATCCAGGAATAGTCATTTCTAACTTTTACAAATTAAACATACATGAATGTTACATTTGCGGCACAAAATACACAAAATAATTTTACCCAAGTTTGCTTTGATTACATTGAAGTGAGCTTTCAATTTTGAATTTCGTAATCAACGATCAAAACTTCTTAAAGGAAAGTGTGTTTGTTAGTTCCAAGTTAAATTTATTACAATCCTTCGAACTATTTCCTTTCATAAGAATATTATCTACACATGAAGTCATCACCACTCACGACAATGTGATGAATTCGAAGACATTTTTAAAATACTATGTTGCTATTTTGCGAACTGACGTGTCAAACAAAGCTTGGGAAATGTGAATGTACAATACCGTTTGGTTTTGTTTTGTTGTTGTTGTTGCAACTTTAAAAAATACACTTCGCTGAAAATGGGGCCATCATCACTATCTTCACAGTTCTTTGCCACATAAAAGACGAAGAAAAATTTAGATATATTTTCTGAGAAAATCATTATTTAAAATTAAAAAATTGTTTGTTTGACGCAAAATTACGCAAAAAATACTGTGGGCAACCTTAGGAGTTGACGCGCTCAGAAACATGGATCAATCGATTAAAATGAAATACTTCATCAGTCACATTTCAAGTGAGCCTGTTTCCCAAAACAACTCAGGAGAAGGAGACTATATTTGCCAAAGAAAATAGCAGGGAAATATATATATATATATATATATATATATATATATATATATATATATATATATTACTACTACTACTAATAATAATAATATTTATAAGCTGGCCCCATGCGATCCCCAGACGGTTGCTGTAGTCGTCTGCGTCGAGGAGGCTGCAGGTTCGAGTTCTGCATAGGCATGGTCGTATTTGTGATTATCCCTTCACCCTTCATCATCCTCTTATCACTTCATAATTCAAGGCATAAGAACCTTGTCTTACCAAGGCATACAGCCGAACAGCTGATCCCCATAATGACATACGTTAATCTCTCTCCGGAGTAAAATACGACTGTGCCTCGGAAGATGTGTAGCGTGGTCAATAATGGCCGATAAGCAAATAATAATAATAATAATAATAATAATAATAATATATTTAAAACCACATGTTCTATTCCGTGATCACAAAAGAAGAAACAAAATCTCTTTAATGTTTTTGTAAGAGAGAGTCCAAAGGAAAGTTTGAACATTTCCAATTTTGAAAAAAAGAAACAACAAAAACAAAACAACAGGGAGTCTTAATGAAAATCGGACTTGGACCTTTTGTTTATAAAAAAATTGCATATGCCCTTATTTTTTAAAGGTTCCGAATATTTATCTTTAAATTTTTCCTTGCAGGTAGCAAAGTAGGCATTAAAAAAGACGTATTTTCATTAAAAGCCATGAATTTTCGAAAATTTCAAATGTTTAGAGTATGCAGCGAAACCGCGCGTACTGTTGTTAACGGAACCTAATGTTCTGAAAGACATGTTATAAATTCAGCTTAGAACGATGCCTGGACGATTCGCTGAGAACGCCCTTGCGCCTGTGTAATGCTGCTCTGCGGTACAGGCTGAGACCAGTTGTGGCAAAGCGGCGATGTCACTCCCAGGCTCCCACTCTCTCTCGGCGTTTTCAAGAATCACTGCAAATAGTACTATGGCCAACAGATGGTGTTCGTTATTTCCCCTATTTCCATGATTAGAAACACGTGCTTTTAATTTTTTTTCCTTTATATTTTTATGAAATATTTCATATCATAATGTGTTTTGTTTATGTCGCTGTTTTGTGTATCTATCGTCATATTGATAAATGGGGCAAATTCGTCTTTCATTTAGACCCCCCCACACAAAAAAAAATTATAAAATGTTTCGAATTCTAGTTGGATTCAGCAACGAGCTAGTAAGCCGTAAGGTTTTGTATACACCACGGGTGGCATCCGACCCTTTGGGCCGGAGGCTCTTGGGTTAGGGGGTCGCCCTCGGGGCGAGGGCGTCTACTTGGCGCCGTAGATACATAAATAACCATTGTATTACTTGTAAAGTACTGTTACTTTCAAAATTCTTACATGTATAAAAACTGGGAGTTCTCTTGTATTATTAATTATTGTATTATTAATATTATTGTTTATTATTATAATAATCTTTTACTATTGTATTACATTTTAAATGTCTAAGATTATTGTATTTGTAACTTGCCACCGGACAACAGTCCATTTGCAAGATAATAAACATTATTATTATTTTACATTACCTTACCTTTTAAGGAAGTCCAGAAAGTCATCAGTGTTTTAGCATCAGATGTTTGGAAATATCTCGTGCGTTGCTACCCAACAACAAGTTACTCTCATCTTAATTTTTTCCCTAAGATGGTGGAGCTTTGAGCGATAAATATGTGGAAAGTTTTCATCAACAAATTTTGACTCTCAAAAGACTATGTAGGTAGGTGGATGGGAGAAGATGGGTCCTTGCTATTGCTGATCGGACTCCAGAGATGCCCTCAATTAGAAAACGGAGGGGAAAAAAAGAAAGCGGTTTTAGCCAAGCTATCGTACGTACTTGTATGACGTAAATAAAATTGTGTTTTGAACGTAACGTGTCTCAATTCAAAACTAGAGTTAAACTGGCATTTTCATTGGTCAGTAGTGTCAAGATATGTTTTATTCATGTCGGAAAATAAAAGTAAAAAATTGTTGCGGAGTTTAGGTAGATCACAAATTCAGGGCATTTGTGGATCGAAATGTTTCAAGTCAATTTTATGACGCTTCTTGAATTCTCATACGTTTCCCAGTGTCAGAGAGCTCAAAAAGGTTCATTTTCGGAAACGACGTTTTTTTGACAAAGGCCCCAACTTTTGCCCTGAGAAGTTCCTTATGAGAAGATTTTTCTAAGATATTGGTGGTCGCCTCATTTGAATGAAAATTTTAGGAAATGTGAACTGGAAAAATTGTGATAAATGCTGTTTTTTGTAAAATAAAATATTGCCTTCTACAAAAATAATGCAGGAGAGAAAACTAAAGTACCACTTTAATTCAAAAAAATATATAAATATTTTCTTAATTTATGTAAAATTAGGATATTTTCAGTAAATGTTGCAAAAATGAGTAGATCAGAAAATGTTTAAAACAATAGTAATTTTAAATGGTCTTTGCTATGTTTTAACACCACCCGTTATTAGCTTCTGATATTGGACCGTTACGCAACACAGGTGACGCGCTTATTGCCGGGTTAAGAAACTAAGACCTGCGTTTCAGATGCCTGAAAATTACAAGAACAACAACAAAAATATTTGGAAAAAGCCAACAAAAATACAAAATTGGAAGGGAAAGGTACTAATATATTTCATTGCACTTACATCTAAGTACTTCCACCCAATGATGTGCTTGTGCTCATGCCATTCATGCCTGCGGAAATAATTAAGAAAAAAAACTTTCTTTTAATATCAAAACGCATGAGATCCTGAATTTTCTTTGAAGCGTTCAAATGTCATTTGCATTGACTGTGTTACGTGAACGCACCCCAACAATGAGAAGAATTGCAGGTGCGTGGGCGCTACGCATTGTGGGGAAGTGAAGCGCGAAGAGGCTTCCGCAGCTGCCAGCGCCATCACTCTGCGGCGGACAGCCTGCCAACCCCATGCGTGCATTTGACACGCGCTTCCATAGAAAGACTGCAAATGAACCTTAAAACAATGAACTTTCTCCAACTCGTAGTATAGAGAAAGTTATGTAAAGCTCCAAAATTTCGAGGTATACATTTTGACGAAAAGACCGCATTCGGAATTTTTATTTAATTTTATTCAAAACGTTTGCCCGTCTGTCCGTCCGTCTATGAACAGCTCTAGTTCACAGAAGTATCACCAACATTGACATTCCTCGAGCTATCTAGCTCTCAGAATTTGAAACGGATATTTAAATTTTTCGGTATACTTTACTGCTCCAACGACATTTTCGGAGTTTTCTTAAAAAAATGGCTTCAAGAATTTCTTGAATTTTTTTTGGCTCGAATAGAGCAAATCGAGTAATTTTTTAACGGAGCATTTTGTACGTTTCGGGAGTATTCATACATTTGCAATCGGAGGATTGATTCTTTTCCGTTAAGTTACTGTGCACGGATTTTGTAGCGATAATTGAAAATCTCAACAAAACATAACTCTTAGTATTAAATCTCTTTTCTTTATTCCGAAAAAATAAATAAAAAATACGTCGGCCTGGATATCCAAGAACTCTAAGGGCGAAGGACCTTAGCTGCCTTTGCTCGAAGAGTCGCGGGTTCGAATCCCCCCTCGGGCATGGATGTTTGTGTGTGATTATGTTCTCGTGTCTTTCGTGCAGTTCCAGATAAAAAAATACGTTAAATTAAGAAACAAGTGTTGTCTAGATATTTATATTTTATTAGCTTAAGATCTTTTCACTTGCATTGGAATCATCAGAGCTGAAAATGATGTAAGTACCGCGAAATAATTTCTGTACAAAAAATTTGAAAGTTAAGGACTGCAAAGGATGCGTCAAATCTGTTTTACACGGTCATTTTTTCAACCTTTTTTCATCAACAGAAAGTCGATGGAAAAAGGTTTCTTCGCGTAATGTTTCGGTGCCGAGACTGCCTGAACGTAACTCCAGCGTTCATTTCACGTTTAGTTCATTCACGACCATTTCTGGTCTGTAATTGTGATAATACTTCCTCCGGACTCCGCAAAAAGCGCTGACGATCAAACATTTGAATATTGCATCTGTGTTAACAAATTAAGTTAGGTTCTATTAGGACTGAGCACGAAACGTGAAGACATTCGAACACAGTACATAGTTTATTTCTTACTACATAATCATTTTACACTTCAATTCAACACATCAGAACGCTGTGGAAACTGTACAAAAGGAACAAATCGCACCACACGCATAACAAACCAGAGAACGTTCCGAAAATTGACGCGCGGTTGTCAAACTCGATGAAATCTAAACCGAAATATAAATCGTAAATGCTTCATTTTTCGTACAAATTACATCCAGTCTGATCCGTCACTTTTCTGTACTGGCGAAAAATGATGAAAAAACGGTCAAGTTAAACAGGTTAAGAGAACATTACCGTATGTCGATTGCCGGGCTTTGGGCGAAAGATCAAATTCATCTGTGTTTCAGGAGTGCGAACGATTTAAGAGGGCAACGGTCGAAAGGTGAGGGGGCGAAACGCACACAATGTTTTTAAATACATTCTTTTATATGCTATAATTATCGGCTCCGATGATCGGTAAGCTATTGAAAAGATCTTTAGCTAATAAATACAGATACCTACGCAATACTTGTTTCTTAATATAAAAGATGGTATTAACAACCCCAGTAACACATAAATATATTAATTTTAATTTTGAAAATTTGCCTATGTGATGTGAAACTAACAAAATGTTGATGTTAATGGATCTGTGGTTGGCCCTTGGAGGAAGGAAAATACATATTTTATGATGTTCTTTGTTTAAGTGTAGTTATTTACGTCATAAATATTGTGTGACATCTTATTATGGCGTGAGGCATATAGGCCGAATTGCTAGACCTAATGCCCCCCCCCAAGAATGACAGGTAAGACAACTAATAGATAACATGCTCAAACACTGTTACAATTTTATACGCTACGTCAAACCCCAAGGAATGTAGCGATTTGTCATTTTGGCAACATAACCATTCACAATCAATTGCGCATCGTCATTCATCCGTTTATTCCTGTATCTTGTGGAAGAATAGGTATTACACGATCGATGAGGGGGTATTGCGCCCTCTCTAATTTCAGAAAGTTCTTTTGAATTTTTAGTGACATGAAGCCCCTGTGAATTTCTGCTTTAAAAAATGCGACAACTACTATACTTATTTTGAAAAAGTGTGCATGGCATTAATTAAGGATCTGTGTGTTGAGCAATTCCATTCACACATATTACTTTCTCGCATACTACTACGTACTTATGAAGTAAAGAGATAGTATTGTAGTGCTGCAGCGAAAAGTGGCGATTTTTGGGGCAGATATTTATGCTAATATGTCTGCAGAATGCCCGGCGAATACTGTCACGGGTGTGATTTAATCACACTTGATTTGTTTGTTTTCTAGATGGATCAGAAATGATATTTTTTTCTTGCTGCTGATGTAATTAAAGGTTCGCGCTTCATATAATGTAATTCGTAAAGAGTAATAAATGACTGAGATGTGGTTGTGTGATGAGAAATTCAGTTATAATTGCCTTTCTGTTACTATTGTGAGAAAGTACGTGCTGCTATAGCCCCGCCAGTTACCTTCTCGCATACGTTGTTCGTAGTAAAGAGAATGTAATGCTGCGGGGAAAAAGCGATTTGTCGACAGAAAAACTGTTATTGCCGGAAAAAGTGGATAAATTTGGTTCCTAGATGTATAGTGAATTACTTTCCCTAATACGTTATATAGTCAGAATCTATGAATTTGTGGGCCCTTGTTAACGAAAAATTGATTGACGGGGAAAAATTCTGTTCATCCGTTTGTGAAAAATGCTAGCGGCTAAACCATAGGCAGGATTTTCATCCAACTTGATATTCCTCGACCAGCTGATGTCACGGCCCCTTAAATTTGAAATGAACATTTTGATAGGATTGGGGAATATCATTATACTTAACTAATTTGTATATTTTGATTTTTAGGGGTACTTAAATTGAAGCTTCACATTTTCAAATTTTTCTCAAAAATGGCTCGAGTTTTTTTATCGGATAGAGCAAAATACGTTTTTGTGTAAATGATGCGCATCCGATTTTCGTTGGATTCTCCAACTTTTTGAAAACTGCAAAAGTTAAACACATTTGATGTCGTCCTACAACTACAAAATTGAAGACAGATTTTTTCTTAATCAAACTTGTTTGATCATTTGATAACGTATTGTACAATTTTTCGAAAATATGAGTAGTTTTTGCTTAATTTTGCGTGAAATATAGCCAGTTTTAAAAAAGATTTTCTCATGTGAATCCGAAGTTTTTCTTTTAATATATTGTAACAGAGAGTTCAAGTACGCTTATAAAAATGGAGCAGGACTGTTTTTTGTTGAACTCGCAGAATATTCATTAATTGCACAAGTTAAAAATAATGCTAGAAAGTACGTGCTGTCTTAGCATCTTTAGTTTAACTACTCACTCTTCTTTAGCTTAGTTTTAGATATCTTTAGTTTCTCACTCTTCTGTAGTCACATATTTTAAGTTTTTGAAAATTAATACAATTGTTAAAAAATCAATAACTTTGTGCAAAATTAACTGATAATAAATTAATAAAAGAAATTTAAATGAAAGGCATTTTATATTTACAAGAAATTATTTTAATTCCCTTGTTCCTTTATAAAATTTATATCTGTGGAATCGGAAGTATTGAGAAGAAATATTAGTGGACATCGTGTGAAATTATTTTCGAGGAGATATTGTATTAAATATTTTGTAATTTGTAGAATAACTCCAGTATAATTTTATATGGTTTGTTGTTACATTCCATCAAATAGGGGGAATTCATTTCGTGTGAGCCTGATATTGTTCTATTAGTGATGTACGAGTAGGACTGATGCCTAGGAGGTAAGTGGTTCGCGCGCTAACTTCCTAGCTCTGGATATCGCTATTCAAATCGTGGGCGATGCATATGGAATTGGAGATTCAGATATTTTGTGGATTCTGACGTTTCCCGTTTTTCTGATTCCTTCTTTCTGCTTCCCTTTGATTCCGCCTTCATCCGCATCGTATATTGGGGGATGGCGGTGTATGATGAAGTGAATCTATGAAGCTCGTGTAGAAAAGCGACTAAAGCCGCGATCACGAGGCGTATTGGATAGTCTACGGGCCGATTCGATGGTTGTCTAATTAAGTCAGCATTAATCACCATGTAGTTTCTTTTTTGATCATTTTGCAACAGATCACGATTCTTGAACAACTATTCTTATTCTTCCTTGAATATCTTGTTGAAATTTGTCGTCGTCTCTTGCGTTCTAAATATTCGCTCGTTTCCTGTTAACTGTTTGCGTCTAAATGTGGACTGTTACATGTTTGGAACGAATATAAAAGCACACACAAAAGCCTGCTAAGCCAACCTTACGTATTTTTTCCCAATTTGCTAACAAGTCATCTATTTTATGCGCGAGCGGCGGTGGCGGCGACGGAGCGTCGCATGGGGAAAGTGCGGCGCTTCGGAGCGGGGTGAGGTGAGGTGAGGTGGGGTGGGGTGGGGGCGGCGGTGGAGGTGGAGGGCGAGGCACGTGGCCGTGTCACGCGTCGCCGCCCCCCTGCCGCCCTGCGCCGGGCACGTTGCGAGCGGCGTGCTCCGCCCGAGGCGACCCCGCAGGCTCCGCCGCCCGCGCCCGCGCCGCGTCGCCAGCGCCACTGTGCGTCCGCGCGCCTCCCCGACCGGTCGCCCTCCGCTCCTCTGGAGCCTCCGTCCTCGCTCTCGTCGCCGCCGCCAGTGCCACCCAGCGGCAGGCTCCGCACCCGCTCTCGCTTTGGGCATGGCTACGAAACACCTTCTGTGTGCTGCACGCTTCATGGGCAGATTCGTTCAACAGGATCGCATGACAGTCAATAGATGATCGCACTGTGCTGAAGGAACGATTAAGTCTGGTGTGAGCGAGATCTAGAACGTTCGAACGAGTGCAGATATTGCTCATCTGTCATAGTGTAAGGAAGGCTGAGTGTGTCAATAGAGGTATGCTACTTCTGTGAAAGACAAGTAAATTTCTCTGTCGTCGCACCCAGTAAGTTCTTACAATAATTTTTTGTCTAGTGTCTGGAAATTATTTAGGAATCGGACGCGCTGCCCGCGTCCATATTGCTTTGCTGGTAGTGCATGGTTGTGCGAGCATTTCCCCGTAAGGGAAGGCGCGATCGTTTGGTTGTGGCCCGAGTTGCTTTATAGGTGCGAGGATGGTGTGGCAAGTGAAGAGCGCGTGCGTGAGCCGCACGCTGGCTGTGTTCGCGCCCGCCGCCGCGCGCGTGCTGTGCACCATCGCGAAGCGCAAGAGCTCCCTTGCCGAGTAGGCGGCGCGCGCGCGCACGCCGTCGCACGCCTAGGCGAGCCGCCAGGGCCGAAGGGAGCGCGCAGCGCGGGGAGCCCCTCAGCGCAGGCAGCATTGCGTCCACGTTCGACTACTACGCGCCGTGCGGTCGGTTCGCGGCGCGGCAGGCCTTCTTGGAACAGAGTCAGTACTTGAGTAGCCTCAACAACCACCACCATCACCATCACCACCCGTACCCCGCCCCGCCCGCCGAGGGCGACGCGGCCATGGGCACGGACGTGAAGCCGCCCGGGCTGCTGCACTCGCCCTTCCTAGAGGCGTGCATGGGGGCGGGGCCCGCGCCCGCGCCCGCCCCCGCCCCACCGCCCGCGCCCGCGCCCGCCAACGACTGCTACGTGCCCTGGCACCACCCGCAGCCCCAGGCGCTGCGCTGGGAGCCACAGCCACAGCCGCACCTCATGGCACCCCCGCCACCGCCGCCCAAAAGGTTTCTGCACCAAGGTATGTTTCGCTTTCAATTCTTCTCATCGGATTCGATCTGGGTTCCACTCTGGCCACGAAAATAATTTTAGTGGTGGATTGCATCCCTCTCTTTGCCGGGATGAAATAGATGTTATTTCTCAAGCTAGTCCTGTCGTTTTCTTCCTTTTTTATCTGTGCGTTTATTACATATTTAACTGCAAGCTGAAACGATAAAAACAATAAGATTCTATTTACACACATTTTATTTCAGATACTTAGAATTTATTATAAAAAATTGCGATTAGCCAACAATTCTCTACATTTTTGTATTACCTTAAAATTAATTTCCTTTGGCAATTCTATAAATTCTTTTTACAACTTTCTTTCGTTTTGTGTATTTTTCTACCTTTGAATGGTCTATAGTTTTACTTTTACTCCGATTTACGTATGACAGAGGAAAAGTTTGGTAGTCTGTCCCAAAAGTTGAGTTCGAGTTTTCGGTGGTATAAGAAAAAAGTTTTCCTCCAAGGATGTCTGTAAGGATGGATGTGGGTGAATGTGTAGATGGATCAGTGGATGTCGCTGTCATGCACAGCACAAGCACGTTTGATCTCTAATTGGTATTCATGTCGGGAGTGAGGTATATTAGCGTTGTCCAAATATCTTTAAAATATTCTAAACACTTTACAAGCTAACTCTTGAAAATTCACATCTGTTCAAGATGACGAAGAAGTTCGTAATTCCGATTGTACTACTGTCAATTCAGGCATTTGGGGTGCGACTGCCTCGTGGGTGATAGAACGAGTGGTAGATAAACAAGAGAATTCCTGTTTCCAGATTCACTTGTTCATTAAGGTCCATTTATTTTGACATTTTCCCTTGATTTTTGTTTTGGAGTTTATGTGAATCAGAGAGTAATACAGTAATTCCTCAATATTCGCGAGAATTAGCATCCCAGAAAACATCGCGAATGTCAAATCCGCGAATGGTGAGTCTATCTTTTAATGAAGAAAGGGGAGGTTAGGGTCAAGGATATCGAAAAACTGTTTAAAAAGAACAAATATCTGACAATCAATTACATTAGAACTACACTAGCTACTATAGACAGAATTCGCTATTAATATCCCAAAGAGAAGAAATAAATCAACATTTTAAACTTATTTGAAAGTTGAAAGTTATTGGATATAGGATTTTTTTTCCATCACCCTCCTCGTTCTACGTAATATCCAAATATGGGAGAGATGCTGCTTCTATGTCTCTCTTAAATTTCGTAGTTATTTCCATGTTCGGATCACATTCGAATGCTTTTTCGACTATATCTTGTTGACATTTAGAATGCCATTAACAGTTTTGACATTGCTTTGAAGTTGCTCCAGATCGCAGTTTCGCTAGAACTTCATCATTACGTTTGAGGTTTCTTTCTCTGATGATTTTCCGAAGCTCCTCTTCAGTGAGGTCATTGTAATGAGAGTTGCACAGATCCTGAATGGCTTTTCTGTTCATATGAGCAAAACTCTTATCACCAATTTGATGCAACTGAATTGAATTATTTTACAATTGTTTTTTTCTATTAATGTGAATTGAAATTCCAACTATGACATTTTTTGAAGCTTTAAAAAAAATGTAGTATAACCAAAAGACGCACTCGCGGATGTTGAAGACGCTAATGTTAAAACCGGTAGCATTTCTCTAATCGCGAATGTTCGGAACTCGCGAATAGTGAATTCGCGGATATCGAGGGACGGCTGTATATCAGTGAGGTTCTCTTTCCTTTTTATACACTAAAATGATGTCCAATCTATTGGCTGGTATGGTTTTGGTGGTGATTTTTCGTTAGTAGTTAATTTTGCTTAAGGGGGAATCAGCGTTAATTTTTCTTTAGGGGGGAATCAGCATTTTAATGCTGATTCCATTTTTGTACCCCAGGGTTGTTGGCCCTGGTGATGAAATTGTGAAGATGATTGATGAAATAGACGCACACAAACATACAGAGACCCAACACAACCACGCCCGGGGCAGGACTCGAACCGGCGATTCTTTGGTCCGAGACCGCTGTGGCACTACTGATCTCGGCCATCGGATCGGTTTTATTATTATTAAAAATGGCTTCATCAATCTTGATGAAATTTTGTTGGATAGTCTAAATGACGTTTAAGCAAATGGTGCAGGTCTGATGTTGGTTGAAAACTCTGATTTCCCAAACTTGAAAAAATCAAAAATTTTTCGGCGTCTTCCTACAATTATGATGACACAATTTTTTTCTTAATGAAATGTGTTTATAAAAAACAGATCTTCAAATAAGATTCTGTTCAATTTTTCAAAAACACGACTATTTTTTGCGAAATTTTGTGTCAAACATAGGCAATTTTTATTTTCTTTAAACCATTTCTTCTTAAACACCGCACATTTTTTTTATTAAATTGAGACCGTAGGTAGCATAAAGGACTCTTAAGAGAATGGCGCAGGTCTCATGTTCATTGAAATGCCCAATTTTGCGGAAATATAAAAGAACAAAAATCTTTCGGCATCTTCCTGCAACTTTAATTGTGAAGATACAATTTTCTTTTCTTAATAAAATGTGTTAAATTGTTTTACATTTTCGAAAAACCTGTCGCATCAACGAACATGAGACCTGCACCATTCTTTTAACCGTCCTGTACGCTAAGATCTAAATTTAATAAACAGATCTGTCGTTTTTAAGAAAAAAATAGTTTAAAAAATAAAAATTGCTTATGTTCCACAAAACATTTCGCAAAAAATACTCATGTTTTTGAAAAATTGAACATGACATTATTTTTATATGTCATCTTCTTTATATGTAATTTGTTTTACAAAAAATGCTATTTCAGGTCATATCAGATTGGAATGCAACAATAGCAATTTTTATCAGTTACGTCGTATTGTTGGTACATTATTTGTGTGAAAATTGCAATTATAATTATCAAATTTGTGATGATATTTTCTTGAACATTAGTTTTTGCACCAAATGTTGTACGATTTATAATGAGTTATACAAAAAATGATGACTGAGAGTGTTAATTCGGAGAAAAAGTGTAGTATAAATAGTATTTCATAACTATTACTAAAGGCGAGAAAGTACATGCTGTTTTAGCACCATTACTTCCTCCGTGGTTTGAATTTCTTTCTCAGTCTAGTCCATCAGTCTGAAGCTGTACTTGGCTACATGTGTTGCCAAACTATTGCAGACATTTATTTTCTCGTACCTTATACTGTTTTTGAAACGCTCCTTCAAATTTGAGTTGTAACGTTCTTCAATGCCTGTATCTATTTGTAGGTTTTGCTTGACGGAAGGTTATGAATGACAGTGTACAAATCAACTCTTAAACACTTGGTCTCACTTTATGTGACAAATGTTGACTTTTCAACATTTGTCAAGCCCAAGTTTCATGTAGATGTCATTCGTGAAATCATACCGCAGACAGCATTTGGGGGAGATTATCTTCATTCCTAACACAGAAGTCGAGATCATCCATCTCTTTCCAGTTTTTCTTCACCATGAAGCTTTAAACAGAAGTAACCTGGTGACAATTGCTTAGACAATTGAATCGAGCTATTGCAGAACAGATGAGAGGGTTGTAAATCTTCTCGAAAATTCTGTTATTCTGAACGCATTCAAAAAAAATATTTAACTTTCTATAATCGAGAATAGAAACTTCAGATATATTCATTTGCGCAAGTCCTACTGTTACTGCTGAATATTTGTTTTCTCTTTGCGAGTATTTGCAAATAAACTTGGTACTTCATGACTTCACTCACCTTACAAACCTTAATTTATCAATGCAATCGAAAAATCACCAGAAACTTCAGTACCCAGTCGTAAGAACCAAGGCCTATTATTCAAACTAGGGTACGTTCAAATTAGGTGTTCGTTTTCTAGGATCGAGATGACTTTGTTGAGTAGCCAGATTTTCTTGCAACCACAGAAAACTTAATGATATCCTTTTTTTTCAATTGACAGTTCTCGAATATATGTACATATCGTTAGCGTTGTTAGAGTTATGACTTACATTACTGACAGACAAGTGATTGTTATTCCTTATGGCTGAAGAATACCGCGCGTGAACCACGCCGAGAGTTCCTCTGGTTTATCGAAGATACCAGCAACAGCCTTTGCCAAAGGTTGAGAGAAATGCTGTCAAACTAATGCTTATCCAATATATGTAAATCTTAGCAATATTTGGAGATTAACGTTTCACTCTGTGCTTAATCGCTTGACTTATGTGTTCCTCCGAGAATTCCTGAAAATTTGTTGTTTTTATAACTTAATCTATGACGTGAACTTCAGATTGTAATTAGCATGTGTGCCTGTTTAGAATCTGTCTTATCCGCAAATTCCTGCCCCAAAAATCTCCGCTTCTTCTTCTAGGATAAGTACAGCTTTGTCTCTGGGTATTGAAACAAAATGCGATGAAATCTCTTTGATACGAGGAAATATACTTTATGGTAGCATTGTTTGATGCATTGAACTGGTTATCCGATCGCTTAACTTGCAACGAGCTCAGTTTTTATTGCAATGTTTGGGTTAGCATGTTTAAGTCTATTATCAAGCGCCAGTAACCAAATCGTCACATATCATTGATAATATTCGAAATCATGTTATTTTTGAAAATATATAATTCAATGATACAAGTACGTTTGGAAAAATGTACATTTCATAATTAGGTTTAACTGTTTTCAATCTTATCAGTTATATCCTCATGATGCACGTTATGCCGAGAAGGAAGTAAATGTAGTAATACAGGGTGTTTCCCGTTCTAGGTGCCTTGAAACACCTAAGACCAATTTTTTTTTTTTTTTTCAAAATGTTCTAGAAGGATCAGCCGGAGAGCAATGCCAATCCATTTCCCTTGTTTAGAGGAATTGAAAAGCTTTTGATTACTACTGTAGGTGCCTTAGAACCAGATTTTTCTGTTCATAGGTATTTTTAAATCCACATTTCAGATTACCATTCGAAGAACGAAAAATTGGGAAATGTGAAAAAATTACGTTCAAGCGGCAATAGATGACCTCTTGAAAGGGGTTGGGGTAAAATCGAAAAGTTATCCCGGACTAAAGAGATTAGAAAACTAATTCGAGAATGTATGTGCCATTGTGTATCACCACTGGTTACTTTCTCCTTTAACGTATATTCGAATTAATATATGTGGTCTAGATAATTTGGATTTATACGCATACTAGTAGTAATTGTGCGGAAAATCAATTTTGAGATTTTAACAGAAATACACGTTTTTGAGGAATTCTGGTACCAAAAGTGTTTTTTTCAGGGCCTCAAATGTACGTAGGATATTTTTCTACGGATGACTCACTACTAAGAGAATATTTCGCGCGCGATCGGGCTGGAATCGTAGCCCAATGGTTTTGAAAAACATTCTTTAAATTTTATGGGTACTTCACATGAAGCGTCTGGGAGGTTTTCAAAATTTTCTTAAAAATAACTATTTTTTTGCTTTAAATCTCTTGTAAGAATGTATTAAAATACAGTTACGTTTTAAGATGGCCAACCAACTTGCTTGGTTACCTCTAAATTTTCGAAAATTAAGCTAGTTTTAAATTTTCGGCGTTTTCTTAAAATTTCAAGATAAAGATTTTTATCTTCAAATAAAATTTGTTCTCCACAATTACTTCTTTAACTAATTTTCTGTGCAGCTTTTTTTGAAAATTTTAGTAGTTTTCGCATAATTTGAGGAAAATATTGGGAGTAATAAAAGTCGTTAAAAGTAAGATTTTCTCAAAAACGATTTCGAAGTTTTTTTTCAAACTCTTTGTAGGGATGCGCTGTGTAAGATGACATAAACGTTATTTTCCTCTATTTTTGTTTAGTTTTAGATTTTATTTAATGTTCAAAAATGTAATTTTTTGGAAATATACCTCACTTTGTTATTGCGATTTATTAATGTCTGTGGAAGTAAGAAATGACAACATTTCCTGGCTGCGAAATTGCAGATTCGCTCCGCAAATGCTTCATTTGAATTGGTTTGGACTTTTTGACGTGATGGCTGAAGCGTCATTGTGGCAGAAATTGCAGTATTTAATATTACTTAACCGTCCCCAATAAAGCGAGAAAGTATGTGCCGTTGTAGAATCGCCAGTTTCCTGTACTACTTTCCATAATATATATAAAATAAATATTTAATCCCAGTATACAATCCTTGCCAAACATTTTTTTAAGTCCGTAAAAAATAAATTTCAATGAAAAACAAATGAAGTTAGTTGATTTGTATGAGTTACATGAATAAACTGGGAGTGTTGCAGATTGGCACAGACTTTCTCACACTATTTAGTCTAGGCTGACTTCTCGATATTGTCCCTCCCAGCTGCTTGCCACCAATCAGCGCATTCAAAACATTTTTTTTTTCTCAATTTTTCTATATCAAAATACAAACAAAATATCACTTTAAACATATTATAGAAGTGTAAAACAAGGTTGTATGAGTGAATTTTTATAGAAAAATTTGGATACGTAAAAATAATACGTAACCGTGATTTTTATTGAAAAATTTGGAGCCGTTCTTGAGAAATTGTGAGTGTTTCTGAAACTCCCAAATTTTGAATTAATTTTCACAGAAAAGTCTTGAGTTTTCGAGAAACTTCATCAGAAATCATTTGAAGGATTTTACTTATAAATGCAGTTTTGTATTAAAACGCCCTTAAAGTTAATATTAACAACCAGAGAGATATTTCAAAAAATGTACATTCGTGTAATTTTTGATAAATCAAAACTATACGAGTTGTGTCGTTAAGGTCACTCTTATTCAATGTATTTAGCAATATCCGTTCCAAAAGTTCGAATAATTTTCAGAAGTTCTTGAGAAAATCTTGTTTTTAAAATTGCCTTAATTTCACGCAAAATTGCGCAAATTTGCAATTCCAAAAATTCAAGTGAGATCAGTTAAAATCGGGCTTACGTCATTTTTATACGCCTACATTCCTCTTTCGGGTAAAAGAATCCAAAAATATAAATCATTTTTGAAAAAAATCAGTATTTTCTTGAAACTTCTCCTTAAGTTAAAATATCTCCAAAACTGAGAATATCCGTTTCTAATTCAAGGGGGCTGACATCATTCGGTGGCGGAATACCAATTTTGCTGTAATTCCTGCGAACGGTTTAGCCACTAGCGTTGTACACAGGACAGGCGTTTTGCCGTAATTCAAATTTACATTCTCATTTTACGTCGTAAGAAAAGAAAGTATCATAATTGGGCGCCGGAAATTGGCGAATTTTAGACAGAAACATTTATTGTCGGTCGCTGGTAAAAATTGGATAATTCTTATATAGTAATATACAGTAAATTACTTCCTCTTACAAGTTACGACGTCAAAGTCCATGTTTTGTGGGTCCTCTATTCCAAAAAGTGGATTGACGGCAACATATCTGTCCGTCCGTCCGTTTGGCTAGAATATTTCAGGAGTATCAGGTTGTAGTCTAACAATAGGAAAGTTAGAACACGTTATTTTGAAATTTTGAAAAATACTCTTCATTGTTGGACGAGATTTATGGCTGTATGAATCGCAGTTTTGAATTGTGGAATTTGTTTTGATGTACTATTAACATTAAAATAATTAGTTCTCGCGTCTATTATTTGTAACGAGTTTTACAAATGATGCCTGAGATGTGTCAATATGGACAGAAACTGCAATATTGTAATAATAATAATAATAATAATAATAATAATAATAATAATAATAATAACCATTACTAATGCGAGAAAGTACTTGCTGTTTGTAGTGCCACTAGCTTTTTATTGTTGTTATGGGAACGTATGGTGTCAATGTAATAAAAATATGTAAATACAATGGTGTAAAGTGCATTGATGCCGCATGTACAGAAGGACCATTTTTCGTAGGATTATTTGTGTTTGTATTTAGCCATTATATGTCCCGTAAAGGGCAGTTGACCGCGACACCGTTAGATCCCGGGGTTCCTAGTCGGTCACTCAACCTGGAATCCGCAATGTCTTGAATTCGCTTACCCTTCGGGACTTCGCGTAGTTAACGAATTCGGCCAACGACGCCAGTTTCGCAGTCGTCGCCTTTTAGTAGAACCATCCCAGGATTCGCCTGGATGGCCGAGGGAAACCACGAAAACTGCGGTTAGGATGGTTGGCACGAGGATTAAATCCAGGCCTCCCGAATGCGAAGTCAGCGCGCTACGCCTTGAGCCACTTCGGTCGGTGCTAGATTATTAGAGTTATCTAAATATTTTAATGTTACATAACCGCGACATGTTAGCAAATAGAACTATTGAGTGAGTCGGTCTCGTCGAGACAGGGGGTGTGGCTGGTGAGGTCAAGTACGTGGACGCTAAGGCTGTGGCTTCGAAACCTGAGTAAAACGTGATTGTTGTAAATTGTGTTGATGGCGTGATGGGCATTCCTAGGCTCTTGTGTATTACGCCTCTACTTAATCCTTCCGTAATATGTTGGTTGACAGACATTTGCGTCGGAGGAACTTGATAAATACATCGGGAACAATGGGAGAGACAAGACGAAGGGATACTGTGGGCAAATAGATGTAGGTTTGAGGACCGAAATAGGCGTAAGCGAAGTTCAGGGAACGCGAAGGCGTTTTTCTCTATGAATGTCTCCAGAGAAGCGGTAGGTACCGCGAGAAGCCCTCATATGTCTTTTAGACGCCACTTGATGGAGGCTGGGAAAGGATGGTGCGAAAACGAAATGGTAGCCCAGACTGAAGAGAACAGGAAATTATCTAGTACGAGAAAGCCTGTGCCATTCTGCTGCCCCCCCCCCAAAAAAATTGTGTTTAAATTATGTTCTGTGAATTTTGGTTTGTAAATCGATATTGTTGTTGTTTGAGAGGTCTTCTATTTCTTTTTGGTGTGTTATGGTTTTGAGTGTGCTGTGTTGTTTCTTTTAAGGTTTGTTCTAATGTTACGCGCTTTTATTGGTGACGAAGCGTATTTTCTAGAGCGCTTCACAGTCGCATTCACTTACAGACTCAAATTCTTTGGTGTGGTTGGTAAGACCACGATAATATTCATTAAACGGTCCTGGGAATTATGAGTAAACTGATGTGTCTATTTCTGAGAGAAGGCGCGCTATTTCAAGTAGCCAATGCAGCAGTCCTGTGTCCCCCAGCCGTTTATAAGTATAATGCTGCTAAATGAACTGAGTTTGAGCGCCGCGCCGAGGAAGGAGAGAGGATTTCGTTCCAATGGAGCTCTTGTCACTTTACTGATGAACCGTTCTCAAAATGCGTGGGCGAATTGCTTGGGGATTGTCCTTTCGCTAAGCAAGGCGATCAAGACTGCGGTGACGGCCGGGTTTCCTTCTGCATAAATTCATGAGAACGTAAACAATCTTCGTGCGGAACATGTTTATCCATTTCCACGTGCGTCGCGAAATGGGAGCCTGAAACTGGAGTGTTTTTCCTACCTTTCTTCCGGTCGGTCTACTTGTATGAAGCCTCTTTCGTGCAGTCATCCCCGGCGGGGTCATGAACCCTTTTTTTAAAATGGATTTTCTCCTCGGATTTGACTTTATTTTCTTTTTTGTAGAACATTACTACCTCTTTTACTTATTCATTTCGGGTGGTGTTCACAGACGAACAGACAGACGAACGCTTAAATAAACATTTTTTCGGTAACTAGGTCTCACTATTCTTGAAATCTGACTACATAACGTGTCAGAGGGTGTAATTTACTACATATTAGAACAGGATTTATCCACTTTTTGTATCAGAGCCTCACAATACGAGTTTTTCTGCCGAAAAATCGCTGTTTTATATACGATGGGCATTCAATAATTAAAGAGACATTGATCTGGAGAAAAAAGTTCATATTTACTAAACAGGACTTTTCCTACTGTTCAATATAATTCCCATCAACATTTATGCACTTGTCTCAACACGTTACCAACTTTTTTATAATGACTGCAAAGAACTCTTTATCTTGGTGTTTGAACCAATTTCCAACACCTTTTTGACATCCTCGTTACTCTGGAACTTCTTTTCACGTAATGCCTCCTTCAGTGGACAAACAAATGGAAATAAGATGGTGCTAAATCGGGGCTGTAAGGGAGGATGAGACAGTAGATCCCAGCCCATTTTGTCGATGGTTTCACGGTTTTGTTGAGCAGTGTGCGGACGTGCGTTGTTTTGCTGAAGAATTACACATCTCCTCTGAGATCCACGTTTTCTCTCTCATGGTTTGCTTCTTGTTCAAAAGCATACCTGAGCAGTATTGGCTGCTTATTATATTTTATTTTTCGAAATGATCACAAAAAAACAAAACACACCGATAGCGTCCCCAAAACACAGTCAACATTACTTTTCCTCCTGATGCGGCCAGAACGGTGTTTGTCAGTATAGCTCGACCAACTTGAGAATGATGTTTACAGGAGCGCGCCACCGTCAGTGTTTACAACCGAAACGACAGAGACGGAGATAAAAGGATACTCAATTCAAAATTAAAATGGTATAGCTGGACCAAGTTGGGAATGATGTTCACAGGAGCGCGCCACCATCTGTGTTTACAACCGAAACGACAGAGACGGAGATATAAGGATACTCAATTCAAAATTAAAATGGGACCGTGCCAAACTATTGCGAAAGAAAGCGCGCTTTATTTCGTTGCAAATTTAGTATCTTCCCAATTAATATTTTAACTATATTTGGACATGTCTGCACCTAATATTGGAAGAAATAAAAGTATACTTTTCTCTGCAAAACGATTCAAATTTTGCAACTGAGTCTTTCGATGAGCCGTAACATTCATATAAATCGTTTATTTTAACTTTAGTTTCTCAGAATATATACCAAATAAAATTATTTTTTATGTAAGAAGTAACTACGACCGTAATGGAGAATATTATAGATACTTCTGACAGTAAAGTTTTGATACTTTATTGCATATCTAACAAACCGTCTAAAGCCAATGGAAAAAAATGTGAATGAAGAAGAATACAAAATGTTTAAATTCAATGAATAGGTATTAAAATTCAAATTTAAATATAACTTTTTATTATTGTCTTGTACTAGAACGGTGAAAAGTAGAAAAATCAACTTCAAGGGACAAAAATAAAACAGTCAGTTCAAATCTTGCACCATGTGTCTCAGAAGTTATATTTTATCAGCAGATTCACAACCTCTATGAAACAGACCATGATGATTCCGTAGAAGCCGTCTCTGAACTCGCTTCACGCTCCTGGAGACTTGTGTTAGCGAAACTGACTATACAGGCCCGTGATTACACTGTTAGTTTCACGACGCGCCGCAATCGCAGCCTTCATTCTTCGCTTGGTCGAGTTATAACTGAGTCTCAAATATTTTTGAAGTGTTCTATCCTCTTCGTTGTTCAACCAATATGGAATTTTCAAGTGGACTTGCCATTGTTCAAGTTAATTGTGAGGTTAAAAGCACAACAATGTTGATCCTCCAGATGGTCAGGGATCATCCTAGTGATGCCAACGTAAGTCCTAAAACTACCAAATTTGTCCTACCCTCTGTTTTTTCTCAAGACCAATTTAATTATTGAATAACCTACATACGTACGTATACGAGAAAGTAAAAGGTAAATTGCTTTTTCACCACAATCTTAACAGATTCTAGAATTATTGTTCGCCTTTTACGATAGACTTCAACTCCGTACATATATTGTCAAAAACGTTTTTTAAATGTCGCTTTTGCTATGGACTGCACATGGTTAATAACTTCGCGTGTTGTGATTCAATTGTTTTTTGGATTTTTTATAGAGGAGATTTTACCGCTCCACAAAAGAAATGGTCCTGGGGAGTTGAATGAGAGAACCATAGTGGGCAGTTCTATTGTTATTACTCTTTCCATAAAAAGCTGATTTAAAAGTTCAAGTGATTGGTTGGATGCATGCGCTATACAGTTGCATTTCTAAAATAACTTTGAATTGCGCCCTCCTTCGGCTGGGTAATGCATTTGCAGATTATCTCGGAACAGCAACATTCGAATTCAATCGTCTGTCGAAAAAGATTGACATTATTTGCTCTCAGGAATTGGCAACCCGATTTCTGCGAATGCTTGAGCGTTTTTCTTATCGCATTGGGATTAAGTAAATATCAAATCCTTGCATTTTGAGCATTGATATAACCTGATAAATGAAATCATGCCTCATCCATAAACAAAGATTTATTTAAAACTAGTGGAGCCGTGCAGATGTTCTGCTCCTTATCTCCCTCTTTCTCCTTCCCTCTCCCTTTCTCTCTCCCTCCCTCCCTCTCTCTCTCTCTTTCTCCCGTCTCTCCTCCCTGTCTCTTTCTCTCGCTGTCTTCCCGTCTCTCTGCCCTAAGTGTGTCCGATTCTGTCTGTGTGTGTGTGTGTCTCTCTCTTTTTCCCTCATTCACATTTAGTTGCAGATTCTGCTCGTCTCTTAGCAGGTGGCATAATATTGAGAAGCGCCTGACCAGGAAAAATTTAATTGAATATTCAAGAAGATCTTGTAGATTTCGATGTGAGAAATGTTTGTTTTAACTTCTCTGATCGGCAGATTCCCGTGGTTTCTGCGATCAACACCAGGCGAGTGCCGGAGCAGTGCCCTAACGAACGGGCCACGCGCTCGATCTTTCCTTCCTCGTCCTTCCCCTATCCTCACTCCTTATTTACACACACACACTTACATGCCAAACACTATCACCGCAATATATGTATCGTACAATAGAGCAGTTCAACCTTTCTTTTGGCTAGTTAGAGATACACTTGCACACAGATAGCGATCCTGGTGGAGGCAATGTAAAAACTACCGAAAGCTGGTACTGAAGTACGGATGTACGGAGGTTTTTGTGAAGTCACGTTTATTAAGACCTGGGTAAAAATTTAAAAAATATAATTCACGTTATTTCTTGATTTCGTAGTTTTATATTTCTAGGATTTTAATGACAAGTCACTAATTAATACGTAAAATTACTTAAAAACGCGTTTGAACTATTTACTTATCATATAAATTCACCAAGCTTTATTGTACTTGGCGAAACTCAGGCCATCAGGCCCTCTCTTCCGTGTGATCGTGCAAATTTCGTTACGCTCTTTTCCCGATCTCGCGGAAAAGAAAGTATCTCTCGGGCCACGAAACATGTGATCTTGAAATTAGCTCAAAAGCTTTTTTAGGCTTCAGGATCTTTTAGATTCAGTAAATCTACATGGGGCAACCGCATTTACTTCCCACGGTAGGAAGCCCTCCGAAGGATTTTCTCGCCCTTAAAAATCCACGTGTTCAATCGGCTTTGAACCCTCAAACTTGAGCATAACAGTAAGATATGCTAACCGTTGCCAAAGCCGCAATTCGGTACGGTATGGGTTTCGGTACGGGCAGGTATGCATGTATCGATATATACCTATGTGTATTGGTTATGTTTAAATGATAGGTGCATATGATATTTCGTTAGGTTTAAATAATTTCTTTATTATTGGTGCTAAAATAGCACGTACTTTCTCACTCGTATTTTCAAGTAAAATTGCGCGAAAAGTACGCGAATTTACGCAAATCACGCAAAATTACGCCAGTTCCAACGATGCACGATGCGTATTTTAGCCGTAAATAAAAATTAGTTTATATTAATGCGACAGAAATGGCAGCAGTCATTATGACCTGTTATCAGTGCGGCGTTAGAACAGTGGGTTACAAGCGACAATGATCGCTATTTCGTATGGAATACACATTTTGCCAACTAGCGTTGTTGATACCACTAGCAAGAAAATGAAAATAGAAAATATAATTAAACATAATATTTTTGTATACATCAAAATTACTCGGTTTTTACATGCATCCTTTTTTATTCCCCTTACTAAGCAAAGCAAAATCATCTATTCCTATTCACATTTAACTCTATTAAAGGAAGCAATATAAAATAGGTTTTAAATACTTTCTAAAATACCAATTTAAAAACTTTTAACAGCTCGAAGAAGAAATGTACAGACATACGTAATAATATACAAATTTTAACTTACGATGTATCCAACTTCTTAGCAGCACGATTCTTTTTACGTTGATAAAGCGCAGTTAATAGGGAGCAGTTGACTATTTTTATCGCCAAATTACTAAAAAAATACTCATAAATGAAAATTCAACATGGCCTTATTTGAAGATCTGTTTTGATGAATACATTTCACTAAGAAAAAATTTGTATCTTCATAATTGTAGTTGAAGGAAGAGGCCGACATTTTATTAAATTTTTGCCTACGTTTGACACAAAATTTTTAAAAAATGTTCATGTTTTTGAAAAATTGAAGATGACCTTATTTTCCAACAATCAGTTTTTCAACCAATATGAGACCTGCGCTATTCTCTTAAATGTTCTTCAGACTATCCAACAACAAAATTGAATCAAAATTGTTGTCACTATTCTTTTTAAAATTTTGATATTGTCCGAATTCATGTAATATATCCCCAAAATTGAAATATCCGTTTGAAATTCCAGTAGCCGCAACATCAGAGAGACCGATCGGGGAATATAAATTTTGGAGAAAATCGGCTAAATGGTTTTTTGCCATCAATCGATTTTTCGATATCAAGGAGCCATAAAACATGGATTCTGGCTATACCACGTGTTAAAGTATTTGTTTTCTTAATTGAGCAACTGGATTTATCCACTTTTTCGTCATGGCCCTGAATTAGAGTTCTTCTGCCGAAAATTCGCCGATTTTTGCGCAGCATTAAATAACTTTCTCAAGAAGTTCCTTCTTAAGCACGAGAAATAAAAAAATGTTCAAAACTTCTACTTCACATGTTGGTTTATTTATGTTAAGGAAATTATAAGGATACTAAAATATAGATACTGCGGATGCTACAGAATGGCACTTCCTATTTTCTTTAGTGTTTCCTGGAGGAGAAAATTTACTTCCCGCTGGGAAGTAAATGCGGCCCACTTTAGTGTCAGCTAGCTTTTTGCCAGCTGACATCTATCGCCGTCCAAAGTGCTTTATTTTGACATTTTCTTAATTTTTCGGTTTCCTAATGGTAGAACGGAAATATTATTTTAAGAATATTAAAGCACAAAGGGACATCGTCCTCAATGGCAATTTTCGTCGACAAATTTGCAGCCGTTTTTAAGAAAATGGCGTTTAAGCGCTACTTTAAATGCGAAATTTGAAGCTCATTTTCACAGAACATTCTTGAGTTTCCGAAAAACTTCATTGAAAGCCATTTGAAGCACTTTAACTCACAAATGCGATTGCTGGAAATGTGTATTATAACGGTGTTAGAGATCATTCAAATAAATTACATTTTTGTAATTTTTGAAAGAAAAAAACAACAGAAGAACGCAGCAAAATTAATTTTAACCTTAAACAGTACAATTAGCCTATCCATTCGAAAAGTTTGACGAAAAAAATTTGGAACCATTTAAGAGGAAATGGCGTTTGAGCGTTTCTGAAAATGCAGAATTTTGAGCTAGCTTACCCAAAAAACGGTTGAGTTTTCGAGAAACTTTATGTAACATTATTTCAAGCACTTGTACTGATAAATATTATAAAGTGTCGCCGCTAATGTAGATATTAACGAAGTGAGAGATAAGTCAAAAAATTACATTTTTGTAATAAAATACTTCATATGGAAGAGTCGTGTGCTTTTAACAAAATTGCGTTTTCAGATGGAGATAATATTGTGGTCGCCAAGGCACAGAGGCGACCGAATAGGGCTTGTAGGGATTTGCAGTGTTGGCAATATATTCTGGTCAAGGTACTCTAAGACTCCGAAACGAAAATATTCTGTGGTTTCAAGAATATTATGTGTTTCTGTGATTTCAAGATTCTCATCTTGGATCATAACATTCAAGCTATCATGATAGGAGGACTCTTGGATTGCTTGATTGACTAATTCATTAGTGTTTCTGGCCACGAGAATTGTTAAGGTCCTTTCCCCGTAAGTGTGTCAAAGTATAGTGGATGTTTAATCGCGAGGGTGGCGATGTTCCTTCCCCGCTAGGACGTGAGATCCGGCGCCCACTTACAAATACGCAATCAAGGGGGGGTTCCCTCTTCCAGGTACTTCCGCCAGTGGGGCATTGCTCCAACCGGGACAACTTCTAAGCTCGCGACTGGTTTGCGGTGTGTGGTATTATAGTACATGAAAATGTAAGTAAGGGGTGAGGGGGAGAAGGACAAGGAAGAGGAAGGAAAGATCGAGCGCGGTCTGTGACCTGTTAGGGCTCTGATATTCACCTGGTGTGGATCGGATAAACCACGGAAAACTACTGTTCAGAGCAGCTTGGTGCTGGAATTCTCCTCCAGACTGCGGCGGAATTCTACCTAACTATCTTGTTAGTTTCGAAATTCCGCCTCCCGGGAGTCGAACTCAAGGATCTTCCAGACAAGAGTCTCCGAATGGCTCGTGGATCTCGCTTACGGATTGGATCAGATTAGCATTTCAGGAATAACGAGAAAAGGCAATTAGTTATGGTATTTCGTCATTGGGGTTGTTTTTGCTTCATAAGCGACGCGTGCTGTGGTGGCGCGGACGGAAGAGACTAGGTGGTGCGAGGAAGGGACGCGGGCATTTGTGTGATAATCTTGTGAAGTAACGTCTGCTATCCATCGCGAGGCTTCTCAAATCGATGTCGCGTGCACCTCTGGTGCTTCCTCGTCCTGCGCCGCCCAAAGGACGGACGCGACATTCGAACGCTCACTGCCACCAACGCCTCCAAGGCTGCTTTGAAAGGGATGGTAGAAGTTTTGCCTTTCGTATAACGTCAAAGGAGCCTTCCTAAAGTTTGCTTCTTTGAACGCACGTTTCCAGGATATTGGTGCATTGATTATGTGTGGTTGGCAATCCAAATATATGAATTCTACAGTGTAATGCATAATGGGATCACCTGAAGGAGCAACGGGTAGCTATAATCTGGAGATCCGGGATTCGATTCTCCGGCGATCCTAGGAAATCCTCACCGTAGGATGGGATGTGGAACGGGGTGCACTCCGCCTCGTTAGTACAAATAGAGGAGTCACCTGAATGTGGTGTCATCATCAGTCTAGTAAATCGAGAGGGAGGGGTTGCGCTGTCCACCTGTGCATCTATGCGATCAATACTGACTCTTCATGAGCTGTCGTGCCAAAGATGATGAATAGATAACACTGGTCAACACAAATATTCTTGCCAAAGAAATTAAAGCCCTTTTTATGGTATATTATGTTTTATTTTATTGAGTACAGGTTATTCCTAAAATGCATAAACCTGGACTAAATGAAACTAGATGTGACTATTTATACAAAATCTAACACTTGAAATACATAATATTAATAAATTCATTATATTTATATTTACAGACCAAAGCGAATGACAATTGTTGGAAAAAATATTATTTGTACGATTTCCTTTTATGCGGAAAATCAGGACAATAGCAATGAAGGCTGCAGCAGTAGTCTGCCATCATGTGTCAATCGCATCTGCCCGGATATCTATCTTCCATCACATTTATTACTTTATGGAACCGCTCGCCTTGTTTCCCTTGTTCCTCACTCACATTGCCAAGATTTTCTGGAAATTTGTCTAGATACAGAGAGTGTACCTTCATGCTCGTAGTTGCATCCAAATTTTGAAAGTTTAAAAGCAAGTCTTTCACCTGTTCTGCATAATTTGCTGCTTTATGACTACCCAAAAAGTTCTTGCCAACAATGACGAAGCTGTGCCAAGCAGAAGTTTCAGTATCAGTCATGGGACTTGGGAAATTTGTGTCATTTATCAATTTCCGAATTCGGGGTCCGTCAAATATACCTATTTTAATTTTTCTGAACTCAGTTCAGGGAAGAATTTGCCAATGCATTTGAAGCAATCGCCTTTCTGGTTTAGCGCTCTGTCAAATTGTTTCATGTATCCCAACTTTGTGTGCTGGGGAGGGAGAATGATCCTTTCTTTGGAAACCAACGGATCGTTTACGATATTTTCTCCACCTTTTGTGATGTTTTCCCTTGGCGGCCATGTCACTTTTTTCCAGTGCTACTCCTTTTCTCGACTATCCCACAAGCAGAGAAAACATGGGTTCTTTGTGTATCCATTTTGTTGTCCAAGGAAAAGTTGAACTTTTTAAAATTACGCATACAGACCATTGGTGATCATGTTAGCAAAGGTTTTGTATGACCATTTTGCTATTATCATATTCTTCTTTATTTTTTGTTGAGTGACCAATTGGGATTGATGGATAGTACTTGCCATTGTGCAGTAAAACATATTTTAAACTTTGAGTGCCACTGTCTAAGAAAAGCCCCCAGTCTTTTGGTCGATATTCTGAAACACCCATATGTTAATATGGGTGTTTCAGAATATATGTTTCAGTTGTTAAGTAGTTCAGGAATATTAGAAAAGTACAGGAAGTCTCCATTTTCGCTGAAATATGGTAGAGGTTTTCCTTTCTTTTCTCGCTGGTGTCAGACATTTATTTTCTTTTATTCTGAATGCTAAAAGTTCAACAGTTCGTTTTGGCATAGCATAGTAAAATAACATAGAACTGAGGTCACGTATTAAAACTCATGGAAGAATTTCTTTTGTAGCAATACTTTCATTGTATTCATTACCACTGCTAATTCCTGAATTGCACCCCAGAATCTGTATATCCTCTCCATCGGACACAGGAATTCCAGGAAGGGTGGTGTACACTGGTATGGGAACATCAGGTGAATGTGGTATAGGTCGACTTGCTGATTCCAAATTAGTCTCCCAGTTCCTTTTCCTTGTAACGATTGAAAACAATTCCCAGTTTGTTCGTAACAATTGAATCCTTTGACTTTTACAGCACAAAAATAACAATCGTCATTGCGATTGTTGGGTGGGCCGTGCCGTCGATACACTCCACACAATTTTTTTCATATCATATGGGGAGCCCACGACTTACCTTGATCACCCAGTTTACCTTGATCACCCAGTTTACCAAAATATGCTTCGTATTTGTTTTTATAAAGTTTGTAATATTTTTTATCCGTTTTCATTGCATATTTTCCCCAAAAATACACCAAAATACATTATTCCTGAAGAACTCATTGTTTTGTATCAAGAGAAGATGTGTTACTAAAACGAAGCTCAATCAAAGTATCCTAAAAATTATCCGATATTCAATGTTTAAAATGAAAAACAACAGTTTATATAAAGACATATTTGCATTAAATGCTGTGAGTTTTGTGAGAGCATCATTGATTAGAACGTTCGTAGCACAAACACTAGAGCCAATTCAATAAAACTAATGACATATTTGTATTCTGCGTACCTGATGTACTATAAATTCATTGCACAATCCGAGGCAAGTAAATTTTTTTGTTAAACAGTGCAATAGATGGATAATAGAAGAGTTGATTGTATAGAAAGGTAAAATTGCATGCACCAGCTGAAGGATCTGATATCCTTCATCTGAAGGATCATCTGATATCCGGTATTTGAAACCCAGAAATGTGTCTATCTATACTACTAGTTGTTTCTGGCTTCCAACCTGTTTAGTCAATAATCTGATGTTGGCCAAGCCATCGAAAGCAACTATTAGCAATACAAAAACGAAATGTGGGCAGTGAGAACGCCTTATCATTCATGATTTCATGATAACTTTGCTTACGCAGATAACGCCTGTCTAAAATCTCCATATCTCCATACCTCATTTTCATTGAAAACTTGAGTATTCGAGAAACGTGATCAGATAAATAAACACACCGATACCATTGTTGTCTACAATTGGCTTCAATGAATGTTGAAAATCGTGCAAAATGTGTTAAGATAAAATGTGAAACAGATCTTAAAACGTTTTACTTTCACGCCTTAACTTCATAAAAAGAAAAAGTATTGTATCTTCCGTGGTAGCTGATATTTTGCGGTTATCAGTGCCGTTTTAAGGTTATGAAGGGCCCGGGGCCTGAGTTAATCGGGGGCCCCCACAGATTGTACATGATTGAAAATGTCCAGTATTGATTTAAAGTTTATTGCAGCAAATTATTTAAACTAATATTTGACAAATCAGTAACAAATACATGTATTATAGCATTAACTTGATTGAATCATAAAAAGACAGTCGTACATTTTACACAGCCACTTTTCGTGCTTTAGATTTTGCGAAATCATTAATTTCATTTTCAAAATCAATCGAATTCAGTACATAATTTTCGATGCTCATGATTGACAAGTAATTTAACCTTCCCTGACTCATGGTACTTCTGTAACCATTTTTTTTTAAAATTTGAGTTTAGAGAAAGAGCGCTCACCCGTACAGTTTGTCACTATCAAGGAAAGAAAAATTCGACTTGCAATTTCAATATTCGGAAAAGTCTCAGAAAGTTGATCCACGTTTAAAATTTCATACAATACTGCAATCGAATATTGACGTTTGGATTTCTCTCAGATCAGCAAATACTGCCTAAATTGAATACACTCCCATTCTAATTCTTTTTCATTAACAACTAAATAATAAACATTTGCAAAATATTGACATTGTTTTTGAAGTTCATTTAATTCAATATCTATTAGATTTAAAAGGAAACCAAATCGTTCATTGAGAACAATGTAGTTTTCTGAACGATCATCAACCAACTTGAATGGAAATTCAGTAAATCGTGAACCAGAAAGTAAAAATGTTTGCGAAAAAAGGTATATAACATCTTAAATCAATATTTTACATTTTTACATAATTAAATGATATGAACAGTTTTAAAATGTTTATATAAAAATATATAATAAAATAAAAAAATTAATTGAACCTTTTTTCCGGAGCCCCCTAAGAAGTGGGGGCCCGGGGCCGTGGCCCCTCGGGCCCGTGCCTTAATCCGGCCCTGGTGGTAATGCGTAATGGTAATTGGAGATAAAGAATAATCAACCACAATTTTTAAGTATGTAATATTTAATAATGTAACATATGCCCAATGTCACTTTCGGGAACAAAATTTTCCATCTTAAGTGGGTCTCTAACAACTAACGGAAAAATGAGAGATTAACATGAAGAAGCAGAAATAAGAATACAAAAGATAACTAGTGGTGCTACAACAGCACTTACTTTCCCGTATTAGAGGAAACGGATACGTAGTACTGAACTATTGCCAGTGAACTTTATGCGCTATTAACATCTTAGCTTACAACTCACTGTTTCCATCGCAGTGTTATCAGAACTATGTGAATTCTACAACTGCACAAAAACAGAATACAAACGTTTTGTAAATCTGTATTGAAAAAAGAAGCCTGATACCCCAGACAATATACATAGAAATGCATTCCATAGGGCCATGATTAGACAAGAGTATTTTAAAACCATGCAACAAATTTTCTACTCACTACAAACGGTACAGAATTTGGTGCAAAAACTAAATATTTTCATGCAAATATCAACATAAATTAGACAATTATAACTCCTTTTCATTCAGCTCCATCAGGTCACCACAATGACACGTAATTCACAGATATTCGCGAGCGCAAAGTAAATTCCATTGTTGCAGACTCTGCATTGTCGCTATTCTGAGAGCTATTAATTCTTCTTACTTATTTCAAAATAAACAATATCTAAAATATTAATGTGTAAGTGTAAAACAAAAGTTCGAATGTAAGAAACGAAGAAAGAAATAATATACAAAATAGCACATTCTAATTTACGACGCACCCAGCCATCCAAAGCGCAGTAAATTTACAGCGAGCTATTATGTTTGTCACAAAATTATAGAAAAACTACTCGTATTTTGAAAAAATTAAGCATGAGCTTATGTGAAGATGTTGTTTTGATAAATACATGTAATTGAGAAAAAAATTCTATTTTCCTGGGTCTTCGCTAGCTATTCGGAATTGCCACATACTCTTTCTTGCCAGCTACCATCTATCATCGCCAAAAGTACATTTTTTTGTCATTTTCTTAATTTTTCGGTTTCCTATTGGTAGAACAGAAACATTAATTTTAGAATATTAAAGAACACAAAAACCTAGCCGTAAATGGCAATTTTCTTTTAAAAATTATGTGCCGTTTAAGAGAAAATGGCGTTTTAGCACTACTAAAAATGTGAAATTTGAAGCTCATTTTCACAGAAAATTTTTGAGTTTTCAAAATACTTTATTTGAAGTTATTTGAAGCACTTACACTCACAAATATAATCATCTTTACGAATTGGGGATAATGTGCATACTAAAGATGTGAGAGATCTTTCAAAAAATTTACATTTATATAATTTTTGAAAAAAAAAACAAAAAAAACTCAAAATAAACTTCACGCTATACTAATGAGTGTAATTAGCACTATCCGTTACAAAAGTTTCAAGAAAAAAATTGCAGCCATATACGAGAAAATGACGTTTGAGCATTTCTGAAAATGCCGAAATTTGAGCTACTTTTCACAGAAAACGGTAGTGTTTTCGAGAAACTTTACTTGACATTATTTAAAGCATATATACTCGTAAATATAATAATGTAAAAAAATCGTCGATAATGTAAATATTAACGACGTGAGAGACAAGTAAAAAAATTTACATTTTTGTAATTTTTGAAAAAACCAACCGATAGACCAAAATAGCTTTTATGTCATTGATAGAGTACATTTACCACTATCCCTACCAAAAGTTTAAAGAAAAAATTTGGAGCCGTTTTTGAGAAAATTTTGTTTTTGTAATTGTTTAAAATTGCACATATTGCACGCAATATTGCACGAAAACTACCAAAATTGTGAAAAACATTTACATAACCTTTATTATATAACTCAATATGCAGAACAAATTTTATTTGAAGAAAAAATCTCTATCTTCAATTTTGTAGTTGGAGAAAGACGCCGAAAAAAATTCAAACTTTCACAATTTTCGAAAATTCAGAGCTGCACGTGAAAATCGGATCTATGCCATGTTAAAAAGTGTATTTTCCTCTATTCATACAAGAAATTTAAAGAAAAAATTTGGAGCCGTTTTTGAGAAAATGTTGAAAATCCCCGGGGGGCTTCATATAAAGTACTCCCAAATTTTAAAGAATCTTTTTCAAAATCAGAAAGCTTCGACTAGAATCAGATCGACTGGGGAATATCAATTTTGAAGAAAATAGACCGAACGGTTTAGGCGCTAGCGTTGACCACAGACGGACGGAATGCCGTCAATCGATTTTTAAGTATAAAGAAGCAACAAATCATGGATTTTGACCACACCACGAGATAGAGGATTTTTTTTTCTTAATTTAGCAACTGGTTTTATCCACTTATTCGTTTTCACGGCCCGGCAATTAATTTTTTTCCGTCGAAAATTGGCCATTTTTTCGCGCAGCATTACATAACTTTCCCTATACTACGTATATCACTCCGTGTATACGTACGTATACGGGAAAGTAAAAATACATAAATAAAATAAAATAAAAATTAAATGACAAATTATTTACTGCTCACGTAACGTGGATTACACCAAATAATTTTGAACGGGATACACGTATAAGTAGAAGAAAAGCCAAAAAACAGGAACGGCTAGGTGGCCACCATATTGTGGAATAGTGACGTGGAAGTCAACTCAGGGGGGGGGGCAGAAGAGAAGGTGCTAGTCATAAAAGATTTAACATGGATTGTATTCTAAATATAGGAAATTCATTCAGGCTCAAACATTCAGAATTAGTAGATTCTAAAATTTTCTATATTAGCTCTGAAGTGAACGTAACTGTTTACTGAGTCTGAAAGACACGCCTGTGGTGAAAGGTGGCTCAGGGCATCAAGTGATGTCACTGCAGGGCCTCTGTCCGGCAGGTCCTAGGTTGGAGTGCCGACGGTTCCACGATCAAAAAATAGGAAAAGATACTTGATAGCACATAGCTAGGTCGAGTTCTGTCGCTGTCTGGAGGAGAATTCTTGTGGCCGGCTGCTCTGATTGAGTCCGTGGTTTCTCTGATCAACACCAGGCGAATGGCGGAGCAGTACCAACAAACAGACCACGGACCGCGCGCGATTTTTCCTTCCCCATCCTTGGCCTATCGTCTCTCCTTACACTTACATGCACTACACCACCACACATGCTGGGAGACCGGTCGTGAGCTTAGAGCTTGTCCTGACTGGCGCGGTGCCCCGCTGATGGGAGATATCTGTTTGGGGAAAACTCGATAATCGAATGGTAGGTCGGCGCCTGATTTCACCATTCAGCGGGGGAACATCACCGCCACCTCCCGAGGGAAAACACGCACTACACGTACGTGACTAATGAACTTAGCAATTGACGCGACTGCAATCACTAATTAATCAATCAATCAATCAATCCGAAAGACAGTGCGCCAGAGCGAATGTTTCTTCACTATTAATTATACGGCTACACTTTGAGTAAAATTAGAAAGGAATTGACAACTCCTCGTCAATTGTTTACACCACTGCCGTAACCTAAGAATCAAATAAGCGTCGACATGTGCGGTTTTGTTATCTAATAGAATAAAAATAATTTCGTAGCTCGAATGTTGCAGTTAGCCATCTGAGTTATATGACAAGTGTTGAGAGTGTTTTTGTGTGTGATATCGAAGGTTTCACATATTTGTGCACGGAAAGAATTCTGAAATACTATAATTTTCAAACTGCGTTCAATGCTTAAATGATTACGGAAATTGTTCGCGTGACCTCATCTACCAATCGAGTAAAGTATTACAGAAGTCGAATGTACTATTAACAATGCGTGGAATACAAGTCTCAAAAATCTCATTTTCAAATTGGGGGGGGAGAGAAAAAAGAAAATGTTTCCCAACGGGCTGCGAAAATCTACTTTTAAGACTCTAAAAGAGATCGTTTCCGAGTTTCTACGATGTACGATAGTGATGTGCTGCAGCGTGTTGCGTGTTGCATCTTCACATTATATGTTCTGTTTAACCCTTCGTTACTGTGCTGGGGTCTGTGAGACCCCAGATGACACATTTTTTAAATTTGAATCTAAACGGTGGGTCATGACGCGACGAATCTTCGTGTAGTTTCATATTTTGTCCGTCAGAGTCTATGACAATGATCTTGTTCATTTCAATTGAGTTTGTGTGCCAGAAAACACGTGTTTTTGAACCTGGGGTGTAATAGACCCCACCACAGCACTGACGTTTTGTATTTCCTGTCTTGGTGGTATGTATTTCTTCACTGCTACAATAAACTGTTTGTACTATTCCTTAAGAAAGTACTAAAGTAAGTTTTTCTAATACTTCAGGTACATTTTGAGGTTATGTCGTTCGAATCGGAACAAGTACGTATAAGAAACTTGTTAGACGAAAGTGATGATGACTTTGAAAGGGGAGAATCAAGTGATGATTGGTCTCCTCATGAAAGTGAGAGTGAACGTGACACGGAATCAGAAGAAGAAGGTGAAAGTATTGAAGAGAATAATTCGTTGTTGTCTCACGAACAGCACTTTTTAGGAAAGGATAATGTTTCAAAATGGATGAAAGATCCACCATAACGCTTTAGAACAAGGAATCATAATATAGTATCATATATTCCAGGTGTTAGAAATTCTGCGAAAACTGCAAACACTCCCAGAATGTGTTTAGATTTGTTTATATCACCAACAATGTTGCAAATGATTGTTGAATACACAAACAAATGTATTCAAAATTGTGCTACAAACTACGATTTTGCTCATCAATATGCAGAAAAAAACAGGATATTGATGAAATGTATTCTTTTCTTGGCCTGTTGTATTTGTGGTTTATTCAAATCAAACAGGCAAACTCTTCAGGATCTCTGGTCTACTGATGGTACTGGCCTCGAATGTTTCAAAACAACAATGTCACTTTTCAGATTTCGATTTCTCCTCCAATGTATCACATTCGATGACAAAGATACTCGAAAATCTAGAGCAGAGACAGATAAACTGGCCGCAATACGGAAGTATTTTGATGATTTTGTAGAAAATTGTCAAAAGCACTATTCAATGGGGGAGTACGTTACATTGGATGAGAAATTAGAGAAATTTCGTGGCCGCTGTCCTTTTAGACAGACTGTCCTTTTATGCCTAATAAACCTGCGAAATATGGAATAAAGATATTTACTCTCGTTGACTCCAGAACATATTACATTGGAAATTTGGAAATATACCCCGAAAAACAACCTGAGGGTCCTTACAAGTCCAGTTTCAGCCCCTCGGATGTTGTGGAAAGAATGATTGCTCCAATTTCTGGATTTGGAAGGAATTTGACCACTGACAATTGGTATACGAGTGTTCCTCTAGCGTCTTATTTGATGACCAAATATAAATTATCAACTGTAGGAACGATTCGTAAAAACAAGAAAGAAATTCCTACAGAATTGTCGTATCAACAATGCACAATGATGACAGGATAGATGAAAGTACAGGTGAAGAAAAGAAACCTGACATCATTACATTCTACAATAAGACTAAATGAGGGGTAGACACTGTTGACCAAATGTCATCATATGATGTTTCAAGAAATTCAAGAAGGTGGCCACTGATAGTTTTCTTTGCGACTAAGAACGTTGCAGCTATCAATGCATATGTTGTATTTCAATCAAATACAAAAATTTCGATGCGTCGCAGGCAATTTATGAAGACCTTAGGATTCAGCCTTTTGGAAGAGTACGTGAAAAAAGGCAAACAATTGTGCAATGACTACCAAAGGATCTTCAAGAAAAATTAAAGCCAAAAAATAGCCATGCATCAGACTGTTCAACACCATCAAAGAAAGCAAAAAAATCTAGATGTGATCTATGTCCAGGAAATAAAGACAGAAAAACCCAATATCAGTGCCACACAGGCAATAAATTTATTTGTATGGATCACATCATTACATTTTGTTCTTATTGTGCAGAAAATTAAAAATTGTGTTATACATTTTTTGTTTGTTGTAACATTTGTAGCTCGTTCTTAGTTATTTTGTAATGGTATACGTTGTAACGTAATTAGAACTAATCATTATTTTTATAGTGTTTATAAATAATGTTTATCTCTTGTTTACATTTGTGGCTTAGTAATATGTGATGTAAAGTTCGGCGTGTTCCGTAATAAACAAATTTTCTTCATAATAGAACCAGGATTATCAATGCACCATGTTGCGCATTAATCTATAAGTTTATTACAAAATTTAATATGAATAAATTTCAATTATTTTGCTTAACAATGAGAATAAGTATCTTAAGAAATGTAAAAACCATGTACTGAAATAAATAGTGAGTTTTAACCCAATTATGTATTTCAATTCCTTTGGGGTCTCTCAGACCCCACCACAGCTGTGACGTTTCTATATTGTACCACAGTAACGAAGGGTTAATAATATATTTGTAACACGTCTCTCTCTCTCTCTAGACACACATACACACACACACACACACACACACACACACACACACACACACACACACACATATATATATATATATATATATATATATATATATATATATGGTGCTGTAGAACAAAACTAAATATTCGTGTCAAATGCAACCCGCAACACTCGGCAGCATTTTTTTTTTAAATCGACATTAAATAACTCCTACACGAAGCGTTCTAAGGTATTAAAAATTAAATTTTTGAGGTTAATGGCCTCAAACAAACGTTTCTCTTACCTTAATCTACAAGATGAGATCTTTTTGAACATTCTATTACATTTTTGCTGGTCCAGCGCTTCTCGATATTACCCCACTCTGGTGAAAGACTGCAACTAAATGAAAAGAGGGAGAGAGAAAGGCAGCGGCAGAGATTGACAGAGAGAAACTGAGACAGACTGAGACAGGGACAGAGATAGACACGGGGAAAGACAAAGGCAGACGACGAGAGAAACAGGGAAGGGGAAAGAGTGAGATGAAGGGCAGAACGTGCAGTTAAATGTAAATTTTTGCTTTCTGCATTCCTTCCTTGAATGTTAACTATACCAAATCTCACATTCCTCCATGCGCGCAGAATGCTTGAAAAGGGCACAAAGTTTTCTCTTCGTATCATCATGTCTTATACGATCGTGACTTGTACGATCATCATGTAGTAATCATGTACAATCATCATGTAATCTATTATAAGTTTGATTTGAACCAAATAGATTTTCTTTCTATAGAAGAATCCAGATAAAGCACTGTTCCCTGCACCGCATCGCGTCGCGTCGCCTTGTGGAGAGCGCGGGCGCATTCTTGCTGTCGACGTTCAAGGCTGACGCGACGGAGCTTCTGTCGCCTGAATGAACCGCGTGGCTCAGGTGTCCGCGCCGGGAGTGGACTTCGGTTACCGCCGCGTGCGCTCCAGCGAGCAGTCATCTGCACTTCCCCGCCCCGTCCCGCGCAGCCCAGCGCCGCCCCGACCCACGCCGCCCTGCCCCACGTGGCCCCACGCCGCTTCGCCCTACGCCGCCGTTCCTCGCCCCGCCTTGCCCCACCATGTCATCTCCCTTCTTGTGTGTGCACTGGGAATAACTGAAACAGGTGAACAAATACTACTACCTGCCACCCTGCGAAGTAAGCATTCTGCAAAGTGCTATCCAGCAACTCTATTCGAAAATTCTGAGATCTCATGTAGAGATCCGAAGAGAATGCCATCAGCAGTGCAGTATAGTATTTAGTAGATTTGTAAAACACATTATACACAAAACTGCAAATTCTTTAGAAAATGTTCAAATCAGGAGATCGCAAGGCACATATTCAACTTAGAGACACGTCGGTCGTACGTAACTCAGAAACGATGAGTGCTAGCTCCTGGAAAACCTGTTTATGCGAGGGCCTTATATTTCAGATGTAATCTGCCAAACTAATCGTTATTGTTACTTTCTCGCTTCCGCTTATGCAGTAGAGAGAAAATTATGTATAACTGCCCGAAAAAATGGCGAATTTCCGTCAGAAAAAATCTTGTTACAGAGCCCCGGTAAAGAAAAAGTATATAAATTCAGTTGCTAAATTTAGGAGGAAAATCCTCTAATTCGTGGAATAGCTAGAATCCGTGTTTTGTTGGTCCGTCATACCGAAAAAAAAAACACACAAAACGTCCGCCTGTCCGTCCGTCCGTATGTAAACAACGCTAGTTGCGAAACCGTTCAGCTGATTTTCTCCGAAATTGATATTCTCCAATCGATTTGGATTTTGTCGCGGTCCCTTGAATTTGAAACCGATATTTGAATTTTGGATGGTACTTTACTAAAGCCCCTGGATCATTTCCAAAATTTAAAAAAAGGCTCCATCGTTTTTAATTAAATTGGGTTGTTGGATAGTGTTAAGGACGTTTAAGAGGTTGGTGCAGGTCTCACTTTAGTTAAAAATTGATTTTTCGAAAATTGCCATTTTCTACAAAAACTCTAAGTTTTCGAAAATTCAAATTTTTATCAGTGTCTTCCAACAAGTACAATTATAAAGACAGAGATTTAATCCCTTAATGAAATCTATTTCTTAAAGAAAGATTTTGAAATAAGGTCGTTTACAATTTTTCGAACGAATTGTGTACTTTTTGAGTAATTTTGCATAATGGTACGTGCTGTTTTAGCACCACTAGTTATTAGAGTTCTCGAGGCTTGATACTTCTATATATCTTTACAGGGTATAATGGATGATCAGGAAAATTGAAAATCGTAGAGTCGAGGGGGTTGGACGAACCTTCGCTGCCAAACGTTGAAGCGGCTGAAATAAGTACCTTTTATTTACTTACTGCTCCCCATGACTCCGGAGCCGAATTTCAGTGCCTGGTCGACACAACCCCCACGGATTGCGCGCAGGGAATCAGCTGCCTGCTTCACGCTTTGGGGGTGTGGGTGTCTGGTAGAAAAGCCACAAGTAGTGACAGACTTTATACTTTTAACTCTTGGGCTGCTCAGTGAATCTCAGCTCGAACGCATAGTAAAGTGTAGGGTCGTACAGATCAAGCTAATTATTTACAGACAGTTGATTTGTGCAAATTATTTGTTACACTTAGAACAGTTCTCCAGTGTCGTCTTTCTGATACGCTGCTTGGGTTGTGTCTCTTAACCATACGTTGCCCCATTTGTTGTGGCAAACCCCGACAACCTCGCACGATCTTACAAATACAATTCGTTCCCTGCATCCCGCTTCCGTTATAAGTGGTATGATGTAGACAATGCTGTCCACATGACCCCACAGAAGAAAAAAATCAGGAGGGACAATTATCTAATAATCACGTACGAAACCTGCCCAGATGTTTCTTTGCAGCCATTTCCGATTATCCGTCCAGCGCGTGGCACCAGGGTCGGCCAGAGCCTGAAGCCTACAAAAGGCTAATCCTATCGCGACAGACGCCGTCCCCTGTCTCCTTTGCCTCATCACAAAGCAGAACAATGCTGACCAATTGAGGGCTGGGCGATACGCTCAAGGCACGACAATGCAAATGACAGGCGGCGGTAAATCGGGCGAAATTGTTGCTCGAACTTTTGCTTTCTCGGATACAAAGTATAGAGCCCTGGCCGGGCCATGTTAACAGAAAAAGTTATGTTTCTATATGCAATAAAGTATTTCCTCTGACATGTTCTTTAGACAGAACCCATGTTTTGTGGATCTTTTATACCGAAAAATTATATGCTTTTTTTTGGAGTTTGGAGTTTAGATAAATGTAACAAAAAAGATTACAAAATAATTGCAGAAGATCTAAGCGCTCGAGTAGGAAAACAGATAAATCCAAATGTTGGCTGCTTTGGAGAAGAAACTATCAATAGAAGTGGGCAAGAACTTCGGGAATTTGTTACTACTAACGATTTCAAAATCATGAATACCTTCTTCAAGAAAAAGGATATAAATAAATTTACCTGGAGCAATGGCACCACGAGATCGCTAATAGATTATGTTACAGCGAACAGAAAATTGGCACCACAACTTAGAAATATTCACGTTTACAGAGGCAGTGATATATCATCTGATCACTACTTGTTAGTCCCAAAGATCTCAATTAGAGCCCAATGAAAGAAAATTGTGACAAAGCAGCATAAAAACGAGAAATCTATGATCAGAGATATTTACGAAGTCCATCTCTTAAGAGAAGAAAGTATAAGAAATCTCTATCAAACACGCCTGTAAGAAATAAACGGACATATACCTTTACAAGATGACATTAACCCAAAGTGGAGCAATATTGAAAATATATACACTGCAGCATAGGAAGCTATTGGTAAAAGGAATAAACACAGGAAAAGAAAAGGCCTGAAAATTCGGAACGATGAGATTGCTGAAGCCATACAGGGAAAGAAAAGAGCCTGTCAAGAATTACTTCAGAAATCAACACAAGAGAGAAAAGAAAACTACATACGAAAAAGGAACCACGCAAAACAATTAGTGAAAAAAGCTTACCAAGAATCGCACCTTTTCATGAGCACAATTGAAAATGTCCGTGGTAAGCAGTCTATATAATTTACTTCGAATAATGCCAGAAAGTATGTGCATTGTATCAGCACTCGTTTAAAGAAAATCTGTTCGTCAAAGACAGAAATAATGTCACGATCTTACACGATTGAAATAATGTCATATTCAATATTTCGAAAATGTAAGTAGTTTTCGCATAATTTAGAAAACTTATCGACAGTTATTTTCTCACAAACCGTTCCACATTTTTCCGTCGTATGTATCAAAGAATGGTAAAAGAGAGGCGCTAGTTCTATTCCCGGCCAAGTATATCGTTTTCGAAAATTGCAAAAAGTGAACCTAACAAAAGTAGAATATTGAAGATAAAGAATATTGTCATAAAATTAAGCTGTTCTAAAAAATCAGATTAAAAAAATCATAATTGTTTTGAAAAAGGCAGGTATTTTCCCCGTAATTTCTGCAAAAAAATGTTTAAATACCGCACGCTCTAGATTCTTCCGAGAAAAAAAAGTGGCAATAAATCTGAAAGAGTCGTATTAGAGGGGGAAAAACCGCTCACCTATTTTCAACCTTTGACCTCAGTAAAAAGGTTCACGTCGCTAAAACGTAGTGTTATTCAATAAGTGTGCGATTTGACGTGGAATGACTCTTAAGCAAACTCCTTCCTTCTATCGGAGGTAATGTGGCAGGAGTGGATATCCATGTCTTGTGTCGAGGGCAGTAAAGTTTCTCAATTTATTAATGCGGAGTGGAGAAAAGGCCGCCAGAAGTAATAAAAGAGCGACGGACCGCGTTCTCCCTGGGGCCCCGTCCCACTCCGCCTCGCCCGCTCTTCTTGGGGCATCTCATCTGGCTGCATTTCCATGGGTAGACACGCCGCCTCGATTAACCGATGAGAACAATACAGAGATTCGGCGGAAAGAAGTGAGTAGACAGGCTTTGCAAGTAACCACTGCGTTATTCTCACAAGTGATTCGTAATTTACAAAGTAAGTATTCCGTGAAAGTATGCAATTTACCCTAAACCAGTTGACGAATCTCAATATCATTGTGTATATGTAAAAAATATTCGCTTTACACTAAGCATCTAGTTTTGAAAGGTAATCACCCGATGAAATCTGTTGGAAGGATGTAGACATCTTTCTTTTTTATAAATATTTGAAATTACTTATTTCTTGGAACTCATAAATCATTCGAAATGGAAGTTTATTTGTGCAGTTAAGAATATTGATTGATTGTTTCAAGGCATGGGAACTCGTATGATCTTGAGAACAGTTAGTGTAGTTAATGATTTATCCTGAAAGATGGCAGTGATTTCCTTCGCTATTCTGGATGGTGTGATCCGGCGCTGACCTAACCTCCGCCTGGGGGATTTCCCCACGCGTTTAACTTCCAGTTCCCGCTGTCCCAACATGTGTGGTAGGGTAGTTCGTGTACCTGTAAAAGTCTAAGATGATTAGTGCTCATCATTTTCCGTTTGTGCGAATTCAGCTTTTTTCAGAGTTTTTTATTTGCTTGAAGTGCGTATACATATTTTGGTAACCTGTGTATGTGAGCCATTTTCAAGTGAATGTCAAATTTCTTTTAATAATGATTTGGATCTCGATTCAATCATGTTTAAAAATGAAATCATGTATGAAAAGTTTTGACAATTGAAAAGTGTTTGCGTAACGGTGAAACAATACACGCACTTCATAAAATTGTCATATGACGTTTCCAAAATCTAGAAAATATTTAAAATATATAAAATAGGGAATCCTGAGAGGAGTGTTTTTACGTGTGATTTGTCGTTTAACATTAACCCATATCTGGTGTGGTCATTTTTTGTCACGTAACTGGTGAGGGGGTACTACACATACCCCAACACAAAAACCTGATTGAAAGTGAAGAAATAACAAAAACGTGTGTTTTGGTGATATGAACAAGAAATTTTATGCATTATCAATAGTATTAAAACAAAAATAATGAAACAATAACAGTTACTTATCAAAATTTTAAAAAAATCTTTTAATGTCAGCATGAATCACTAAAATAGCAACTACATTTTGTACCAGTACACAGACTAACTGTAAAATTGTCTTTCGAAAATCAGAATCTGATTAAGGATGAACAATTATTCGCATCTTATAACTATTACAACACAACCTCAATTTTAAATCACTTTCCACAGTCCCTCATTCACTGCAATTTACACATATACGCTCTCCACGCTTTCCCCCTCTTCACCACTGAATTCGTTCCCTTCCGCTTCTAAATTGACCCTCACCCATTCCCCAAGTCCTGGGTCATCTCCACTAATAATAATCCTCGAAGAGTCCATAGTTTTGTGAAATATAAAAAAAAATCAACACAGGAATAAATACGTAATCGGTGAGGTGGGGATTGATTACACCCCAGCCGCCAGAAAAAATAAAATAACAAGTGTCTGCTTACCTTCTACAGTTTGACCATCCGCAAAACAACCAACTTCCGGAGAGGTACCCAGAAACACAGGTTCCTTCGCGCATCCGGTTTGCGTAGGTTCGGTATTTTTCAAAGCCTGGGGTACTAACAGCCACCACATCACCAGTTACGGGTTAAGAGCGATTTTATGTCGTTTATTTGAAAACGAAAACATTTGTAGTGTCGCTTATTGACGTAATAATTACTATACTGTATAACAGGTAGAGAACATTTAAACGTGTCCTGTAGTATTAATATATTGTTGCCAATGAAATTATATTCATTTTTTATTCAAACCATTTAAACATTCTGTCCATGTGAAGATTTAATGCGTTATTATACGAGTAGTACTCGAGAATTTCTTATAGACCGATTAGCAGGCTTCGCATTCCAATCCTTGGTGAGATCGAAAAGATTAGAAGGTGCTCTTGACATTCAGCTCACGATTCAAAACGATTTGTTCGAGCTGAACACGTACTGTTCACTGTCACGTCGTAGATCGTTTCTATAATTTCTTCTCGTGACATTGAGTTCTCGATGTCTGACTGTTTTCCTGCTCTTTGAAAAGCTGGCGATCGCCGATGCTTCCGTCTTCATAAAGAATGATGGCGCACCACTCGCGCCATCGAGAATCAAGAGAGTGCGTACTCTAGTCGAAGAATCGACTTACCTGGATGTTCTACAGAGGAACTGTAAGGCATTGTTCATTTCGCTATTTCTGAAGCTGAAAAAATGACAACATTTCACTACCCTTCAAATTTTCATCTATCATCCAACATCCATCATCCACACATCCAAGTCTTTGTGTAATTAGTCCGTTTCAATAATTTACAAGAAATACCAAACTAGTAGTACTACAACAGCACATACTTTCACGAATCATTAGTGAGAGTTAAAGATATAATATTGCGATTTCTCTCCTTTTAATGTGTCGGCCATCACATCCAAATCTCCTAACCACATGGAATTCGGCAAATTTGGATAGCTTACGTATATTTAATTTCTTGAAAATTCAAAAGTTTAAATAAAAACTGCATTTGTCCTTTGAATTGAGTGTATTGTTGTCTATTGTTACAAGTATAAAGAAAGGGCTTCGGGTCATGCACTGCTAATATGAGAGCGTAGAAGTTCGTGTTTATTAGTCTGAGCAAAGAAATGGATCAAAAGGATATGAAATTAATGTCATTTTAATTATATTTTACTATTGATAATTCCAGTATTCGATTTTTACACCATTCTCCAATTTGTGTTCTTAATGTACTGATGATTCTTTCAAACAAACGGCGAACTTTAATTGGAATTCACATTAGGTTTCCTCACTTAAAATTACGATTTAAATGTGGTACGAAAGAAAAATTGAAACAAAATTGAGTACCATAATTTTGAACGAACTTTTCTTATGATAATTTGTTATTTCTTCTTTAAGCGGTGTTGCATTCAACACATTTTTTCTATAGAATACAGTCATTAAATTCAGTTGCTCTCTAAAGGCCAATTGTTGAATCAAATGTATTCGTAATTTAGCTGGCGAGATAATCTTGCTTCTATTATTCATTTTTCATTGCATAAAAATGATCATTCACGTTACTCAGTATTTTGATTTCACTACATCTTCACGTATTTATAACCTTCTACATAATTTTCTTTTTATTCCATTTTTCACTGACGTTTTAGAAAAACAACAATAGCAAAATCTGAATTATAATATTCGCGTTCGAAAATCCGTCGGAGCAGTAATTTACACATTGGTGTTGTAATAGAAACTTTATTATTTCTCGGTCTGCTCTCGGAATGTAATCGCTTCATAGAGAACACCAATTCTGGTTCTGATTGTCCGAACGAAGATTTTGAAGCATTTTTTTCTACTTCCCAAACTTAAAGAATATTTCATACCGCCCCAACTTGCATCATGTCCGAAGAATTTTCTAAATTATTCAGCCCAAGCAATTGTTCTGGACCTTTATGTGTAACAATAATAGCCTTTCAGTTTTTTTAAATCTCTCACATTTAAAGCAGGTAGTTATTTACCATCTGAATGATCTAGGTTCATTTTCTATAAATTATTTTTTAAACTTAGTGACCTTGTTACGAAAGTCTTCCCGATATCTTTAAATCGTAATTCGATTGTCAGTTCATCTTCGTTATGTTTTAAAAATTCGGTTGCGGCTTCAAGATTGAAACAGTATTTCGCTGATTAATATGGCATCGATTGAATACAGCCATTAATTTCTCAGTTACAAAAATTTAATTCAAAGGTTTCTGGATGTATCAACATGTTTTATCCCTAAATCTCCATACACTTTTAAGTTTCCCTCCAGAGGTATCGATAGTGTGTGGCGAATCTACGCCAGTACCAGCAAAATACTAATTACACTGTTCTTTACCTCGCCTGTGTTAATTTTCCCTGAGTCTTGTTTATTGTCGCCCTTTCTTCAATCTGTGCTTTCTTCACGCCTTATTATTGCCCTTTCTTCACGCTATGATAATTTCGCATCAACTTCTCTAAGACACTCCTTTTATCCTGACGTTCTTTATTTCAGTAAGAATGTTCCGTTTTCTCGAATGTAATTTCCTATTATTTGCGTAAGCAATGTTAAACCAATTATATAAATAACCTAACCTTACCTTCATTTTGTTCCTCCCGTAGCAAAATAATAAAAAAAAAACCTTTCCTGTTCTCCGCATTTCGTTCGTCGGCTAATTTCACATGCTACCTTTTTAACATTACGACCTCCTGGTAAGCAATGCTGATCTAGACGAATGTGCAGCGCCTAGCACGACGCAACCAGCTAAACAGGTCTGCTCGTCGGGCAACAAACCAGGCTCACACAGGAGGAGATTCCTTCATGGCCCAAAGCTCCCTAATCTTCTCGCATTGAAACCGCCAAGAACGGAACAATATTTTTCTCCAAGCCCCTCTACCCTGTCAGCCGCTAGCTATCAAGTAGGCATAAATGTTATTTGACAGGTTCTCTGTGAGAAGCGTAGGCAGCTTTGGGCCCGTATAAAATCTACTCCTGCGTAAACCTGGTTTGCTGCCCGAAGAGCTAGCGTGCTTTGCAGGTTGCGTCGTGATAGGCGCTGCACATTCGTCCAGATCAGCTTTACTAACATGCAGATCGTACTTTCAGTATTTACTTACCCGTATACGTATAATATACGTAGTGTAGTATATGGAAAGTTATGTGATGCTGCGCGAAACTAGTGGTGCTACAAAATGGCGCAGTCTTTCCCGAATTGGTTTTCTATTTCCTTTCATCTCAATTCGGACTTGACATATACTCTTTGCCACCTGCCATCTATCGTCGCCCAAAGTACATTTTTTTGACATTTTCTTAATTTTTCGGTTTCTTAATAGTAGAACGAAAACATTATATTAAGAATATTAAAGAACAGTAAAACCTTCTTCTAAATAGCAATTTTCTTCGAAATATTTGGAGCCGTTTTAAACAAAATGGCGTATCAGCGCGACTGTAAATGCGAAAATTGAAGTTATTTTTCGCAGGAATCTTTTGTGATTTCGAAAATCTTCATATGAAACCATTTCAAGCACATTAACTCACAAATACAATAGTGCTTACAAATTACTGCACACGTGCATTTTAACAGTGGGAGAGACCTAACAAAAAATACCCCAAAATGAACTCAACGACGTATTAAAGAGTGCGATTAGCACTATCCGTTCCAAAAGTTTGTAGAAAAAATTTGGAGCTATATATGAGAAAATGGCGTTTGAGCGTTTCTGAAAATGCGGAATTTTGAGCTAGTTTTCTTAGAAAACTGTTGTGTTTTCGAGAAACTTTATTTGACACTATTTAAAGCACGTGTACTCATAAACACAGTAATATGAACAAATCGCCGCTATGTAAATATGAATGGTAACATTATAATATTTATAAGTACATGTGCTTAAAATAATGTAAAATAGAGTTTGTCGAAAACTCAACCGTTTTCTATGAAAAGTAGCTCAAAATTTCGCATTTTCAGTAACGCTCAAACGCCATTTTCTCAAAAATGGTTCAATCTTTTTCTTCAAACTTTTCGAACTGATAGCGGTAATTATACTCTTAAATATGAAGTAAAATTCAATTTGGGGTATTTTTTCGTTTTTTCAAAATTACACATATTAGTTTTTTGAAAGATCTCTCACACAATTAATATGCACATTACCAGAAATTCGTAAACATTACTGTATTTGTGAGTTACTGTGCTTCAATTGACTTCTAATGAAGTTTTTCAAAATCACAAATGTTTCCTGTGAAAAGGAAATTCAATTTTCACATTTACAGTAGCACTTAAACGACATTTTCTTAAAAAAACTGCTGTAAATTTTTCAATGAAAATTGCCACTTAGGACTAGGTTTCACTGTTCTTTAATATTCTTAAAATAATATTTCCGTTCTACCATTAACCGAAAAATTAAGAAAATGTCCACAAAAAAAATGTACTTTGGGCGGTTATACATGGCAGCTGGCACGAGTGTGTGACAATTCCGAATAGCTAGCCAGGACCAAAGGAAATAACAAAACTAATACGGGAAAGTGTGTACCATTCTGTAGCACCACTAGTTTCACCAATCCTTCACACTATTTTCTCCAAATGGATATTCTCCATGTCCTCCGATTGTGAAACAGATTATTTAATATTTGGAGTACTCAACGTTATGCACCGAATAAATTTTCAATTTTCTTTCTAAAAAGAAGCTCCAAAGTTCTTTCACATTATTGTTAGAATAGAGGAAAGTATACGTAGCAATTTTAAACAGGCCTGATTTATCTTTAACCTTTTTATGCAGATAAAGTAAAAAGCACCGATTCACATCATATGAGCGCGTCTTTTATTAAAATTTTTATTTTTTCAAGAACTACAAATATGACGCAGTTTTAGAATCGCACTAAGTTTGTTCAAAACATTTTAACGTTTTGACCATTTTTCTTCCCATTTATGTTAAATTTCAAAGTTAACTTCTCTCTAACACTGGTGACATGAAGATAATGAATTAATAGAAATCTTGTGTCACGGCAATTCAAAACTAGTGGTGCTACAAGAGCATATACTTCCTCGCGCTTAGCAACGGTTACGTAATTTTATAGTACCATAATTTCTGTCCATATTGACACATTCCAATCAGTTGTAAAACTATTTGCAAATCGTAGAATATTAGGAGCGAAAACCAATTCTTTTAGAGCAAATATCATAACACAAAATAGACAATCAAAACTGCGTTTCATACAGCCATAAAAATCTCCCAACATTGAAAAGGAATTGTCAGAATTTCAAACTGCCTATTCGCGGCGCTATATATTGCAATCTGATATCTCGTGAAAGACTAGCACACCAAGCTCGGAAAAATCAAATTTGCAAGTTTCGGCGATATTTACAAATATAATGCCATATTGATTTTTTAGTTTGTGACTTTTTTTTAAAGGATCTGCTTTTTTAGAACAGATTCCATGTTTTATGAACACGCGGAAGGAAGTGTACAGACCGAAACACGAATATTTGTATCATTTCTTAATAAAGTGACATATATTATGATGTTAATATCAATGTCGATTCAGAGTAATTTAGAAACAAATCTTGAGAATTAATAAAATACAAAGGCAAGATTTTCTCAAAAACACATTGAAATTTTTCTACAATTTTTGAAGGAATAAAGCAAAGGTTTCTTAATATTAGTGTATTTTTCTAGTTTATTCACAAATCAGTGGAACTTCGAAAATGGCTAACGTTCAGTTTTTTCGACACCCTCTTTTTGTTATGTTATTAAAAAGAACTAGTTTACAACTAGTATACAATAGCGCATACTGTCACGCACTATTTCTAAATTTGGAATTGTCGAATATTCAGAGAGCTCTACGAAAATGAAAGCTGGAACATTCTTGTCGGCGTCTCTTGTTCTATCTGTGTAAAAACATTGATATAAAAGTGTGAAACGGTTTTTGAGAAAACGTTTATTTTTATATTTCGTATTGAGTTTAAGCAGAAATTACGTAAAACTGCAGACGGACGGACGTTTTTAAAGAAAAAAAAACAACAACACTGTCGGTATCAAGGACCCACAAAACAAGGATTCTGGCTACACCTCGTGACTCGAGGATTCTTTTCTTATTTTTGCAACTGGATTTATCCACTTTTTCGTTATCAGAGCTCGGCAATGAATTTTTTTCTGTCGAAAATCCTACGGTTTTTCGCGCAGCACACGTATACGATAACGTAAAAAAGAGATGTAAAGTAAATTTAAAAAACATTTTATTTTAATATTAAAAAAAATTAATATGCTCGCATTGCCTCGTGTTCCTTAAATCGATCGAAGAATATCAATTTTGAAGAATATCGGCTGACCCCTTTAGGAGCTAGCGTTGAGCATTGACGTTTTTACTTCAATTGATTTTTCGCTGTCAAGAACCCACCAAAGCTATATTCTGACTACACTACGTGTTAGAGAAAGTAATTTACGGTAAATAGGGACAAGATTATCCAAGTTTTCGTTACGGGGGCCCGACAAATAGAGTATTTCTGTCGAAAATTGAGCTGATGTGTTAGACGGAAAGACGAATTACATTAACGAACCGTTACCAATAATACGAGAAAGTATCTGATGTAGAAACACTATTTGAGTTATGCACGATCGATCTGTCAGGAAATCTGAGTTGCATGATGCAAGACGACGCCAGTCCTGCATATTTTAAATCATAAAAATGTTTAATTCGATTTCATACGAAAGGGAAGGTGTGCACTAACAATGTATCCAGCCGTAAAAACACTTGTCCATTGACTTTAGATTGTTATGTACTTAGGGTAACACACCTTGCCCTATGATGTGCAACATGAATGAAAATAATATGTAGTTGAGCGTACCAATGAATATGATTTTATTGCGTTACTCATACAGAACTCAAATTTTATTTTATTAATGAGGTTTGCCGCGCATATGTAAACTGCGTGATATACGAGTATTTCGAAACAAGTTAATTAAAATGTGTTTATGTTGCCACCTGTTTACATTTGGTGAGCCTCTTTACCAAATGTAAAACGATTCTGCATTAATGAGGTTCAATAATGGAAAAAGAAGGGACTGAACCTAATTAGGAAATAAATTGTTTTATTACGAAGGGCTACAGACACCTTTAAACATTCTCCGGGAGTCATCAACCTCTTGTGCGCACGTCTGTGTGTGTGTGTGTGTGTGTTTTGTAATTTGTGTTGGGAATGTGAACCTTGTAATATAAAGTATGATCTGCCAATCAGTGGCTTGCACATGGGACAGACAACAAGAGACGTAACTAGTACAGAAAGTGAGTATTGGGCGAAGGTATCAAATGTTGACGGGCAGCGCAACGATAGCAGCCGAGTACTGGTCTTGAAATGAGTTCACCAAACAATTTTGTACGAGTTGTGCACATTACATTTTTTGCACGAATTCTTCGAAACTTACGAGGATATGATCATGTTCTCAATATGCGAGGTGTTAGCAATATTGATGTATGTGTCCCAAGATTTTGTTTCCTCAATAATACTCGTACTCAGATTTTTTACGGTTGTAATTTCTTTGCGGTAGGCGTATGGTAAAGAAACACTTTTCAATCAATGAACTTGATGATATTACAGTTCGTGTTATTTTCTGAATATTAGAAGAGAGAAGGGGTTTAAGAGCAAGATAGCCAAATTTCCGAAAGTTATGAATAGGGGGCGGATTTTAATGACCTACAACAACGCCAGAAAGATCAATAAAATGCTTTTCAAATGTTTTTTAAATGCCCTAAAAGCAACAAAAAAAAAAGAAGAAGAAGTAAGATGAACAACTCAAGCTGATAGATACGTTACTGGTGTAATCGAGGATTCGTTCAAGTGAACTCAGCCTGCAAACTTTGGTTTGGACTATTCTTTACATGGAAATCTCGTTATTTAGTTATACCAAAATCGGCCGAACCGACATTGGCATTGGTAAGCATCATAGGAGCCTTAGATTACATACAACTACTGATATTACAATATCTGAGCGAAGAAATCGTATAGGCTTCTCAGGAATCCCGTGGACAACATTTGTGGCATCTCGTAAATATTGTTTGAAGCAAGTACCATTAAAATGTTATGAAAATCGATGAAATCAGCGAAAAATGCATTAAAAATGACGGAAAAGGTAACAAAAAGACTTGTTAGTCGATATCGACGAAAATACAAAAAAATGTCATGTACAAAGTGGGCCATTTCCTTTTGTGATAACAAAATTAACGCCTATAATGAAAGGTAATGTTGTAAAGTGAAAAGAAAGAAAATGACATTTCATTAAAATTATCCCCTAGTTTCGAGAAACGCCACTCTGTACGAGCGTGTGGCGCTGCGCCGGTGGCCGAGGCAGTGGCAGAAGCTGTTGCTACCGGCGCGGCGCGGGGCGGCGATGCCTCGGCCAGCGTTCGCGCGTGCCAAGAAGAGCACCTGTGCGCTGGCGGCCCCGCTCTTCCCGCGCGTGCGACCTTGTCGTTGTGGCCAGGAGGGGGGGGAGTCCTCCCCGCCCCCACCCCGCCCCGCGCCGCCCACTTCGCCCTAGTCGGCTTATTTCTAGGCGCGCCCAAGTGCACTGAATGAGCCCGTGCAGGCCCCGCGCCGCCGCCTCTGTGAAATGCCGCGCCGCTGCTCTCGCCGGAAGGTTCCGTTGCGCAGGCGCCGTCTTAATGTAGGAAAACCTCCATGGCTCCAACATGAAGTCGGAAGAATGGCATATTTCGTCATGAGAAGGTTCCGGTTGACGATTATCACACGTTATTAACATTTGTAGAGTTTAATGTGTATGATAGTCTCCTAGTTGAAACTTAAAGTAATACGTACTGGGGTTGTTCTATCACGATTATATCACTTCAGAAATGTAAGTACACGATCTATCGTAATACCATTTTACTTTCTCGCGCCTTGCTAACGCTGTGTGGAGAAAGTAATGCAAGGACGCAAGGGAAATGGTTATTTTTGTACAAAACAAAAATCTTATTGACGGCATCTAGTAAAGAAAGGATAAATCTTGTTCCCATTTGTAGTAAATTACTTCATCTAACGTGTAATTAGGGTTCTCGATACCGAAAAATTGAATTATGGCAAAACTATATCCCTGTGGTAACAAGGGTAGCTGGTATGCCGTATGCAGGCTTTTCACAAAAATTTGTATTTCCCGATCGATCTGACTGATGTCGCGGACCCTTGTTTTTGAAGCACATTTTAATTTTGGAGGGTACTTTACGTGAATCGACATTTTTTTAATGACTTCAAATTTTTTCTTTAAATTTGTTCTTCTGGTAGAGAAAAAGACACCTAGAGAAATGACAAAGCTTGCTTTTCGGATGAACTCTCTGAATTTTCGAAAATTGCAAGCATTCAACATATTTTCAGCGTCTTTCTACATCTGCAGAAATGAAGAGTTTTTCCTTTCATTCCTTTCCGTTCATGAAAAACTGATTCGCAAATAATATCATGTCCGGTATTTCTAAAATAAGACTAGTTCTTCCGTGGGACGCAATTTGTAAACATTTATTTTCTCAAAAAGGCCTCCAAAATGTTTATTCATTTTTACCCTCGATTGTAGCGAAGAGCCAACAAGGATGGTCGAGGTAGCTAAAAGCGCTTACCGACTCAGCGCTTCGGCCCCGAGGATCGCGGATTCGAGTCCCGCCTTGGACGCGGTTGTTTGTTCTTTACCTCTCATGTATGTGCAGTTGCGGAGGGCCTCGCTTTTTGTTTTCTTTTTTTTGACACCAGATCAAAGGAGCCCGCAAATGTCTTAGTACCTAGTCCGGTCGAATATGCATCCTATCTGGACGTAAAGGGTAATCGCCTGTCGGCTGGATAATACCGTACGGGGAAAACGATGTAGCAAAGAACGGTCAAAAAATGATGCTAGTCCCATTTTCAGCACACTGTCTGTATTTTCGAAAATTGCAAACAAAAAATTAACATCGCAAAAGTAAAATATAGATCATGAATATTTTTTGTTAAATTAAAGCTGTTCAAAAAACTAATTTCTTCAGAAAAGGTAATGTAGTTATTTTTTGATATAAATAGTTTACCGTAATTTTGAAAGTTGGGAATTTGCAATTTCGAAAATTCCGAACTTCGTTTGCCAAAACAATGGGAAAGTCGCGACACGCCAACTTGAAATTCTCAGAATAACGTCGTATGGTTGGGCGATGTCTCTGGATGAATGGAAAAGAGTTTTGGATTGTCGAATATGTGTTGATATATTACCAGTGATTCGGCAGTTTAAAATGTTGCTCGTCATGGAACGATAAGGAGGCTTTATTTTTTTAAACCCTAATACAGAAGAGGAATCTGTAATACAAGTTATGGTTTCTAAGATGGACATTACGCAAAGGCACGGGAGTTTGAATAGTTTCAATATATTATACACTTGCTCACTGTGAAACAATGCTCAAATGTTGAATTATATATATTATATATATCTTAGAAAGTATTCGTCATGCACAGTGCAATAAATATTGTGATGTTTCATTATATTATCCAAAGATTAATGGAATTAGAACGCTGACTTGTAATAATAATTCTTACAGAAGGAAATTGATTTAGTGATGGTAAAAGGTTTTACTTAGAACTAAGAAACACATCAAATTTACTTTCATAAGATTTCATAGCTGATTATGGTATTAAAAACCTGGAAGACACTTCGGTGTAATCAAAGCAAGCTTGTGTGAAATCATCCTTACATTTCTGTATAATTTGCCGCATTTGTAAACATACGAAATGATTACTGTTCCAAATAAAATGAATATCCAAATCAATGAAGATATGCACCTGAGGCGCATAGTTTGAATTGGACTTTTTCAAGTAATAGCTTAAGTGTTAGTGGGGCAAAAATTGCAGGATTATAAAATTACGTAACCGTTCCCAAAATGCGAGAAAGTATATGTCTTACCTTCTAGTTCGAATATTGCAACTTTCATAGGTCATTTGTTTGATTCATTTTATGTCTTGATGACTTTTGACAATTGTTATAAAAAACTTGTGGAATATGCCTTTCATAAAGCAGATTTCCTTTGATGTTTTCCTCTTTTGGCATCAGTTTATAGTGAGCACGTAATATTTACTTAATATCTCATTTCACTGATCAATAATTTGTGAAATGTAACTAGCATGTACTTCAATTGTAAATTAAAATGACGTTGAATTTAAGTAATTCGGCATTTCATGAAGAAAGAAAAAAATGTGAATGAAGGTTCGTGTATTTATGCGATTGCAACAGTGCACTAGTCTCGTTTTGTAATCCGAGTAACAGCGGCGAAGAAAGTGGCACTTCCTCGATGGCAATTGGGCGATGGATTTCGCTGATGCCGATGGATCTGATGTGTGGGCGCGGGAGTTCCGCGCGCGGAGAAACTGGCGCAGTGAAAATCCCACGAGGCGCTCGGAGAAATGCGCTTCCGGGCTATGGGCGCACTGCGGCGCCGCGCCGCGCCGCGTCGCTTCGCCCAGTGGCCGTCCGCCGCGCCACCAGCGCCCCCTACGATCGCCCGCCCGCTCGCCCGCATGTATTACAATGCAAAAGATCTTTGTCAAAGATATTTTATAAAAGAAAATTTGATAGTATATTAGCTAATATTTTATAAAAGATTTCTTTTATAAAATTTCTTTGATGAAGTGTCGTCTGAAACGACCAAGTTTTTATCATACATTTGGTAACATGGCATCTGATTGACATGTGGGGTATTACTTCAACCAAAGTTTTAATTGCAGAGTATGAGCAAATAATAGTAGGAAGTAGAGCACTAGCATGAGCAATTAGAACAATTATCAATTAGAATTCTACGATGGTGAGGAATTAGAATGTTTATACAATACTGTTCAACCAGACTACAAAATAAAACCAAACGAATTGACGCGTACGATACATCTTTCCGATAAGTGGGGTTTGGAAAAAGCACAATTCATGAACTTTTTTTTAACTTCGAAAATCAGAGGACTCAATTTCGAAAGAACGAAGAAGAGCGACAAAGAAAATAAGTGTTTCCTTGTCCATCCTCAAATAATTCATTTCGTAGTTCTTTGATTAATGCTTCACAATGTAGGACTCGTGGATGAATAACATAGCGTTGTTCTATGGCCTCACCCTCAAACGTTTCCTCTTTACCTTTTACTTCAACATTAAACATAGATTTGTTATTGTTAAGCATTAAATATCATAAACATAACTATTTGTTCGTCATCCATCTTGAAACGTGAGCAAAACTACATAAAATATTGAACAAAATGTAATCCGTCAAATTTCTTTAAAGATTTTTTTCGTAAAAGTTCAAAGATATTTGTCAAATATCTTTTATAATATAATACCGGCCAAGCCCTGAAAGGCAACGCGTTTGCGAGTCGCACCTATGGCAGCAGGCACATCGCGGTTGTCAGCCACTGCATTCGCAGATGATAGGGAATGACTTGGTGGAAAGCTACAGAAGCGGGCCAAAAATTGTCATAAAAGTAGCTAGAAGATCACTATGCGAATGGGTATGAAATGCGCGTTTTGTTTGTTGTGCAAGTAAATGCATAGCGTGGCGAGAGTGAGTGTGAGCGAGAAGCGAAGCCGGTACTCGCGGAAGATAAGAGGCCGCGCTGCTGGTTACCTAGAGACCTGTTAACCGCGGCGGTTGTGGAGGAGGAGGCGCGAGGCGGTGGCGGCGGCGGCGGCGAAGGCGGCGCGGTGCGGCGGTGGTGGGGGGCGCGTGGCGGCGCGGCGCGGCGAGGCCGGGGCAGGCGCGGCGCGACGCCAGTTGGTGCGGGGCCGCGCTGGCGACAGAGGCCGTGCGTGCTGCGCTGTGCTGTGCTCAGTGCTGTGCTGCGTGCGTCGTGCAAGTGGCGGGTGGGTGGTCGGGCCGCTGTGCTGCGTGCGCTCTGTGTGTGTGTGCGCGAGGCGAGGCGGTGCGGCGCGGCGAGGCGCGGTGCGGCGCCCGGTGCGTTTGAATGGGCGCGGTGCAGACGCAGCCGCTTCGCTCTTCCCTCGTGCGGCGCTGTCGCGCACCACCCCGCGTGTGCCCTCCTTCCGCCCCCGCTCCCGCCCCCGCCCCCGCCCACGCCCCGCACCATGAACACTACTCCTAGCAACGCGTGCAACGCTGCTTGAACCCAACGCTCCGTCCCAACACGTTCGTCCTCCCGACGTGGAACTGTGTGATACGCCGACTGCAAAGGGACCAAAATCCGACGTCTGGGCGGTGTGGGACTTTCCCGAAGCCCTCGACCGGTGTGGACTGTGGAAGCTGACAAAGTGGACGAGTACTCGAACGCCCGCGAGCGCGCCGAGATGGATTTCCACGGCACGGGAGCGCCCCTAGCGGTGCCCGCGCCGCCGCCCGCGCTGCCCCTGCACCACCACCACCACGTGGCCCCCGCGCACCATCTCAGCCAACACCAGCTGCACCAGCTGCAGACGCTGGTGGCGGCCGACGAATCGCAACATCACGGCCCACAGGCGCGCTGGTCGCAGTACCAGCACCTCTGGAGACAGCACCAGCTGCACGTCAACGGTAACAACCACCTCTCCTCACCCATGCTCTCGCTATAAGCCCAAATATCGACAAAGTTATGAAGAAGTACCCACTGAATATCGACCGATTTTATTATCATTGTACGATAACTCGTTTTGATCATCACTAATGCAATACATTACGAATTACATTTCATACAAGATGCCTAAAATGCTTTCTTCATCATTTTTAGAAGATATATATTCAGAATTTGTTTTAGTAGCGTATATATTTCCATAATGAAGTTGTTCAATTCAATGAATCTCAAAAAAATATTTCTCCAAAACTATTCATGTAAGATTCATAAACATCAAATAACAATCACAATAACCAAGTTCAAGGGATAAAAACACAATTTGGCAATATTAGTGCAACATATAATGTACATATATAATACATTTTGTCTATAGTTTCGTGTCAGAATGTTTTACTGCAGGTATTTGTAAAGAAAAATTTATATTTTCTGCCACACGTGACAGTGGCAAAACAGCCTCTGTGGAAGTGCGTCTTAGCGTTGTCACGTGTTCCCAAAGTCAAGTGATTTGTGATCAAGGATAGAAACTCAGCGTGTAAGAGTTATCAGAGAAATAGAACGCCACACGAGGGGGCATTACAGTTGCCTATTCAGCAAACAGAGGATACTAAAATACATATCACATTTCGCTCCACGGTCGTTTAGCAGTGTCTGTGATGATGCTCAGGTAGGTGCATTAATTGCCACAATTCTGTCAATATTTAATAGGTACAATTATTGTACCTAGTTAATATACCTATATACAATTATTGTACATATATACACTACGAAATATGTACATATTGTATGTAAGATACGTGATGTAATATTCCCGTCAGTGCTTCCGTTTTTTGATTAATTGTTAATAAATTGTTCGCCCACTTTATTCGTAAAAGTTAAGTGATCGAGATTCAAATTTTGAGAAACGCACTTAGCAAGACAAAATGATGTGTGATGACGAGGAATGAAATAAATAATTATTTCGCGTAAAACGATTCTAAAATTCTGTAATAATTGTATTGACAACACCACATTCCAATTTTTTAATAAGGCCCACGGTGTTTTCAACTTGTCTAACTTATCTAAACGTGTCTGACTTAATTAAGCATGGAGGAAGTATCAACCACGAAGTATGTACTTTGTGGTTGATACCTCCTCGATCCTTAATTAATAATCATTGTGGATTACCACAATATCTCTGCTGCCACCACCGAATTTATATCTAACTTTTGTTCATATTTGACTTTTCTTTATCTTCATTGTCTTGTTGTATTCAATGATTTTTAAGAAACGTAGTTTTCGCTTTTGGTTTGCAGAAAATTCTACTTGTAAAGCAGTTTTATTGTATAAATGACACAGTGGTCGTACGAGTTTCCTAACAGGTTTAATGTGCATGACATAAAATATTCATTGGTTGACTGTTGAGTTTTGAAGGTTTGAAATTAGGCGGAAGAATCATAATGGATTGGCACGCGAGTTCTCTTGATATCAGCACGAAAAAAAGTAAACTTCCTGAAGAATACTATGTGAATTAAAGAAACCAAACTACTGAAAATTTGCGTAATGTAATGCGGCACTTTCTTTTCTACTGTTCACTTCCTCATATTCAGCACGGTATTGATGCAGACTTAAACATTAACTCGCTTTTAAGTAATGTTTTATAATCTGTCTCTAATGTCGAGAATTTACGTTTCACAAGTAAATTAGAGATGGCGTGATGATGTTCCGAATATTCTTTCTAGCTCATTGGTAAAGGATGCGATCGTTTTAGGGCAGTGGGAAAATTGTGTTGTGTTGATATGGTATATGAAAGCTGGGGAACTCGTAAATTATTTTTGTAATGAATGTTAGTAGTGTGCGTTTGTTTATTTGCATTTAAATGATTAAAACACGCTTGAATCAGATATTTCGAACAAAATAGTCGAAGCTCCACCGATGCGCCTCTTTGCACGAACGCAAAGCCTTCTTGCTCCCCACGAGCCGTTTCCGCGTCCTCCGAGCGACGAGGACCAGGCTGATGTACTGCCCTTCGTCCTCACGTGCTGCTCGTACGAAGTCTCCGAAACCTAGCGCGCGCTCACTGACAGTCCGGCCGCGCCTCCCCCCCCCCCTCCCTGGCCAGGACGCAGAAGGCCCACTTTTACTTTCACCCACCCGCCTCCGCCTTTCGCGGCGCGCGCGCGGGCGACGTTTGCGGCGCCGCGGGCTGCTCGGGCGCGAAACCGGTCCCTCCACGCCCCTTCCTCGCGCCGCGCCCCGCCGGCCCCCGCCTGCCCGCCGCGACGGACCTCTCGGGCGCGCGCGTGACAGCGGAGCACGCCTCTTCCTGGTGGGCGACAGCGGACGTTGCAGGGCGATCGCTGGTCCCGTCGTTAAAAATTATTATTTTTATTGTTAATTATTCTTTGTTCGTTAGGGTCAGCGAGGGACCACGGGACAATTTTAGTACTTCCTTTTAAGCTGTTCTTACTTCTTTCTTCAGTTCTTCATTATTATTATTATTATTATTATTGTTATTATTTATACATAAGGATAACATGAACATCCACAAACAAACATCCCTGCCCTGGGTCGGAATCGACCTGCGACCCTTCGAGCCGAAACCTCTAAGACCCTTGAGAGTGGCGACCTCGGCTATCCAGGCCGGCAAAAAGGATTCGTTGTATGAGAGAAGGCACTCTCTCCCTAAACGATCGGTCGGTCATCTAACAGTAAATGTATTAAGAATGAAAGATACGGAGTAGGGAATGGAAATATATTTGGGTCTCAAAATAAAACTTTTGAGTTCATTATTTCTATTAATAAAAGCAAAATATATATTACAAAGCCTTTACCATCTGAAAGAGTAGTTGCGAATTCTGATTTAGAATAGAAGTAGTACGTTATTTCTGGAAAATACAATTATTCAAAACTAAAATATATCTAAAACATTTCTTTGTACATTTTCACTTATAACTTGCGTTGTTTTTAAAATGTAAGGACAAATTTATAATGCATATTTCATATTTGAATTTGTTGGACAAGGGTTGTTGTGAAATTGCAGATTCCATGAAAGTCTCAATTAAAACTGTTTCCTTTCGAATTTTGAGATGTCAAGCTCAAAAACTGTGGTGTGTCACTAGGAAGGTAGTTGATGAATGAGATTCCTGGTTGTCCGGGAGACGCCGCGTTCTAGGCCCAAATGCGTTTCTCTACGTGGAAGCTCAAAGTGTGAGGACACCCGTGCCTAGCACGACGTTTCTCGGTCGGCAAAGAAAGCCACCCAGTCATGCATTTGCTTTCAGGTGATGACTTATTTTATTTCACAACCACATTTTTTCTCAATCCCACACACATTGATACCTTGTGAAGTGATGACTCTTTCTGGGAGCATTTCACGACTGCATATCCCGGTGTCGTGTTACCTGGTCACCTGGTGGCACCGTGGCGAACTACCAGTGCCCCGCAGGGCGGCTGCCACGTGGAGAGAAAGCAGCCGGAAGCCCATCTCCGTCCGGGACTTGCCTTCGTAGCTGAGGCAGCCCATACGCCTGTCTTAGCGCTACTTGCGCTGCTGATAAGCCGGCGTTGGCCTTGGCGAGGGCTTTGGCTATTGCTTCCATCCATTTAATAGCGCATAGCGCTACACATGGCCCGCACGACTTCCCCGTCTGCCCCAACGTCGCTTTTGCCGTGTGAAACCACACCAGTCCACCTTTACTGTTTTCATTTCTCAGGCATAGATATTCGTTCAGAGTGATGTTTGTTTGATAGTTTTTTTTGTAGTAATCATGCAGTTTCGTCGTAGCCTCTACCTCAACGGAACATTTTGCACATTTCTGGGATCCGAGGCGCAGCTGTAGACCCGGAAGGAGTCTTGCGTGTCCGGAAATGCGCGCGCTCGTGTTTCTGTAAGGGGGAGGGAGGCAGGCACAAGCTCCCCCTCCCACAAGACATAGGGACCTTCTCGCTGCAATCTCCCCCTCCTCCTTCCCTTCCCCTCTTCTTGTCATCAACGCAGTGCGTGCCTGAGGAGCGCAGGGCATTTGAATCGCGCGCATCAAAGTTGCCAAAAAGCTTAGTTTTCTTCAAAAAGAAACTTTTCATTGGAAAACCGATTGCACCAGACTTCCTCAAATGACAATTGCAGTCTTTGTGATTTTTAACGAGAAAGGATTAATCTGGAGGGTAAATGGAAACTCAGTGCCGTAAGTTATCCACTCGGAAGTGATGTCTTCATCCTCCACGCCGCTTGCTTACTCAAAACAAGCAGCTTGAAAGGGGAAGCAGCCACATACACAAAATGCGTTTCCCAAAGGTGGCTCCATGCGTAGAATTCGGCTGACACATTTAAATGGCGATGTCACGAGCTGAGAAGGAACGTAAACTGTACTTCAAACTTGAACTTAATTCGGCGGCTGATACGACAACATTCCAAAGTTACTTATTCTTCATTAGAAATTTGTAGTTTAAAATGACACGTAATGTAAAAGGTTGTGGGTACAAAATAGTTGATAACATTTTAAAAAAATTTTGGCATTCATTGTATTTTTGCGATAAAATAATGTTTCGTGCATAATAAATATGAATACAAATATGTGACTAATGAGTACTTAACAAATGTATTTTCAAGGCACAGTTTAAGCCATTTAGGGCACGGGGCAAAATTACCAAGACACTTTTCGAATCAATAAAAAATACCCCACAGCAAAACTAGTGATGGCAGAGAATGGCACAGACTTTCTCATACTTTCCCTTTCTATTTAGTGTCAGCAAGCTTTTCGGTGTACCCTACCCACGCCTCAACTCTCATCTATCGGCGCGTAAAAGATGTTACGGATATTTTAAAAAAATAATATGCATGATATGGATTAAATAACTTATTGGGGGTAATAAAGTTTTGTTTCCAGAAAAAAATATCTCTCTTCAATAAAATAGTTATATGATATAGTCAAAAATATTTGGAACATTTACAGTTTTGATAATTCAGAGTAAACAGTGAAAATATGGCCCATGCCATTTTATAGATTTACTAGATTCTAACAATATTTTCTTTTAAATTTGGAGCAATTTTTGAGAAAATTTTGAAAATGTGATTGCGGCTTTATGTAAAGTACTCCCAACATTCAAAATATCCGTTTCAAACTCTTTTGACTTTGAATTTGCTCTGATCGATCGGGGAATTTCAGTTTGGAGAAAGTCGTCTGAACGGTTTGGGTGCTAGCATGGGCAGACGGACGGAGTCACTCTTTCCCGTCTAACTATTTTTCGGTGTTACGGACGCACAAAACATGGATTTCAACTACACCAGATAGAGAAAAAAAATAATCCACTTTTTCGTTTTCAGGGTCGGCAATAAGGGTTTTTGTGTAGAAAAATCGCTATTTTCTCTCTCTGCAGTATAACAATATTTCCTCTGCACTGCGTAAGCAGTAGTAAATAGTGATGCTACAGGATGGCAACGACTTTTTCGTATTAGTTAGTTTACTAATCTCTGTTAGTCTGGACCAGCTTTCAGTCGAGAGAAATTTTTTCCACATTTTTATAAATTTTTCTGTGCCGTAATGATAGAACTGAAATGGCAATTTAAGAATATTATAGAAGAGTAAAACCTGGTCTCTTATAGAAGAGTAAAATCTGGCAAATTTAATGCGGAAAATTTGGAACAGTTTGAGAGAAAATTTTGAAAATGTCCCAGGGGCTCTATGTAAAGCACCCCGAAAATTTAAAGCATCTTTTCAAAATTGCAGAGCTTCAAGTTGGGCCAGATCGATCAGGGAATATTCGTTTGGAAAAAATCTTAGGCGTAGGGTAAGCGCGAGTGTTGTTTACAGTCCCACAGACGGACGAATTTTGCAAAAGGCAATTTTTTCCATTCAAGAGAACCCGGAAGCGTTTACTTCCCAACGACCCGTGTACTTCCCGTGAAATCTCGAAATCGATTTCCCGCAACGTTTCAAAACTTTATCTTTCCTGTGGCACGACAAGGTGTGTACTGCTTAACAGCGCTAGTTAAAAAATTGTGTATTCATTTGATACATAGTTTTGGAGTTCTTGATGATTCATTGGTAATTTTGTTTTTCTGTGTTTACTGTTCATGTGTTTGATCTTGAGCATTGGATGACGTGCAATACTTCGACAATCATTTCGTCGTCGGCCCAGGGATACTCATTGTGGAAATTTTTATAGATATGTCAGGTGACATCCCACGCACGGATTCTTCGGAAGTAGTGGGCTGGGTTCTGAAAGTAGCGGCGTCCTCCACGATTCCGCTAGCGAAGAAACGAATCTCATTGCCATTGGCAGTCGCAGGACCCAATCGAACCGTTGCATACACGTCACCCGTTTGTGAATATGAGTTCTTTCCGAAACGGAAGACAGTTGTATGACATTACATTCCTGGTGTGTTATTGATAGTAGAGCGTAAATAAGGAGTTTCGGTGGTGTAACCGTTAGCGTGCCGGACTATTATAGCCTACTATCAAACCCGATCGAAGCTGTGGATTTCGTACCCTTCTTTCGGAGGAGAAGTAAATGCGGCTGACACACGTTGTATACTTATAGCATACAAAAGATGCTCAAACCTAAACGAAACCTCTGAGCAAAATTAAAATCGTATGTTTCGTCGCCCGAGTGATATCTCCTTTTTCTGCTAGGCGGTGAAAGGAGGTAGCGAAGTTCGCCTGGTCTCGGGGAATAGCAGGCCTGATGGCCTGAGTCTCGCCACGGAAAATTAGGCATTAATTGAATTGAATATCTCGCAAAGGGTCTTGATTGGAGTGTGTCGTCTTGGTCGGCGCTCCGAGGGTGCTTCACCGGGCTTGGTGACTGCGGACAGCAGGCGAATGCTGTCGACGACTGCTTCTTACATTTTTGATATAAAATATAGCATCTGTAGGTATTGGTGTGTCTTTGAAGTGACTGTGAGATATGGGATCCTCAAAAAGGCATTTAACATTTGACATCTTATAATATGGGTGTCAAAATGGAGCAAAGTAGCTCACAATATCGTTGTCCAAGTTGCACAATACGAGCACAAAACGACGAGATGTTGTTGGCGCATCTCGCCATTAATGAAGACGTTATGATTGCTTGTCCGTCTTGTGTGTTGCAATACCTTTTGTGTGTTTGTCCGTGAGTCTTCGTTGGCGTCTCAATCCACGCGAGTGAGGAGCCCGGGGTCCGTGGCGGGGCGCCCACCGCGAAGGCCACCCGCCTGCCCGCGGCGCGGCGCGCAGGGGGGGGTGTGGGGGGTGTGGGGGGTAGGGGGGCGGGGCGGAGCGTTCCGGCGCTGCCTTCGCCGGCGCTCCCCCTCCTCTCCCTCCAGACAGCATCGCGTGCTTCGCCATCACCGGCGAAGGCGACTCGATGAGACTGATCAACGCACGCAACGTCGCTACTACTTAAAACCAAATTGCCAATTGATATAACATTTTTTCGAACTATTTAAAACCAAATTGCCATTTGATATAACTTGTTTTTTTCAAATCCAAATATTTCGATGTTAAAACTTATGTACTGTATTTTAGATTGTTGCATACTGCTTACGCAGTATGTGGAAAGTATTACAATGTTTTTTTGTTACTTTTTTACCGAAAAACTACCATAGCGAGGTCCTCGTAATGAAAAAGTGGATAAATCTTGTTCCTGTCTGTAGTAAATTTCTTCCTTGAACATGTTGTTGTTAGAATTATTGTTTTGTGAGTCCTTGTTACCGAAAAATTGATTGACGGTAAAACGTCTGTTTGTACGTGTCTGTGAACAACGCTAGTGGCTAAACCATAAGCAGGATTTTTCTCTAAAAATAATGTTCCCCTATCGATCTTTTTGATGTCGAGCCCCCTAGAAATTGAAACGGATATTTTGGATAGTTTACATGAAGTCTCAGCAACATTTTCAAAATCTTCCCAAATTTAATTTTTAATTTTGTCCCCCTGATAGAGCAAAAGAAGCATAAAGAAAGTACTCAGGTTGCATTTTCGGTGCATTCCATGAATTTTCGAAAATTGCAAAAGTTCCAAATTTATTCGGCGTCTTCCTACAACTACAATGAGGATAGAATTGTTTCCCTTAATGAAATCTGTCTTCAACAACATATCGTAAAATAAGGTCACATTCAATTTTTGGAAAATATGGATAGTTTTTGCGTTATATTTCGTGAAACATAGTCAATTTTTAAACTATTATATTAAAGTTATTTTGTCAAAAACGGATCTAATTTTTTCCTTTCTAAGGTCAAAAAGGATATTTGTCTCATTTTCGGCGAACTCAATGTATTTTTTAAAATTGCAAATAAAATAATTTATATTGCAAAAGTTCAACATTGATGATATTTTTGTTAATTAAAATCTTTTCTATAAAGCCAGTTCCCCAAATAATCACATGTACATTTTTTTTCAAATATAAGTAGTTTATCGTTATTTTTGCAAGCCTTAAAAATTGCAAGTTTGAATTTCCCGCGTTCCATTTGGTAGTTTTTTGTGAGATTTCAGATTGCATAACGATATTGGCAACCCGACTCGGCTGTTTGAAATTCCATCCTTCTCATTGTTGGGAGATGTTACAGCTTCATGAAAAGCAGTTTTAATTGTTGAATTTGTGTGAAGTTTAGTTTTTTAAGAATTATTTTCTCTCTTTCTGTTCTACGATTTGCGTAGTGTTACAAGTGATGATTGAGGTATGTTAATTGGACAGAAATTGCTTTTACGTATTATAATATTACAATGGGTTTACATATTATAATACGTAACCGTAACCGTTAAGTGCGAGTTTTTTTGTTTTTTTTTTTTTTCTTTTGTGAAAGTACATTAAAATGGCGTTATCGCACCTGCGTCTAAGTATCCAAATTGCTTGGCGGTGCCGCTCTGGAGAGCGCAGTGCTGTGATTTATGAAGGCGCCTCCAGAGCAGCCGTGCGCTGATAGCTCTGTTTGCGCACGGCAGCGCCACCTCGCCGCCCACGCCGACGCTCTCAGCCCTCACTTCCTGCTCTCCACACATTTCTTTCTCATTCCACCGATGTTTTATAACTTAGAAAAAAAAGAGTCCATTTCAAATGACCAGAACTTCCACAATTTTCGTTCAAAATAGAAGTTTTTCTTATTTTTTTTAGTGAGAATTACCTTAAAAGAGTATGTGGAAATAGAACTCATGTCCTCCGCAGATACGTGTCGTCGGAAAAAAAAAGTGTTTCAACTCTACCTTTGTAATTTAATTTTACGCAAATACCTGTAGTATTTTTTGACAAGCATGGACGATATCCTTAAAAATATTAAAAGAGTTATTTTGAGAAAGTGATAACAGTTTTTAAGATGTGCGTACGTGTTCAAAGATATAAATAGCATAAAAGATTGATTCTATTCAACTCACAACCAGATACCACACCTACCATAATAGAAATCTGGATGTGTGTGTGTACCACCTGACTTGGCTACAGCAACTACCTTCGAAGCGGTTGAGGTATTGGGGTGAGGTTTGCGCTGAGTCGCTGTAGATGATCGGGGAAATAACATACTATATCGTTTTCAAGTTCGTAACTTTTGAAATTTTCGAGATATTATTACAACATTGATTTTTTAAATGATAGTTTATATTTTTCTACCATATCCAAGTTCTCGAAGAGACAAATACAATGATACAAAATTAGAGTTGTGTGATGTTGTACCTTTGCTTTATCGTACCGAAATCTATAATTATCTTGACTATTCTACCCGTGAAATTAAAGCCAATAGTGTTTAACCATACATATAATGTCCCAATCAAGGCGCTGTATCTCAAAAAATCTATAGCTTTTTCTAATCTTTTTTATTACCGCCTCTCCCTACTGGCCAATAATAAGTTGCGACTCATCTATCTTAGAAAGCGATATAAATCAATCGTGGTGTTGATGTGCAGTAAATCGCGTATGTACTGTAGCACAACCTCTTCGATTTTAACATACTTTCAGTTATTTTCAATATTTGGCACATTGTGGATCTGTGCTTGACGTATTTTCATTCGTGGAATAGACCTATTAAATACCATTCGTGCTTTGGAAATTAGCATATAAATCCCCTCCTTGCTTCGCGAGTCGGGGAATTGTCGAGAATTTCTAAAGCATTCGTAGAATTACCTACGATAAATTAATAACATTAAATTAAGTTTAGTGTGTTAAACAATGTCATTATTGTGTTCACTTGCACGATTGTCGGCAGGCCCAGATAACTTAACGTACGGCACCTCTGGATAACTTAACGTACGCTTAGTTCTAGTACACTGTTGACACGCTAGATCACACATGAAGAGGTAGAAAGATGAAAACAGTTGAGCACAGAGACGAGGTCAAACACACATTCCACCAAAACAAAACAAATATAGAGAACTAATAATAACGCAAAGTAATAATTGAAATATTCAAAATCCAAAATTACCATGTAATACATACTAGTGACTTCAGGTAAAGTGTGAGTTCACTTTATTATCATAATTGATTGAACAAAACCATAGTAGAACACAATATTTTCTCATGCTACCCAAAGAATTAGTTTGTTTTGTTTCAAGCCAATTCAGAAGCAAATGAACGTATGTATAGAAGAGTGTGTGTGTGTATATATATATATATATATATATATATATATATATATATATATATATATGTAGAAGAGCAGTGCAAGAAAGAAAGGAAAGAGAGGACGCGGAGGTGAAGGACAGGCCCTTTCACCTTAGGGACAACCGTTGCAGAAAGGCGCCGAAACCATGGCCCCTGCGAAATGACAGCTTTTCTCTGCATTTTTTTATTTTTCCGAATATTAACAATGCTTATATCATAATTTTCCTTTTTCCGTCTACTTTAGAATAGTGGGAGAAAAGTATATACTTTCATTTAAAAAATAGAAATTTTGTCAAAATCGCAAAAATTAAAAAAAAATTGTTACATTCTAAAATATGAAATATGTTACTTCTCCCATCATCTACAAATCGGAGTAAACTAAATCCCGTTACTAATGAAGAACAGTTTATTAGCCAGGAAAAGGAATGAATTCTATCTTTAAAGTAAAGTGGAAGTAATTTTATTTCTACCCCCGCCGGTCTGCGTCGTCTTGCCTCTCCCTGCCAGGTCCCTGACGGCATCCGAGCGTTACTTCCGCAGCCCCTGATAGATAATTGCAGAGCAGATTGGATGAAAGGGAATTTTGTAAATAAATTGAAGTAATTATTCTACAAAAAGGTAGTTTGTTTTATTGATTTTGGAAATAAATCTCTTGCAGATATCTGTACCCCATGACAAGCTTGGTCAGAACGAGTAGAAATCGAAATCTTTTACTATTAAATAGACTCTGATATTCCCTTCGATTTCATCTCGCTATTTTAAGTCTTTGATAATAAATATTAGAATCTACCAGTACATACACATGGTCCTCTATCCTGAAAAGCACAGTTTGTTACAGCCGTTCAAAGTTGAGTTCAAGTACGAAGATATATTTACATTTTAAACAGTAATGTAAAAAGTCTGTAATATTTGCATTGATTAAACATTAAATGAAGAAACATTAAAAGAGACTTATAACATTAAACTTTTTTGCCATGTTAAAAGATCGAAAACTGCGCATGTTGGATCAGTACGTAAAGCTGTAGATAGAGGTGAGGTAGTAAACAGCATGTGTACACAGAAAGACCCACTACACGTTAACGTCTTCACTGTGGTAAGTTCGATTTTACGCAAGGTCTTGGAAAATTAATTTTGAAGAACTTTAGCTATTTTTTCCCGCTGAAAATATATTTCATCAATTTATCGTGGCAATTGAAGAAAAATATTAGTTGGAAAGCATACATTCTTTGAACTGCTTACCTTGAATTCAGGATTTTAAACCTTAAATGTGAACTCTCAACAGAAGTTCCTGCCTGGGAGTGCAAATTATGTGGCAAAAACATTTTCATTATCAGTTTTTTCAGGGTGACTATCGAAACGTCCCAGACAGATTCGTGCAGGAAACACGCAGGAAAATGAACACATACGAACTTAGATTATAATGGCAGCACTTCGCAAAATTTTCTGAAAAAGAAACGAGGACAAACTTGTACTTTTCTTGGATTGAAAACCTCTGTTATGTGAACGACTGTTGAACATTCTATGTGGGGGTTGAAAATTTAATTACTTAGTCCTAGAAAAGTAATGTCTTGCTACGTACTAGATGTACAAAAAATGAAATATAGTGATTAATATAGGCTCAATCAATAAATAGTTCATTTTCAATATGATTGGCAACGAAGGCATCCTCCATAACCATCTTGTTATTCATTTCTTTGATGTTGAATGGTAAGCATTTGTTCTCGCATTCTTTCTATTTTCGACAGTTGCTATTCTTCACCAGCCGTAACATCGTGCCTCCAGTATAAGTGTGCGGAACAATCTTATCAGATTTTCCGTAATTTTTAGCGTAAATGTAGAAATAATTTTATTTTGTGCCGATGTTGTCCAATCCACATGGTCATAAGGTGAAGACAAACTGCTGAGCATCACGCAAGTCACGGTTTGAATCTGACTCATTTGTGTGCATGTTTTCTTCGCTTATGTCTCCCGTTTGAGTCCCCACATTATTCCCTTTGGACGGTGTCGACCGGGAGAGGTGCCTTAGGGCATTAACTGGTCACTGCAGTGTCTCTGACCAGGAGGTCCTAAGGTTCCACTCCCGACTGTGGCAGGTTTTTCGAGAGTAGCTACATAGCTGGGTCGAGTTCTGTCGCTGGATGGAGGAGAATTCTAGCGGTTGACCGCTCTTATCGGCAGTTTTCCATGGTTTCTCGGATTAGTGCCAGGCGAATGCCCGAGCAGTTCCCTAAGAAACGGGCCACGGACAGCGCCCGATCTTTCCTTCTCATTCTTTGTCGTCCTATCCTACTTACATGCACGACACCACCTCAAATGCCGGGAGATTAGAGCTTGTTCCGGCTGGGGCGTTTGCCCGCTATTGGGAGATCCCGGCAAGCCGGCAAGGCGGAACAGGCCGGCAAGGAGGAAAACCCGGCAAGCCGAAGGTAGATCGGCACCGGACCTCGCCATCCATCGGAGAAAGATAACCGCCAACTCCCGAGCAACGAACTACTCGTACGGGCCTAATGGCCTTAGCAGTTTACGCGCCCGGAATCACGAATCAGTTAATTAATTGACGTGTGTCACCCGCTTCACCGCGTGGTTCGTTGGCCCAGGGGAATGCGAACAGGGCGGGGCGCGGCGCAGCGCGGCGCGGCGCGGCGTGTAGAGAGGGGTTGACCAACCGCCTCGTGTGGCGGCCTTGGCCAAGCAGGTCCAGCGGCTGCCCCACCCCACCCTGCCTCACCACAAAGCCTGCGGCGCGCTCCGCTATGTCAAGGCTGCCGCCGCGGATTTGCACGCGGAAGGAAACTATCACCCGCGTCACAGAGTTCCTTTTTTCACGGGAAGGGACATTGGTGAACGTTTAGTAAGAGATGTTCTCGCGATTTTATATTACATTCACTTCCCAACATGGTCTCGCATGTTATGAAGTCGGCGTGCCTCACGGCCGAATGTTGGCCTTCCAGTGGGCATTTTGAGCATTTATACGATTGATTGTGGTATGTTTTTAACTTTGTCTCGCACATGTTTATTACTAGATGAAAATGCGTGCCTCACGCGTGATTCGAACGTGCATAAGAGTTTACGACGAGCTAGTTTACGACGCTGCGCCACGTCACTCTTTTTCGTCATTTTACTAATTTTCTGCGCCTAGACAATAGTGATGAGGGTGCTGAATGTTCGTTTCCTCCTGCATCGGCCAGCGCGATTTCACGATAGTGGTGGGGGCGCCCTCTGCCTGTGGAACGGATGCGATGACGTGTGTTGTTGCTGCAAGGAAACTGTCTTTACGCTCCAAGCAAAAAATAATCGCAAAAAGAATGCGATGGTAAAGAGCTTTGGCGATTTTCCATCAAGCCCTTTTTATGAGGAAGTAAGCGTCTTTCTTTTATCCATCCCCCTTTTTCTACATCTTTCCTTTTTATGATACATTTCGTAATGCAAGTATTGTTTGTTCGAGTGATTCAGTTTATACGCAACTGGTTTTTCATTGAAAATTAAATCTCAGGATATCGTTTCTGTTGTTGCTTGTTGAGGGAGGAAGTTGGCGAGAATGTCCAGCTGGTGCAGATGTGTTGGAAGGGGGCAGGAAAGAGAGAGTGCTTGATAGATGCGAGGACGACGAGGGAACGGACCCCATGATCTCATTGAAGTCTCTCATTCTACTTTTTTTATTCCGGGCGCGTCAACCGCTGTCATTCCTGTAAGTGTAATGCATGTTTTCCTCGGGAGTTGGCGGTCTTGCCCCGCTGGATGGTGAGATTTGGCGCCGACATACCGTCGACTAGCGGGTATTTCCCCCACTAGGTATCTCACCGATAGGGAACCGTCCCAGGCGGGACAACCTCTAAGCCTCCGACCGGTCTTCCAGTATGTGTTGTAGTGCAGTGCATGTAAGTGTGTGTGTAAGAAAGGAGTGAAGAGGGCAAGGAAGGGGAAAGAAAGATCGCACGCGGTCCGTGGCCTATTTTTTAGGATACTGCTATGGTATTCGCTGGTGTTGATCGGAGAAACCACGGAAAACTACCGATGAGAGCAGCTGACCCACTCTACTGTTCCATTAGGAGTGGCATATAGAGTTTTTTTTTTTAGGTACCTGTTTGTATTATCTGCTCTTTCGTAGCTCTTAGCGATACATTCAGATTGAATCTGAGCTAACAATAGAAAATGAATTTGCATTCTAGCGTGTACATTTTTAATATTTATCTAATGATTGTTGCTGTGTATTTGTTGCCAAGGTCGTGTGACCACATTTTCACTTTTTAGTCCTGCGCAGAGATCTCCTTTATTTTTGTGAGAGCGAGTACTCGGGTTGCACCTGACTTTCCCTAAGGGACGTGTTCTATCCATGACGCTCACACACGTACAATCCGAGAAGGCAGTACAGTACTAGATCCTACGTGACGCAGCTAAAGTCAATTGTGAGACAACCATCACAATATGCACTATCTTCTCAGTGCGAGTCAATATTTAATTTTCATGCATTTTCTATATAAACAAGTGAAAATAATTTCTGAAACATTTAGGTACTCTCACAAGGCACGATAAATTCAAAATTTGCAACATTAGGACAAAGTTTGACATGACCCACTAGTAATTCGTATGTTGTTCATACGTCCTTAGATTGAGAGTGTCGGTGTTGCCTCCGTGTTGCTTGTGATCTTCTGCCCTACGTCGCGCAGCGAGGGGAATCTCAAAGCGCGATCTCCAGGTTTACCGAGAACGGCTCGATACCTGGAATTGTCACATAGTGGCAGCTCAAAGGAAAAGGAGAGTACCGAAATTTGCTTTAAAGGTTTGCGACACAAAATTTAAATTACTAGTTCTCCCTGCTATGAACTAAAGGGTGGAAATCTGGGATGGGGTTAGGATATATCGATTGGAAATCATCGAAACGTATTATTAGAAATTAATTCTCATACTCTCTAGATTCGCAGCAAATGTCAGCTTTAAAACACATGTATGCGTCTTAAGAGAGATCAGTGATGTAGATATTCGGAAAGATTTTAAAATTAAACCCACTAAGATTTGGATTAAATTAGCTGATGAACAGGCGGTCACCGATACGGGTGCTTTAGAGTGGAAACACACGACTGCGGTCAGCGCTACACGCAGGTCTGGGAGATGTCTTTGTCGTTGGATGGGGCGGTGAATTTCTAATAGGCTTTCAGATATAAAAAAGTCGAGATATCCTGGCCGCAACGACCGAACTCGTCAGTGGCACAAATTCACATTACTCCGATATGGGAATGTAAAAGTTACATTCGATACTTAGAAGGGACGAAAGAGGGGGTTACGCGTGAATTACGGTTAGGGTGAATGCAACTTAGATTGAAAAACAATGATATTACAGTGGTGTCTGTGGGCTTTGCGTTGATATTGAAAATAGAATCCACATCCTTTTAAATTGCTCTGCTACCAAAATATGGGGAAGAAAATGGATGGAAATGGGGAATTGTTTTTTTCGACATAGAAATGTAACGCTTATCCAGAACATTTTTGGTTATAATAGGTCTCACTTCATGAAGGAATTGAGAAAATTTCTAGGAAAGGTTCAGACTAGTACTAAGACGGTAATCAGGGAGGGGGAAAATAGCACTGGTTGGTAGTATGAGAGGAACCTAGACCTTTGAGAAAATAAAAATAAATAAAGAAAAGGTAATCAGTAATTAAGTTAGTATTTTGTTGAGTAAATAAGTTATTAAGTTATTTGATAATTTGTTTATAAGACAACCACTAACCAATTAAATGAGCATATTAGAGGGGAAATGGAAATGGATGTCCGAGACGTAAGCGCAGAGGCGTGGTGCGGACGGATATTGTGTGACGCTCTTTCATTTCAGGTACTGAGGAGGGTGTAAACAGGAAGGATACTACGTACCGACCCTGCCAGGAAATAACTAGTTTAGAAAAAGTCTGGTAGATTAGTATGTACTCGTATTCGGACGTCAGTTTTTTTTCCTTCAGGGATTTTTTCGTCAGTCTTGTCTTATGGTCTCTTTTCCACGGTTTTGATGCGTTGGGAAGTCTATCAGGAGTGAATACCAGAATTCAAAAGGTTAGAATGCTTTAAAATGTAGGTTTTGTAATGTCGAGACCTTCGGCATCGCCATATATTATCAGATTATGTAATATATATGAAGTAATTACATATAATGGCCAGCATATGGTCAGCTGCCAATTTACCGAAACTATCATTAATAGCTGTATTAGTATAAATTTTCCGAGGGATGCAACCCGTCAGCCATCCGTGCATTGTGGTGGTGTTTGTAAAATGGCTTACGATTCTGCCGATTTTAATGAATTTTCAAAATAGATCAATAAAATGATAATGAATAGCTAATGAAAGTTTTAAAAATATTAATATTCTAACATTTCATAACTGTGTTAATTGCAAAGAAAAAACACGTGTGCGTATAAATATAAAACGGCAATTTCATTTTTATCGTGGAAAAGTCCCCTGCAAAGCCATCGTATAAGGTTCCTTCAGAGTGATCCGGATAACTCCATTTTGTTTTCCGTAAATGTTTTACCACATCTGAAGGATCAAACAATGGGGTGCCGAGAACCGAATATCTTCTTGTGAAAGTACTCTCTCGTCTGCAAATTACATGCTGTGCGCTTACATCATCGAGCAAGATACTTGACACTCACTTGGCGCGACCGATGAATGAGGCGTGAAATGGAAAGTGTAACACTAGGGATTCGTATGTCGTCGTACACTAGTTCTCGGATATAGAAAGGTAGATAAACCGCGCCGATGTGGACAGCCTAGGTGGCTAAGAGGGAATACCGACTCAGCGCATAGGTCCGAATGGTCGCGGGTTCGAGTCCCGCCTTGGGCATATATGTCCCTTTTCTCTCATGTATGTGTTGTCGCGTTCTGCTGACCCCAGGACAGAGGGGTCCGCAAAAGTGCTGGTGCTTAGTGTGTGGTCGAACGTGTTTCCCATCGGGACGTAAAGGGTAACCGGTTGTTGGCTGGATAAAACTCTAGGGAAAAAAACAAACACAAAATTCCTCAGCATTTTATAGTGGTAAAGAGAAAACTGGATGAACATTTGAAAACCATAAAAACTGTAAAGAACTTCTATTTCATAGCATCCTAGTATAAAAGCGGGAGAGTTGAGAAGGGTAGGAGCGGGGGGGGCAGAGAGGGTTGGATGTCGTAGGCGCCTTCGCAAGGCGCCTCTGGGAGTGCCGTCGAGCTGAAGAGGCAGCCTCCTCGCGCCGCGTCGCCTCCACCAGTCAGAATCTAGAGCAGGGATTCCCAACCTTTTATTTTCATCGACCCCTTTTAAAAGAACGATTTGCTTCATCGAACCGTTTAACGTTTTCTATAATATGTAGCTTATAAAATAGTCATAACACAACAAAGTGTATGTGAATGACTTGGAGAGAGAGAGAAAGAACATAGAAAGAAACATAGAGAAATAATATAATCGAAAGTTTTTAAGAAAAAAATGTTTAGTTTTGTTTTATTTTTGTACCATTGTAATTTGTAATTTTTAGACATATAAAGGTGTTTGATTAGATGATTTGAACATTTATAAAAGAAAACAACAATTTCATTTATATTTTTGGTAATTAAAAGGATCTTGATTACACGAATCAGTCGTCTTGATTACATGTCAGTTCTCGACCCTCAATCAACCTCATGATCATCTTTTTTGATCCCCAAATTCCATCGACCTCCAGGGAGTCGATACCGATCCCGTTGGGAACACTGATCTAGAGGCACTGCAAAGATCGACTTCGATAAATGATGAACAAAGCGAACCTCACGGCTGCCACACACCTCCTCCTCCTCCTCCCTCCCCCCCGCCGAAGCCTATGTTACGTATTAAAAAAATGCAGCTTTAACTAATTTTCTATACTAACGAAAGTCACATCAATTATTTATTTTCTAAATACTAAATATAAATCAAATAAGAATACAATTTATATTTAGATTGAATTAAAAATTATTTACAAGAAAGCAGAAATTAAGCTGCACACTTTACCTGTTCACGCACACACACACGCACGAGATAAATCGTGAGTACTTCCTGTGCCTGCGTGCTGTAATCAACTTAATATTGACACGTGAAAACGAATAATCTTCAGTAGTTTTTGTAATAATGAGAAAAGAAATAGCTGAGCAGGCAGCGAATTTGTCACAAAGAAACCATAGATGTCCATTTGATAACTATTTGGGACGTGAATCGACCGGTTTAGTGACTCCGAATCTACTAACGTGAAGATTAAAATTTATTTCAGCAGGCAAATATTTCCCACTGAAAAATGGCAAGAACAGCTCAGGGAGTTGTAGTATGTTTTCGGTGAATGTGAGCGTTCGGAAAAAGCTTTAGGGCTAATAAATGAATGAATATTAAAAACTTTCCTTCTCCTTCATCGAAGCCTTTAGAATCTAGGCAAAACGCCAGATGTGTTGTGTTTTCGCCTTTGGAAAGACTGGTTTTCAAACTCCTTCTCAAGCTTTTTGCTTGTGTTTCGTGTCAGTGTTTTCCTTTCCGTAGTATAAATTCCTAATCTGAGGTGCAGGAGACTCGTCGGCCTTATCTGACCAGCTACTTCCCATTTTTTACCCAAATGGGCCGTTGTGAGAGGGAGATCAGTATTGCAGAATACTACTTTTCTGATCGCACTTCTCAAACTCTATTCTGTCCACCCACAATCGTATACTATAAGGGCCCTAGTCAATATTTATCCTCACCGAGTCTGTTAATTGCGAAATGGCCTAGCTAGCATTCACCACATTGTAATTTTCCTGCCTCATTTAACACGGCGCCTTCTGCGAGCTCTGTTGGCCGCCACGCGTCTTTCGAAGGCCACCCGTCAGCTCCGCCACGCTCCCATCCTCGCAGCAGCAGAAGCAGCGCCGACGGGCCGACGTGCGGAGCATTCGCGGCAGCGGCGCACAGTAGCCGCTAATTACTGGCGCACGCCCCGGCGACACGCTGCTCCCTTTGCATAGCCATAATGGAGACGACAAGTCGCTCTTGCGTGCCCGTCGCCGCGCCGGCCGCACAAGGTCTTCGCTCGGCGCTGGCGCTCGGGCTCTCGGCAGGGAGCGCCGTCGCAGATCGAACCCCATTCCGGCAGTTGCATGCTCTAATGAGTACATGTTGCTCTCTTACGAACACAGAGCTGAAGGACCGGAGAATTGGATTCAGAAGGTTAGAGACTGGGGGGACGGAAATATTATTTGGGAATGATCGGCACCACACACCAGGAAGCAAAGAGTACATATATTTCTCAATTCTTTGTATTTCAATACTGTTCTCTCTGGTGTACTGAAAAGGAAAATAAGAAAAACAAACACTTTTCAATCTGCCTTTGTGGGCTGAGTGAGAGAATGAAGTCGTCGTGGAACATTTTGAAACTCGTGCCGAACTGGCAAACAAGCTCCTGCCCCTCTGTTCTCGTTGAAGGACAGCAGTCGGCGGGGACCCTTTCAGATGCAGTGAAGAGCTCGACGTGACGCGAAGGACTAAGGCTCTCGGGCTTGTCACATGAGGCTCGGTGGAATAACGAAGAGGTTTTGGAGCGTGTCGAAGTGTGCACGAGCCATTCCGTGGGCGACACGCGAGGCCAACCTCGTCTATCCACCGGTCATTCGCGCTCACGTTAAATTCACGTCATGGGCCTCCAGAGTGGGGGGAGGGGAGTCAGGTGAGGCAACTTGCCCTATATTTGACGAATTTCAAAAATATCGTAAGGGCGTCATGTAAAGTGCTCCGAAAATTAAAATGTTTCAAATTCCTGGGGAGAACGTCTGACAGTCCGATAGAGGAATATGAGTATTCGGCCAATCGTTTTAAGCAGTTCTTAAAAAGCACTTTACATTTTGTAACTATTGCATGAAAATGAAGATTAGAAACTCAACCACTCAGAAGAGGAAGCCTCTTCGAATATTTAAAATCGAAATATTTATGAGAATGTAGGGGTATCATATTACTGTATTACAAAATTGTTATATTTATATAATTTATGTGCAATTTTGGATGTCATGATTATGGATGCTGTAAAGGGGTCGATGAACCAAACAATTCACTTAAAAGGGGTCAGTGAAAGAAAAAGGTTGGGAATCCCTGGTTTAGGTGGTAGCATAGACTGATAGGACGGATAAGACTGATGTTTTGACGTCTATCGATTTTTCGGTATCAACGACCCATGATCCCGACTACATAACTTGTTAGAATGAGTAATTTACCACATATAGGAACAAGATTTATCCACATTTTCGATACCAAAACCCAACCATTCTAGATTTTCTGTCGAAAAATCGTCGATTTCTGCCGCAGCATTACAGTACTTTCTTTTCATTCGTAAGCTTGTAGTAAGGCGGGAAAGAAAAAAGTGTACTCTTCGGAATGTGGTGTAAGCCTCTGTTATTGCACTTGTGATTGGCATAAGAGGGGGTTTGTTCCAGAGAAGTAAGGCGCGATGTGAGTTCAGTTGGAGCAGTCCAATTGCTCCACCACCCGAGCATCTGCTGGGAGCTTTTCCCATAGAGCCTCGCCGCGCCTCTCTGCGCCGCGCCGCGCGCCCGGGGTTAAACGATTGATACCGCTAATGTACTGGGCCACGCACTTGACGTCACATGGCAGCCTTAATCACTGGAGGACGCGAAGCTGCTTCTCGGTCTTCTGCCTTCGCCACCGTCGCTTCTCCCCCTCGTCGCCAGCGCTCGTGGACGCCCGAGCGGCGCGCTTCCTTTTTACTTTCTCGCTACGCGGTGAAGAGAAAGTATTATAATGCTGCGCGAAAAAACGGCGAATTTTCGGCAGAAAAACGATAGAGTAAACGCCTGTGTACCATGACACCGAAACTACGAACTTCACGATCGATGAAAGTGGTAGTTGAGATTGTTGTGAAGAGCTAGCACCAATGTTACCCCTTTTTTTTCTTTTTCACGAATTTGATAGTTTTCCGTTTATAATTACGAGGGTGATGTACAAATACAATTTTTATAGCTATAAGAAAACTAAAACACTGTTGTTCAATTCTTTTGAGCACATTGCGCGTATAAAATTGCCTCTACTTCCGGAGAGCGCTCTGCTGCGCCATGTGCTGCTATCCGAATCTCTATTTGCCGGACGTTCTTCTCTGTGCGAGCTGAGGTGAGAGAGGGCGGGCCGTAACTACTATAATTGGTTGACCACTAGAATATGATTAAAAAACACGTAGAGAAGTACCCTACTTCTTTCCGCTCGCATCCTATGGTTGGTCGTCCCATCCCATTATATTCTGAAATTAAATTTTTTTGGAGCTCTCTGGTAGCAACGCATAGTTAACCCCGGGTCCGCAGTACACGTGTGAATCATTATTCTGCGTCGGATTTGCTGTTAATGTAAGAAACTCATGATGCGATGATGACCCAAATATGCATATTTGTACTTTTACATACCTAAAACGATTTAAATAGCGAAAATGTCTTGCTGCAAACATGCCACATCTGGCACGAGCGACCAGTGCTGCTGACATTCATGTTTTATTGTGCAAAATTAAAGAATTGCCTCCATTTAAAAGTGAACGAATAGGAAATTGAGTCGTAAGTCCATATCGAGTGCCTTTGCCTTAAAACGTAAAAATGCATTCTTTGTTTTAAACAGATAGAATAAAGTATTTTTGAAAAATGCAATCTCCTGAAGGCTGATGTTAATGATTTTGTGAAATATTATGTACCCGAGGAAGGTATATAATATTTTTATGTATACATAGTACATTTATGTAAGAACCGCGGTGGCTGAGTGGGAGGGCATTGGCCTCCTTACCTAAAGAACCCAATCGAATCACGGCGTAGGCTGGAATTATTATCTGGTGATTTCCATTCAGGGCGTCTCTGAGGAGACTCAGCCTTCTTTCTAAATGAATACCAGGATTTTTCCTGGGGGTAGAGGCGGCGAATAGGTGGAGCCCCTACCTTCACCTTACCTTTGGGCCACAATCGGCCGTGTGCAATTGCTCAGGGATACCTAGTACACTTAAATAATTTGCAATGTAGCTACGCATCACCCTTCTAAACGCGAACGCTCGGACGTATTTGTTTATTGTCAGGAGCAGACGAGCGTGCGTGTGACATTTGCGGGTGAAAGCGGGGAGGGGAGGCAGAGCGGGGCGTTGGGACAAACGAAGTGCAAAATCGATTTAAATGGAAAGTTGAACTGCAGTACTAGCCGGCTAGGTAGGAAACTTCCATTTGTGAGACAAATTATGAAGTCTCGACGTACAAAAATAACTTACATTAGAAGTAAATAAGAGAATGCGAAACCTGTTTAACTGAAACTGCTTTTCCATCCACATTTTTTCTCGGTGTTTGCTTACAGAGGACTTAGTATTCTGGGTTTCTCAGAAATACAGTACTTTTCGAAAGTTTTGGAGATTTCTACACATTCTTCAATTCTTATTATCGTGCATTGACCGAAGGTTCTGTGGAAGGCAGTTGGCAGCAGCTCAGGGAGAACGTCCAATCCCGTGTGCGCACGTCGCAAATGTTGAGGCGAAGGTAGTAGTTGCCAGCGAGTGAAAATTAAAGGTACTCTGTGAATGTGCTACACTAAAGACACGTGAAGAACTTTGGAATAATGAAATGTACCAAAATCCATCTTCTTTATTTATTTCACTTGGGGTTCATACGAAATAAAATTTAATATATACCACTTTCTTTATAAAAAAAGTTTGCTGTTCAAGAATTGCATTTTGTTTAATATCCACCTTTGTAACTGAAACGGATTTGAAACTCCCTAAGTGAATTCCTCGTTTCTCACGTGTAAGTAAAACGAGCAGTGATTGAACCTGAGTAGGTGGGTATGTGAGATACCTCCGTATGTGAGAATAAAATTTAACTTTTGAAACCCCACTTAGCCAGATTCGATTGTATAAATAAAAAGTATTGGTATTCAAATTGTTAATGTGGATATAATTGTTTATGCAACTTTTTTATTTCTTATCAAAAACAGTAAAACTGTATGTGATGTAAGGGAAGAAGTATAATCATCATTTGTACTTATATTTTTTAATCCACAATGGTACTTTAGTTTTGACAGTAATTATACGTAATTGTCGTGATTTTCACATGTGCAGCTAACACGAAGTTCAGATAAAATTGTAGGATACATTTTTGGAATTGTTAATTTATATTGTGTACAAATTAATTTGTAACATTTAACTTAGAATATCGGCTAAAGCTAGTAAATAATTGAATGTAGGTCAATAATATTTTTAAAAGAGTAATCGGAGCTTCCTGTCATCTGTTTCTGAGGGAGGGCTGAAACCCCCCATACCCCTGTCTGTTCAGCACCGCAGATATTGCCAAATCCCTTATGAAATATTAAGTTTTAAATAGAATATAGTGTCCTTAACATGACTATGCTTTCTGTAATAAATACCATTTCTAGAGTCCTGATTGGAGGTAATTGTTGGCGACTGTTGGGTCGTGGCGCAGCAGGAGGGCGTGGGCGCGTGGCGGGCAGTTTATTTTCGCCCGCGAGCGCCATTCGACATTCGGCCTTTGCACCTCACTCCGCCCCGCCCACCCAGGGCTACCCCGCCCCGTCCCGCCCACTTGTCCCCGCCTCACTCACCCCTCTACGCCCCTCCCACCCCAGCCCGGCCTGCCCAGCCCACCTCGACGCACCCCATCCCAACACACCACACCCCGGCCCACCCAGCCCAGCCCAGCCCATTTTGCCCCAACTCCAGCTGCCCCCCCCCGCCTAGCTCCGCCACGTCAACCCCCTCCCGCCACGCCTCGCTCTGTCTCCCCCGCCTCCCTGGAGGCATTTGTTTTGAAGAGCGACAGAGGCGGCCTTGCCTCCAGTGACACGCTTTGCGTTCAGTTATGGACTTGGTGTGTTCGGTCATCAAAGGTTTCACTATATTTTGTTGTTCTACGCAAATTATTACTAGATTGTGCCAATATAAGATTTGCATATATTATATGAAGATCTCGTGTTGATAGTCACATCTTTCACCTGTGTACTTGTCTGCGTTTATTGCTTTTCGTCTTTACATTGTCGAGTCCTGGAGTGGAATAATCTGAGACGTTCCTCACGACGCACTGCTCTGAACGGCGATTGTTCCTCATGTGTCAAAAGAAACTTGGCTCAGTAAAGTGTGACGAAATACTGCGCAGTCTCGTCCCTTTATGCATCATTGTGTACACGTGTTAGTTTCAGATAGAAAGTGATCCTAAGAGTTTCAAACATAACGAAATGCACGATAAATAGAAATATTCTGTAAACTATAACTTCTTTGCTGTAAAAAAGAAACTTTCGACCTAAGCGCTAATGATGATGAAAAGAAAAGAAAAGAGGAAGGACAAGTAGTGGCCCGTTTCATAGGGAGCTGCTCCGACGTCAGGGCGAGCAGGAAACCACCGATCCGAGAGGAATACGAATTTTGGAGGATTATTTTTTCTCTCTGGTAACTCCCGTGTAGACAAACGTATATAATGGTCTTGCAGGAAAAGTGCCGATATTTTTACAGAAAAAGGCGTTTTCTGGGTTCCTTGTAGTGATATTTTTATAGTGTTCGTGGTATGCTAGAATAGAGCAAATCTCGCTCATGAAAACGGCGCAGATCCGATTTTCAATAACATATTTGAATTTTAGCAATTGGCGTTTTAGTGGCGCCTTTCTTTGAACTAGTGGATTTGAAGACTAGAATTATTATTTTTTCTTAATGAAATCTCTTCTTTATAATTAGACCTTAAAGATAATATTGGCTACATTTTTTGAAAACATTAAACTTCGTTGTTTTGAGTGAAATAGAATTTTTAAAATATAAACCATTCCTTCCTTCATAAAGAGCAAAGTACTCGTCGTATATCATATTCCTTGTGTAATCTAATGTCTTATATTAATGTGATTTTATTATCATTTGCATTAAAAAAGAATTATTTTTATAATGGTTACATGGTAGATACATTACAGTTCAATCCAAATAGCAAGGACTATTAGTTGTTAAAATAGCACACGTGTAACCTTTCACTTCATTGAATGGAATGTCTAGCAGAAGTGGTGTTGGCGGTCGCCACTGACAGTGAAGAATCAAAATGATCGGCGCGCGCTCCTGCGGCTTCCATGTTTGCGCACGGCTGCCTCGGCGGGCGGCGATTGTTCTAAATCGCTTTCCAAAGCTGTTATCCTCCTCTTGATGCTGTCATCCTCTGCATTGACAGCTCATTGCATTTCTTTGCATGCGGGCCCTTCTGTGACGCGTTGCACAAAGACCGAGCATGTGTTTGGTCCATTTGCGGTGATTGTGAATTGTTGTAAGATTGTCATCTCAAAATAATTTTTCCCTTTTACTCAGGCGATTATTTTTACTGTTTCACTTAATATTCCGTTGGAGCTACGCACGAGTTAACGTCCTTTCCATTCTGATGTGAAGTTCTGTCCTGAGCGACCGATTGCTCTAGTTGGTATTTTTCCGTGGTTTCTCCGATGAACACCAGGCGAATGCTGGAGCAGTACCCTAACAAACGGGCCACGGACCTCGCGCGATCTTTCCTTTATCTTCCTTCTCCTAGCCTCACCACTTACACTTACAAGCATTACACTTCCACACATGTCTGGAACGTGGAGCTTGTCCCAGCTGGGACGATGCCTCTCTGGTGGGAGATACCTGGTTGGAGAGGAAACCCAAACCGATGGGCAGGTATGCGCCGGATTTGGCCATCCAGTGAGGGAAGATCACTGCCATCTCCCTCGATAAAAACATTCACTACCCTTACGAGACAAATACCCGTAACAGTTGACGCGCACGGAATCCTCAGTCAATTGAATCCGGCCAAATTTTTCCTACATAAGAAAGGCCGGGCCGGGCCGGTCACCTGTGAGCGAGCGCGAGAGTGCGCCGGCAGCGCCTGGCGGGCGGCGCGGAGCTGCGCGGCGGGGCGCCTGGCGGCCGTCCCGCGGCCAGAGTGACGCTCGCGCGAGGGCTATTTGAAGCGGCCGCCTCGGCGCGTGGGCGGCGCCTGCGCCTGCCTCTGCCTCTGCCCCCCCCCCTCGCCTCGCACTCGAAACCCGTAAATGGAACACACGCTACAAATCGCAGTGTATACCCGTTCATCGTGTTGATTTGAAGGGGTCAAGGTGGAAATCACCTCGTGTGAAGGACGTGTGCTGTTTGATACAACGGGAGCCCACCACTGGATTTTTGTAATAATCACTGGTCAGAGAAACAATTCCTTCGGCAATGTTGGGGAATTGTCATCGTGAAACTTTCTAATAACAAATAAAGTAATAGTTTTTTTATAGCAGCTTTCGTTGACTCAGGTACTGGCTTAAGTTTTTCTTAAATTCAACGAGCTTTGGACTGGGAAAACCATAGGATGTGTCTCTGAAATGAATGTCTTGAATTGCCGGGCTTGTAGGTATATGGTTTTCGAAATTTATGATTTATAGTAGATTTAGAGTATTTCTCAATATTTTATTAAACATTTTCCTGCTTCCTCTTATTTCGAATCCCTATTGAGATGATTCTCGTATTTGAATTTCACCATTTAAAAGAAACAAAGCTAGTTCAGAACGTGTTTTTATATTCATTACATTAGTTCTTGAACATTCTTGAATTGTTGATTTCCTTTCTCAAAACTTTCCTTAGACAAATGCTAACGCAAATATTTCTAACTTATGTTTCTCTTGTAAAGTTAGGTTATATTTTATTTTTATTTTCCTAGTAGGTATGATTCTTCACCGTACCTACACTATTGCATTGATCGTGAGGCGAGGGGGAGAGACAGGGACAGGGGCGGATCCAGGCCATCATTGGGAGGGGGGGTGCATCATACATTTTTGTTACATAATAAACATATTTGTTATTATATAGTGTATTGTTTTTGTAGCGTATATATGGTACAGTACAGTATTGTTTAAATAATTACAACAAATATTTAAATCAATTTTGTCAAATAAAGGAAGCTAACAAACGAAAACTCTAGGCCTTTTGGAGGGGGCGTGCCACTGGCCAGGGGGCGTTGGGGGCCGCCGTCGGAGCGTGCGGCGCGGCACGCCTCCGCTAGCGCACGTGTGCACCGAGGTGCTCGTCTTGCGCGGGGGAGGAGCGAACGGCCCTTTGTGTTGGAGGCGAAGCCAAGCGGGGAGCGCTTGGCGTTACTTTGGAAACTCGCGATCGACTGTTCGTGAGTTTCCGCTGTTTCTGTGCCCTTGACGTTGCTCATTTCTCGACGTTACCTTGAAGCGCCTGTGGAGAATGTCTTTTGTTATGATTAGACATTGGCGTGTCGATGTGCCGTTGATTTCGTGACATGTGGAATACTAACTTGGAAGAGCTTGCATGAAACATCGATACTTTGAAGATAAAACTCCTGGCAAAAATAAAAAAAATAGTTGCCCTTTTAACCAGTAACAGTTTTTTTAATGAGTTAGCTGTTATTATTGCAATTTTTGTCGGTAGTTCTTGCGAAAATTCCATGCACAGTCTCTTTCGATGCTATCTTCCGCTTGAATACTACACTTAAGGTATTGTTAATTGCATTGCGGTGGACACTGCCACCAAATGGGAATAAGTGTAGCATCATACTGATCCCAAATTGGAATGGCCAGTCCCTGAAAATTAGCGTGAAAACGTTCTAGGCCAGTCACGACCATCCTATTGACATGTCAATTTAATTTTACATGAATTTCGAGCTCCTACTCGATTCTGACCACCCATGCATGGTGGAGGGTACCCAAGAGAATTAAATCTTTTAAGGAAAAAATAAATGTAAAAGTTCAAAGAGTCTTCTTTCATAGAATGTTGACTAAAGAAGTGTAAGGTTCTCTCACACTCGCTTCATGTTTCTCGCTTGTTCTCCGTGTGATACAAGTTCACTCTGCGTATTCTTCTCCATATTGCTCATAAGCTTTTCCTTCGAATGTTCAGGGTTTTTCATGCGCGTGATTTTCCATCTTCCGCGATGTTTTTGTCTTAAAATTTCTTTGTTGCAGATAGGGGGAGGGAATTCCCTATCCACCTATCCATACACTAGTGGGTTCTGGGTGAATGGTTTCTAATAAACAGTTAGCAGCTGCAGCTTTCCTTAGCGTGTATATAAATATCAAATAAAAGATGATTAAGTATTTCATTCAAAGATAGATTAACATAAAGATGATTAAGTATTTCATTCAAAAATAGTTTTTGACTTTTAAAATTTCACAACAAAAGATAATATTAAGTTTTGAATTGTCTTTGTATTAACTGAATTTTACATTTTTTAAAGCAATTTTACTGTCGCATTTTCCTCCAAAACATTCAGCTCCCTTTTTTACCGACATCTTATCAGCAACTCGCAAGGTATGTTTAAATGGTGCAGGGATACATTTGAAACGGAATAGTGGTTCGCTGCTGCAGTTGAGTTGAGAAACAGCGCTGTCTAATCTTCTCCCTTTGCTGAGACGGAGGGGACAGAACGTGCAGAGCAGCGCTCGGTGGCGCTGATGTCTCGCGCGTGTGAGAGACTGCCTCCTATGATTTTCATTTAATGGAGGATGAAATTTTCCTGAAACATAATACAGTAAACCTTCATGAACACGAATCCCAAGGGGCCAAAATTGTCGGAGTTCGTATTATAAAAATTCGTGTTACCCGAGTATTATAAATGTCCATATTACCGTAATACTTAGCCGGGACCGAAGTTTTGTTCGTGTTACTGCGAAATTCGTGTTACGCGAGTTCGTGCTAACGAGTGTTTACTGTATTTTATTAACGACATTAGGCCAATATTAAGTGACTGATGGGGTCGTAGTTTGTAAACTGAGTTGACTACAAGCTAGGTCCGTTTTTTGTGATATCGGCGTGTCATTCAATACATTTTCTGGACACTGTCCCTTTTTTTTAAAGGTCGCATCAACATCTAGGTCATTAGCGACCACTATTGGGTTTAACGTAATGATAACTGAAGATGATATGATATGGCGATGACAGGGAGTGAAAGGACGAATACAAATACAACCATGCCCGAGGCGGGACTCGAACCCGCGATCCTTCGGTCCGAGATCGCTACGACACTACTGGTTTAGGATCTTAGCCACCGGGGCTTGACGTTAACTTTTTTGAAAAAGAAATAATAATAGAAATAGATAATCTTTTCTTGGATTAGCACTTATCTCCCATCTTTAGCTATAACTCAGCTGTTTCGATTGTTTCTAACGGACACGGCATACTGCAAAATCCTTCACGGACGTGTAGGTGTTAAGATCTTCTTTTCGTTCCCCCGTTCGGCTGCGGTAAGACGGTATTAGGAAAACAATGTACGAGTATGACTGGGATAATGAAGATAATGAGTAAGTACATGTTAGTCGGGGATAATGTGAGGTTTCCAGTTGAGCAGCATTCTGTGAAACGTATGTTCCGAATGGAGACGAGAGGTGGACAATGACGCTGCGGTGCACGGCCGGCCGGCGGGCGCGACCTCTGGGCGGTTGGCGGCGGTGGTAGTGGCGGTTGTGGCGGGAGGGGGGCGGTCGCTTATAATAACCGCGTGCGGCCGGGGCCGGCGGTGGCAGCGGCGGCGGCTGCGCCCACTTGGCGGCGCGGCGTCTCTGCAGCCTCGACCCTCGTCCGCGAAGGGGAAATGTCAAACGGGGAGGGGAGGAGCGGCGCGCCGCATGGCGGACAACCCCCCCCCCCCGACCCCTTCGCAGCCTGGCGCACGCGACGTTGCCCAGACCAGCTAGAGGACTAGTTCGTTTCTGAAATATGGATGGGGTGATCTAGTGTAAAGATATGGTATTAAAAATTGATTCAAGGTCTGTTCTCGCTAGCATGTACCTTTAATAAAAAGGAGCAAAAACTTTGAAACCTGCCTGAAAGAAGTATTTTCAGTAGGGAGAGCGACAGTACTCGTCTTTCAGTTCGTACGTCTGTAAGTAGTATTAACTGACGAATAAAATAAGTTTATATTTAGTATTATCTGACGATTTTCTTGTTACTAATAGATGAATAATGGTACTTGAAAAAAAATGGCATGGACGATTTTGTCGAAGCAAAATCATATACCGCAGTAAATGGTGTACTACGGTTTTACAATAGTGATTATTTCAACCCTGCCCAAATCAGGGAGATCGTGGTTAAAAGTAAATACGTTTCTTTTCAGTTTCTTAAAATATTATTTGTTTATACTTAAAAACTTTACTGTTGTAAAGTTTTTGTGAGAAAGCTCCACTTTTCTATCGAGAATGACTACGGCCTAATGACTTAATCACGAAGAACTTTTCGGGGCATCACGAACAGATTTCTATTAATATGAAAAAGTCATTTATATGAAACTTTGACATTTTTATTGGAAAAAAGTGATCATCAACGGCCCCTTAATTGTTCTAGAAGTTTATGTCATTTATTCTGACTAGGGTTGCCAACCGTCCTCCATTTGGGAGGACAGCCCTCTATTGACGTCAATTGTCCTCTCGTCTTCTTTTGTATTTTAAATGTCATTTTAGTAAATTTTTAACATTTGTTTTCATTTATTTTATCACATTATTAACGTCTGCAACTTTGTATCGTTTATTGTTTAATTTAGAATAGAAAACATGAATATCCTTTTATCTAAACGCTGGCACACGCATGCATGATAGTGACTCTGTCTAGCGACTAATATAAAAAAGAGTCGCTCACACCATCATCATCTGCATTTTGTGATCGAATCTTTTCACTTGAATCGCAAATGGAGAGAAGAAAGAAAAAGAGATGATGTTAGTCTAAAGTAAATGTTCATAAAAGGAAATATGTTGGCGCTTTTGCTTATCGAGTATCCTCTCTTTTGCATGAACATTGTTGGCAATCCTAATTCTGGTACAACTGTAATTGTTCAATACGCTAAGGAACTTTGTCGATTTATGAGATTTGTCTATTTTTTACGATTTATAAGAAACCATTGGCACAAAAACCCGTAAGCGCGCTACTGCTAAATAGGAAATGGCCCTTCCGTCCTCCACTAAACAGATAAAAGGCAAAAGAAATAGAAATTCACACATTAAGGAATCAAGATAAACAGACGTTTTAACGTCAATTGGATTTTTTCGGTGTTAAGTACCTACCAAATGTGGATTCTGACTGCATAATGTATTAGAAGCAGCAATTTACTACATATTGTATGTGGCACAACACAGAAAATCAGGTTTTGGGAAAAATGAATTTGGAGTGTTCACCTTGTATTAAAATGCATCATTCTTGAAATATTGTGGAATATTGTACTGTGAGATAAGCTGATGGAAGGTAGACCATTCTGCAATTCTGGAAAATACATTTAAATCAAACCTGTATTTTTTTTAGTCCCTCTATTGCAGCCCACAAGTGATATACAAGAAAAATATTTATCCGCTTTGTCGTTACCAGTGACCGGCAGTAAGTGATTTTCTGTCGAAAAATCGCCTTTCCCTCCGACAGAATTACAATACTTTCTCTATATTTCATAAGCAGTAGGGGAGATAGTGAAGTCATATAAACAAGAAATAACGCATTTCTTGTAATGTGTATTCATGCGTCGTTTTCGGGTCCAACTCATTTGTTTCTATTGTTCTCGTTGGAGGAGGACGTT